>JAWWES010000018.1:3428254-3506050 GCA_035583135.1 Lophotriccus pileatus | reverse complement strand
CTAGGATAGGGCTCTCCTCTCGTGGCCCTGTGACTCCTGGAAGCCCTTGCTCAGATCCAGAGTTGCTGTTCTCCTCATCACTTTGGGTTTGTCCCTCTTTTCTTCAGGCTCACTTCAGAAGTTTCCCAAAGTGTCAGACACATAATCCTTGTGAGTTCTTTGCTCCTCTTTCTGCAGCCTTCTAAGCTCTGCAATAAAATCCGTCATCTGAATTCCAGCTGCCTCGGTGACAGGCTGCTCTCCACCCCTGGGAATCGAATAAATTCATGTGTGACTGGCAGAAAGCAGCTCCTGTCCCTGCTGTGCAGGTGTTCCCTGAGCTCACCTGTGCAGAGCTGGGCCATTTCACACATCCCTGCACAGCTCTGTCATCAGTGCCAAGGGATGCTCAGGCTCCAGCTGCTCAGGAAGGCACCTGACGGTTTCCAACTGTTCGGGACCAGCAGGAATAACAATTGCCATTCATAAATCACCTGGGCCATCATTAATGGTGACTTGATCCTTAACTTGGGATTAATCAAAGCAAGGCAGAGTGAAATCATTTACTCTTTTCCTTCACAGCCATATGGGCCATTAACCATACAAATGCACAGTGCACAGTGGATAAAAGATGAAGGAGGGGACCCTCACAAGCTGTGAACTCCCATCCTGACACCACGTACAGCACAAGTTACAGAAAATATTACTGAGCATCTGCTTAATATCAACTAATGATTCCTGTTTAGTTTAGCAAATACAGGGGAAGGCTCCCATACAGCACTGTAAGGCAACAGAAGTCTGCTAACAGTTCTGAGTTATATATATGTAAAAAGAGAAAAAGATGAGCACTCCTTTCTGTCTCCATTTCATTGTTTCCTGGTGGGAGACTGGGAAGGCAGCTGGAGCAAATCTCAGCCATGCTCAGGACATGGCACTACAGAAATGATGATGCCTCTACTGCAAATAATGCATAAATGCTGGGCTTTGCTCTGGGCTAATGCAGCACAACCAATTTCAGCGAAGCCACCCCCGTGTTAGGGCAGAAGTATGAGCCAAGCACAACAAAATAATCCTCTCCCTGCAGTGACTAAGCTTATGTGGGTACTGTATGTACATTTGACTGAATTATATACACTTTAAGTCTAAGAGGCACCCGACACGGGGGAGAAAACCTCAGTTAAATTGAATTAATTACAGGAACACACTTACTACAGTTAATTGAGCTATTGGAGGTTACTCAGAGTGCATGTTTGGTGCCATTAGGTAGCACCTTGCCCTCCCCAGGCAGGGCCCTGCTGTTGCTGGCACGAGGAGAGGGATTTGTCACCCTGAGAGTGAGCTGTGAGGAGCCTGGTACCCTGTACCCTCCTCAGCAGCTCCTGCCCCACCCTCTCATGCTCTCCCTCCTGTCTGTAACAGAGCAGGTGTGATGACAGAGCCCCAGCTCATCGTTCATGCCCAGCTCAGACACCAAATTACTGCCACCTACAAGAACTACATTTGCAGCTCCCTCACGTGTGCTGTGGCTCTGAGGAATGAGCCTTTTATCTCAGGACTGAGCAGGATGCAGAGCTGAGCAGCACTGCTGTCTCCTGGAGGAGATACCGTGTCCCTGCTCAGAGCCCTCCTTCTATCACACAGCACCACTTGGTTTGCCTGGTTTGTGCGATAGCAGGCACTGAGTTCCTTCAGAAAAAGAGAGACTTAATTCTTTATATAAAAACAAATGACTAATTAAAAGTGGTTTTGATTTTGTAGTTCATATTTTCTTGGGATGGTGCCAGGTTCTGGAGTCCACGCTCCACACCCTGTCCTTCTGGAGGAATTTGGCTGCGGAAAGCACTGTGAGATTTGTTCCCTTTTCTCTCCCTTACTCTTAAAATCCCTCCTCCCCCTTCTCTCTTCCTGCAACTGGTAAATTGTGAAGAACAGGAATGTTCCTGGGAAGGAACCCAGGCAGAGTTGCATTCAGAACAAGTCAAAGATTTCTTGCATAGCTGGAGCATGTGTTTGCAATCCCCGACTGCCGGAGCACGTCAGCCCTGCCAGGGAGTGCTGTTCCCTTCAGATGTTCCCAGAGAGCTCCAGGCAGTGTCCAGGGCAGTCTGTGGACAATGCTTAGCTCAGGCACTGCTTCTGGGCCCATCTGCTAATGGTGCCAGGGCCAAAAAGGCTCTGGGTGAAAGGATGAAAGAGCCAACCCTTCCTTTCCAAGGAGCTGCGTCAGGGATGGTCAGAACCATCGAGACACAAACTGGTTCCATGTGAGAGCTTGGCTGCTACTACCAACCTGTCAGCCCAGGCTCCAGGCAGCTTCTGGGATTGATGCTCTCCAGAACAATTAGCACGTGCTGCCCCAACAAAGGATTGCTCAACAAACCACGAGATCCCAAATTATAACTGCTTGGAAGCAGTAGATAGTCAGTAACTACAGACTGCTCTCCCCTCAGCTTGAGAGGTGCCACTGATCCAGAGGGAAGTAACTCTGCCAAAAAGGTGCCCTTTAATGGTTCAAAACAGAACCAGGGCCAAGGAGGATGGGAGTTGGGGGCTGAGACACTGGTGGAGAAACAGCTTCAAAGTGTTTTTAGGAAGCTTTTGTCCTTGGCACTACAGGAGCACAGAGTCAGTCCTTGCTCAAGCTGGTGCTGATACTGCTGGGGAAAGGCAGGTTGATGAGAGCATCACTTGTCTTTCCAATGACCTTATCATGGGAGCTCAGCCTGCAGGAGCTGTCTCTCTCTCTCTCTCTCTCTCTGTGCTCCTTGTGGTCCGAGCCAACGAGCCTGACCGTGCCGTGCCGGTCTCTGATATCGCTCCCATCGCAGGGGGGTTGGACAAACAGCCCTTCATGGGCTCTGGGGGTGCACACATCCCCCTTCAGAGCAGGATGATGACACCTCTGTGCTTTGCTCTGCCTCCAGGCTGTCTCCAGCCTGGCTAAATCCAAACATGTCCAATCCGATTTTGCAATTTTAAAAATATAAGGTGCCTGAGGGAAGGCCCTGAGCTTGAGGGAGGAACAGAAGAATCTTCCAAAGCAAGATCCCTGATCTCAGCAGCTGCAGGGCTGTGCTGGTTCCTCCTCATCCTTGCCAAGAGGGTTCCCATGTCTTTACTGGTGCGTGGCAACAATAATGAGCAAGGAACACGTGGGGGCAGCAGAAGGCTTTGCTGCCTGGTCTGTCAGTCTGTGGTTTGTAGCATCCTCACAAGATCCCTGCAGAACTCAGGGGCTTCAATGTTTGAGGGTCACTGCGGTGGGCACAAGCCCAGAGTGACAAGTACAGCTGCTCAAACCCTGGGAGGAACATGTCATAGGACAGAGGGGCTTTGTGGCCTCCTGGGACACGATGTCAGCACTGAAACCCCCGCTTTTGTTGTTGCATCTGGTCCTTCTCCAGCTCCTGCAGGCCCAGCCCAAGCACTGCTGTGCTCGTGTTACAAAGCACATCAAACCCACTGCACCCCACAGGATCCTTCATCCCCCTCATCCCTTGCTGAGCTTGTTGTACCACAGGCAGGATGAAGCTCAGCATGTCCATCTCAGGGAGGTGAAGTGAAAACAAGCAGCTCTCATCTCACTGCACTGTGAAGAAGATGAAGGTTCATCTGATACCATTTCTTCTCTTGGAGGCTCAGAATGTCCAGGTAATGGTAAAAAGCCTTGATCTTGGCTGTAGAGTCTTAAAAGTCAAGCTTTTAGACAGGAACATTTCAGACTGGGAAGTGGCCATCATTTACACAGCAAGGCTGAGTTTTTCTGGAAGGGCTCTCTCCAGGTCAGGGTGTCTTTTTTCCTGCTCTGGGTGAGCAGAACTTCATGACTTGCATGTCCACCTGACATTTGCCTGATCACTCACATCACTGCTTCCCACCATGAAGAATGGGGTGTCTGAGTGGTGCTGGAAATGGCAAAAATTAAAAAATTCAGCAAAAGCCCTGTCACCAGAGATAATGATGGATTAACTATGACGAGGGATGGGGAACAAAACAGCTCTGTGCTTCAGGAGTGATTAAAAGAGAATAAAATCAGATAAATGCCCAGATAGGAAAAGCATTTTCTGCAACTGAGGCTGCTACTTTAATTGGAAAATGCTGTTAACACAACTGCCTGACCGAGGCGAGGGCAAGAGCACAGCAGGGCTGGTGCAGATCTGCAAGCAAACAGCTGAATTGCAACTCTCAGCCTCAATCTGCAAATTTCTGAAGCCAAAAGAACAGCTTTAAATGTGAAACTTCTGCTGGAGCTCATGCTTCAATTGGGCTGTGAGCCAGGACATGCAAAGACTTAGGGCATTAAAAGTCTTGTGGAGATGAAAAGACAGCAGGGAGTCATTTGAGTTGGCCAGTAATGCACTAAGCTATGGCAGGATCTGCCTTCATTCCCCTTAAAACAGCTCGTGGGGAGGAAAATTGGGAAAACTGACATTTTACCACTTGTAATTGTTACAGCAAAAGCTAAGGCCCTGCTACAATTCCTGTGTCCTGCAGCCCAACAGAGGGGTCCCAGCCCCAGGCTGGCTCAGCCCTTGCACCAACTGGGCTGTGAAGGAACCCCTGAAAATGCCCCAAACCACACACTGACCACCCCAGGGATGTGTGGGCTGCTCTGCTGGCTGCTGTCTTCTCTTCACTTCAAACCATAATCTCGGGCAACCCTTAACCACAGAGCAACAGAACAGGTTTGCACTTACCCCTGTTCCTCCAAGGATCTCGAAGTGCTTCACAAACCCACCGCCAAGCAGTGCTGTGGTGGTTCCTCTGCTAGTGCAGCGGTTCCCTGAGCTGCAGGGCAGTTGGGAAGGATCAAACAGAGAAGGATGTGCCTGCCTGTCAATAATGACCCAGAAAAGCTGCAGCTGCGAGCTGTGAACAGCAGCAAAGTGACAGGAACACGAGCAGTGTGTGATCACCAGGTACCAACAAAGCACAGCTGGCCAAACCCATTCCTTGTCAGGGGCAGGCAGAGGAGCAGAACAATGCCTGTCACTATGTGGGCTGTGTCCCTGCTGGTTAATGCTGCACAGAGCTTCTCTAATTGGAGCCATGGAACAGGAATGTGCTCCCGGGGAAACCTTTGCCTTCCCTCAGAACCACGTTCACCACGAGGAGGGGAGCCCCAGAGGGCAGTGTGGGCTTTTATCAGAGTGCCAGGGACCTCCTCAGATGATAGGAGGAGACAGTCGATGTGACACGTGGGTGCATGGGAGAACACTGGCCATGATGCTTGGCCTTCCAATCTGCCAGGATCCTGGGGAAGCTGTGCCAGGACCCTGTGCTTGGAATGCTAAAATCAGAGCAAGCATAAGAAACAAAAAAAAAAGGGGGGGAAGAGGAACTATTAGAAGAATTAAAGGGACAAATGAGCAGATAAAAGGTGGAAAGGATCATCTTTCTTTTGTGTTCCCAGGTGGGACTTTACCACCAACAGAATGAATACCACACAGAATCCGAGGGCAGTGGATCAGGTAACCCCTCCCCTGCCCCATTCCTTGAAATTCAAAGCACACAAACGCTGAGACTCTTGCCCAAAGCAAAGCACTGTCCCCTCATGTCACTGTCACCTGTAACCCAGAGCCTGTGGATAGCAGCTACAGTGAATTAACAGGAGAAAGAGTAGCTGGATTGAATTTGCTAAGGGAGAAAAAAGAATCACAGGCATGTTGCTAAGGAAGAATGAGCACTGATTCTGTTTATTCTGATCTATTTTGTTTGATTGTGCTCGGCCCCAGGAAACATGAGAGCTGGTGGGGATCATATCAGCAAGGAAAACAGAAGAGCAACGAGCTGATGGTTTAGAGTTCATGCAAACACTGGGCCAGTCACTGAACCAGAAGAAAAGAGTTGGCTCAGAGGCAGCCACTGAAGTGAGAAAGGATCTACTGATAAGGTACCCTGGGGAAGCATCTCAGAATGACGTGAAAGAGAGATGGGAAACGGTGCTGCAGAGCTAAGCCAAGCACTCAGCAGAGAATATGGCATCATTTGGGTTTTTTCTTTGCTTTCTTCCCCATCCTTCCCCATTTATTACTAGAAGGAACACTATTTTTGCCTGCAAAAATCTTAGTGCCTTAAGAGATGACACCGGGGTGCGCTCCTGCACCAGGGCTGAACTTCTGGGGAGCTTTGCTTCAACTTGCTGGAGAAGAATCCCAGTAAAACTATCATCTCTGGCTCTCTGGATGATTATTACCTCAGCTTTAAGCACCTACACCTACAAACTCCTTGTTTGTGGGGGTAAAATAGATCACAGTGGTTTCAACTCACCAGCTCCTCTCTGTGGAAGTGTCAAAGGAAGGTCAAGTCACAGAACACAAGCTGTGACTGGGCAGGTGGAGAAGATGATGTCAAATACAAGGCACCTGGAGAGGTGAGGGAATTCTGGACAACCTGTTGCTCCAGCAGATAAACTTCCCTGCCTTTCTTTACAGATGTGATGTGCTTCCAGATGTTCCCTGAGAGGGGCAGTAGAGACCAAACCCACACGAGGAATAGGAAGAGACATCCTGGGCAGGGGGAAATAAAGAGCAAGGATTACTTGCAATGTTTCATACAGAGGCTCCACCATGAGCATTTTTTTTTTCAAATAAAAACAAAGGGACCTATTTGGGCCAAAATGGGGCTGCTTGGTAGAATCTCAGTCCACTCTGAGATTGTTTTCTTCAGCTGCTTTGGAAAGCAGGGCACTAACCCTGCCCAAAAGGTGGTGCTGGGGGAGTGCAGAAGGGGTGTGTGCATTGTGGAGCTCTGTATAATGGACTACTGAACTCCTGGTCACTACAGCAGCACAGCAGCCTTTGGGGTGGCTTGTTGGCAGGGGGAATGAATAATTTGGGAAGGGTTTACACTGTCAGGCTCAGAAGTACCTACACCATGGCTCATCACGGACACAATCTGGCTCTCACCCAACCCTGAGGGGAAAAGGGGTGCTGAGAGTATCAAGGTTCCCAACCATCCATGTTGGTGTGAAGGCGTGAGGCAGGGAAGCCCACCCTGGACCACCTTCACAATCTCTTCAGGCTCTCTTGAACCACTCAGAATTAATTCTAGAGCTGCTTCAAGCCACTGCCTGAGGGAAAAGGCAAAGGGATTCACCTGGAGCAAATCCTGTAAGGTTTTCTTCTTTTAAGCCCCTTGCCCCAGCCCTGTCCCATTGCTCTGTCCCATTCTCCAGCACAGTCCATAATCCCCAGTGGGGAGGGTGGTTTTGCTGGTGAGGATGCCCAAGAGCTCCAGCCATGGGCCAATCCAACAGGCACAAATCAAGCAAGCAGCCTCTTCATCAAGGAATTTCTGGCCTAAGAATAAAATCTGAAAGCTTGAAAGCAAGCAGGGTGCAAGGTGAGGTGAGAACCCAGCTCTCAGCAGCGGACAGGAACAGCTTTATCAGGAAACCAAGAACCCTTTTCTGGTCTTGCTCTCAGCACAGCTCAGCTCACCAGCAAATCTGGCTGCAGACTGAAATCTTGGCTCCCCCTGAAGCCAATGGCAAACATCCCACTGGCTTCAATGGGAGCAGGACTTGATGCCAGATCTCGTGCTTCCCATTCCTTTGCCGTAGCCTGAGAGCAAACTTCCCTTCCAAGGCTGTGTCTGCAGCTAAGGCCTTCAGCAGCACAAGAATGGCTCTCCTTGCAGCCTGAGAAGTATCAATGGGAAATGAGAGGCTCATTTTTAACAGAAATGGTGATTGTTCTAGAGAACAATTTGCTTAGAGTTATGGTGTTCTCTGGAGCCCCATTTCTTTCTCTCTGAAAACATTCCCTTAAGGCATTAACCACCTATTTTCCCTCAGGCTTTAGGGTGCCCAGCAGCTTAAGCACACAGCTTTTGGCTGTGATGAAATCTCTAGTGGTTTGAGCTGGGTTATGCACCCACAACACTCCCCTCTCCCAGTTTTAACCCCCCCCCATCCATCCCTGCTCACACAGCAGCACCTGCACACAGTGTGACTTACAGCAATGCAGCAAACAGGCAGGAGATGAAATTTGCCCATTTCTGCTTTTATCACGAGGGAGTTGATAAAGAAAGGTGAGGAAAGGGCTGCTGGAAGGGCTGTGCACTGACCACGCAGGGCTCTACGTTTGCTCTGGCACGAGCACCTCTCTGCCGAGAGGAGCACCCTGAGGCCCCCGAGGTATTTTGTGAGGTGGCAAAGGTCACCTCTCTCATTTCCTGCAAACCTTTGCTTTCCTTGGCAAAAATGAAGAATTCTGTCAGGGCAATCTTGGTGGGAGTTTTGTGATCAGTCAGGCACAGCAGATTACTCGAGGGTAAGACAGGACCTCCTTTCTTCTGGACACAGGAAAATGAGCGCTCGCTCCCGAAATTCAGGAGTCACCAGCACGGTGTTGACCACCTGTATTATTCCTTAGGTCATGTCCTCTGGACAGATTGATGTCTGTACAGCTGACTGTTTGCATATCAGTTCTAGAGGCAAAGGAAATTCTTCAAATCCCAGAGCACAAATGTGCACTGCTCCAGAAGAGCAGGTGGAGATGTGCCAAGTTACAGCTCCTTAGCTGCTGCCCCTGTAAAGAATGCCCTGCAAGGAAAACTAGAAAATATTTCATGAAAGAGCAAAGATAACACAAGACAGTCTGGCAAAGGGTAGAATTTAATATTAATGGCTTTCCTTTAGTCACTGTATTTCCTGTTCCTAACTTAACCCTCTAAAATCAGCAACGGTCAGAGAAGGGCTATAAACTTTTGCACATCTAAAAAATCCTTCACTGAAAGACCTCAGAGCACTCTGCAAATGTTAGGGACTGCTGAAGGATGGCTTTTCCCTGAGGAGAGTCTCCATGTAGCCAGTGGGCAGATGCTGCTTTGGCTGCTGAGGCCCAACACTGAAATTTGGCTTCTGCCCTACTCTGTAAGAACATCTTTCTTCCTTGTCTCCCAGGTTCCTGTCATCACAGGAACCCAAAAATGAGAGAAGCTGGGCTTCCCTTGACTTCAGCGTGAAAAAGCCCCTTCCTCATGGACAGATGGGTAACAGACACACAGCAATGATGTGACTGGTGTCATGTCAGCCCATCAGCCACTTCAGGATCTCGTCCCTGGAGGTTCTCAAGGATACGCAGAGACAGTTCCAGGCTGTGCATGGCCCTAAACACCACCATTAAAGAACAGCCCACTGAACCTTGCTTCGAAAGGGAGCTGGACCTCCTCCCCACCCTTCCCTGCCATCTGGTGCTTGCCTGAAGGACTCCAAAGCTAGCCAGAGCAGATAAGAGATGGACAACATCCCACCTCTGAGTCCCGCGGTCCTTCGCTCCGAGGGGATCCTTCTGTGCCACCCACATCTTCCTTGAACCTGGCAAAGTACCTGAGTCACTGAGCTGACCTGCCAAGAGAGATTTAGGCTGGAAGCATCTCTAGGAAGATGTCTCTCATTAAGAGCAGAGAGCTGGCTGGGGCTGGGGAGAGGAGCTCCAGTCCTCGCCTGCCTGGTGTGGGCCCTCCGAACAGGCTCCTCTCCCGCAAGATGCTCTGTTTTGCCTGTGTGACTGCTGGCAGAGCTGGCTGAAAGTTTTCCATCAAAACAGTATTTCTGCTTTGCCAGAGGACAGTTTAAAAATTAAGTGGAAAAATTAAGAGAAAGGACCCTGGGTTTCGGCCGACATTGTTGGTCAAAAAATCCCAAAATTGAGAATTTTTTTAGCCAAAAATGGAAGTACTTGGGGAAGGCAGGGGAGGAAAGGGAGATGCCTGGCAAGACTTAGAGATACCCTGAAAAACATCTACAAAAATTTTGACAAATACAAGGATGTTTTTGTCAATTTTGTCAATTTGTTTTCCATAGTGAAGGATACTTCTGCTTTCCCCACAGATCCATTCTGTGGGGAGGCTGGAAGCAAGCAAATATGCCTTTTCCCTCCTATACATATGGCTTTGGATACTCCACAGCTTTTGGTTTAAGCACAGGCAGCAATCCCTCAAGAGAGACACATCAGAAAGACCAGATCTCTCCCAGGAGCTGCCCAAGAGCCTATTACCCAAAATTGTGATTCTCAGAGAGGGACACACAGAGAGCTGGTGCTGCTGTGAGTTTGTACAGCTGATGGAAGGCCTCGATAACCCCTCAGCTGCCTTGCACACAAATAAACCAAGCCATGGGGACAGCCAGGGATGTGATGGATGGTGCTGTGCACACAGCTGTTGCAAAACCATCGTGCTGAACAGCCAAGCAGAGATGTTTTTGCAGAGGGAACGGCACATAAATACCTGGGAACCCACACAAAGCTGTTTTCCATCTTGCTTACACAATAATGTGGTTTTTCTTTTTCCCCCCTTTGAAATTGTTTCTTCAGCAAAATACGGTTAGGAAAAAAAAAAAAACAACAAAAAAGCAAAACCAACCAAAACGGAGCTGGAATCTTCCTTACCCTCTGGGAAATGTGGCTGTCAGCGTTTCTTGGGCTCAGTGTCACTGTTCCCTCCTCAAGGAATTGCTGATGATGGGCAGGGATGTGGGGAAGGAGCCGTGAGAGAGAGCTTCAGGCAGCTCCGGGAGCTGGTGATGCCCGAGGAGAGCACAAGTCCAGGACTGCAGCAGGACCCTCCTTCCTCCACACAAACCTGGGCATGAAGCAGAGCTGACAGCACTGAAGCCAACACAGTGAAGTGGCACAGAAGGTGAATCAGCTCTGTGAGAAAACCAAGATGTGACATGTTGTTACTGAGCAGTGGGGAGCAGGGGAGGTTCGACTCATGGTGATTTCCTAAGGAATCAGACCACAACTCTGGACAGGATTTGTATTTTAAACAACACTTAATTTTTTTGAAGGACTAATTCAATCTAGATGTGGATTTCATACCTTTTCCTTCACGAGAGCAGCAGCAGGGGGGGTGGGCTCAGAAGTCCTGACGTGTCCTGGCAGGAGCTCCACCTTGCTGACAGCCCGGGCTTGACTCTCATCCCACCACAGCCTGGGGTTACAGTCCCAGCCACTTCCACCACAAGCAGTTCTGGCTCAGAGCCCCCAGAGTGATAAAAGACTTCTTGTGTGATCATCTCAGGAGGGAAGTTCGGTGCCAAACAAAGCTGCAGTCTGGTTGGGTCTTTTTGTCATTAGAGACAAAAGTCAAGGGGAAAAATACAGAGCTGGGGAAAAAAAGTAGAAGCTGCAAAATGTTCAAATAATTCTTTTTCCAAGAAAATAAAATAAAAAGAACCCCAACCCAAGTGTGGCTTGTTTGGTTTTGCTGGGCAGGCTGTGATTACACTGATCTTGGTGCAGCCTGAAGACCCTGTTAGAGGATTCCCCATTTTTCACTCACCCTCAGCAGTCTGAGTAGTTTCAGTGCCTGTCTCCAGGAGTGCAGTGACCTTACAGAAAATGGTCAGGGATCTTTCAGCAGCTGCTGGTTTTTGGGGTGGTGGAGCCAGGCTGTGCAGACTGGTATGTTACCAGAGCTCTCCTGATGGAAGATGAACATTTCCCTCCCTGCCAGCCCATGTGCAGAGCAGTGCACAGTTTCTGTTAAGGAGTATCTCTGAAGTGATGTGAGTTTTACCCTTGGCTACTTCCAGTAACAAAAAATACGTCTGAGGATATAAAACCAGTGGGGAATATCCCTTTCCCTTCCCTTTCAGAGCAGTAACCACAGCATAGGCTCACTCACTCGATTCATGCTCATCTCCTGCCTTTTCAGACTCCTGCTGCCAAGAATCCCACTTAACTCCTTTGGGAATCTGCCTCCTACCCCTGACCACCTGCAGTCTCTTCAGGGAAGGGCCATTTCTTTGGGCACGGCCTTCCAGCATCCCCATGTCTGTGTGGAGACTCTTTAGTGCCACTGCACAAATAATACTGAATAGTTACAAAAGGCCTCAGAACAAAAACCATTCAAAAAGCAACAGGGAGGGGAGTCACCAGGCTGTTACAGGAACATGATGGGAAAAACAGTTTTCTTCAGAGGGCTGAGGGAGGAGGTAAAATGCACTTGAGCAGATGAGGGAAGGTCTTTTGTACAGACCCCTGAGGTGGTGAAGTTTCTGGTGGGTGCAAAGGCTTGTGACATGACCCAGACAAGTCACACTGGAGGCTCCAGCTCTACCCAGGCCACAAAGGGATGAAAGGATGAAACACCCAAACAGGAGCCACTCACAGCCAGACAAGAGGAGCTGAGGGAAGCCACAACTCCCAAGAAAGCCCAGCTGCTGCTCTGCAGCCCAGGGCCAAGGTGGACACAACCTCAGGCCACGTGGACACAGTGTCTGGGCTGTGGTAACGCTCAGAGAACTCACAGGCCACCAGCTGCAGGACTCTGCTAATTGGGACAGTCTGTCTGGGTGTCTGGCCACCATTTGGCAGACACAGCAGCTCTGACAGAGTAATAAATGTGGCCCAGTGCACCTCCAGGAATCCTTCATGAGGTCTGTCACATCAAAGTGGCATGAAAGGAGATGAGGGGAGGCAAGACACATGGGGGTCGGCTTTGGAGACTCTCCGATCACCCTCAGGGTAGTTACTGCTAAGGGAATTGGTGGTCCCTCCCCACTTACATAATCTCCTGTTCAAACTCTCCTTTTATGAACAAACAGTTCCTCCCATCTGAAATGAAGATGCTTCAGTCCTGCTCGTCCAAGGCAGTTCTGTTGCTGGGAAGTCTCTCTCCAGGCAGCCCGGCCCATTTCTAATGAGTGCAAAGAAAAGCCACAGACATGATAAAAAGACAAAAAAAAAAAAGGGCATACAGGACAGAAAACTGATCTTTCTGCATTGGCAGCATTGGAGGAACTCCTGTCTTCTTACTCACCTGCCTCCAAGTCAAGATAACCAGGAGGAGGCTGAAGTGCAAGCGGTTTGGGGAGGTGGAATCAAACGTGTTCAGCACAGGCCCAAGCTCTTGAAGAAGAAATGCTGTTCAGGAGCAGCTCCCACAGCCTGCCTGTTTCTGGGAGCAGTGTATTCCTACAGCAGCAGGACAAGTGAGACAAACAACTTGCCAGCAAGAAGGTCACCACTGTCAGAAGTGTGAGTGCACTGAATGTGAGCACATCTGGCACAGCTCTCCTCTGCCTGGAACTCCACAGCACGTTGGTGTTTGTACCGACACTCCTCCACAGCAGGAAGAAAACATTCCTTTCCCGATGGAAATGGACCATGTGGCGTTGGGGGAAGCACAAAGGAACATGCAGTTTTCACTCTACCAGCAGAGCAGAGTCCTCTGATGACAGGATAAAGTGTTCCACACTGAGCCTTCTGGAAGGAAAGCTCCTCCCAGAGAAAACTGGGTCCTGCAGCTGAGGCTGCCATGGACACCAGGTCTTGCAGGAGAGTGGAGGGAGCAGGTGGAGCTGGTGGAGGCTGAAATGACCTCCATGGAGCAGAGGAGAGATTATATTTTCCTCCTGGTACTTCTGTGCCAGAGAACTGGAGCCATCTGACCCCACCTGCCTCTAGTGATCTTGGCTGAGGTGTCTTAAATAAATAAACCAACTGAGCTCACAGGGAAGGGCCATGGCTTGGGAAGGAGGTGGGGATTAGGAATAAGAGCAAAACAGCAAATGGCTACATGCAAAATAGGCAAACTAAGTACATAAACCTACTGGATTTATAGATGAGATATTGGCACATACCAGGAACATTTCAAGCCAAATGTATGACAGCATTCCTTACACCCCTCCCTCCCATTGCCATATCCCAGCTTAATGTAAAGCCTTTTGGCTTCCCAGGGCTTAGAGCTACGTTTTAGTGTTCAAACAGGTCAACAATTGCAATCAGATGTTGACTCCGGGCAATACACAAACACGATGATCTGTTAATGTGCAGCAACACTTGGATGGGGTTCCAGGAGTTCTGCTGCTGTGAACAGTTTGTGTGATGGCAGCAGGGCCTGGTGTCTCCTAAGGCTGCCCTGGAAAACCAGGAAGCCGATCCATGTAGTGCCATGACAAAGATGCCAGTGTGAGATCAGTAAATGAGCTCCGTTATTAAAGCAAAACCTGCGTTTCTGGAAGTCATTTTGGGAGGAGGATTCTGACACCAGCTGGGCTTTGGTTTGTTATAAAAGCACGGAGTGGTTTAGGTTGGAAAAGACCTCTAAGATCAGCGAGTCCAACCCTTAAGCCAGCACTGCCAAGTCCACCACTCGACCATATTCCTGAGTCTTTAAGGCTCCTTTAGGAAGATGCTGCTCCCATCCCCAAGAAGTGTCCTTTTAACAAGGATTGGGCTGGACCGGGATACAGACAACGGCATCTTTGGGATGGGAGAGGGTCCTACAGGTGTACTTTTGTGCAGCTGTCTGTAAAAAGCACCACTGACATGCTGGGGGGGAGTTACACAGCACAAAGATTCTGCCTTGTGCCTACAACAAAGACACCCCAAACACTCGGCAGTGGAGTAATTCCGTTTATTTCACACAGGGAAGTGTTCAGCCAGGTTATGCAGAGACCTTCCCAATGCATGGGATAGTTTTGCTCCAGTATAAATTTCCACATGCTCAGCAGTGTTCGTTATCAGGTGGGGCCTGTGGAGCTGCTCCCAATAAACACACACGGAAAACCACCTTTCCCAAAGGCACCTCCAGAGTGTCCCTCTCCCCAAGCACAAGCTCCAGCTCAGGCACACACAGGGATAGCCCAAATAGAGCCTGGCCTGCTTTTTCCAGACAGGAATTTTCTCCTCTTGTGTCACTGAGCACAGACCTTGCAAGGCATCATTCAGGTATGAACATCCCTGTGCTTTATTTTGCAACCTGACCAGGACAAGACCCATCGTTTCCTGATTTGTCAGCACACTGGGAACTCTGAGACGCCAGGATTTTACTGCCACATGACCTTTTACACTGACCACAGCTACTGAAGGTTGGCTTAGATTTAACCAAATCCCAGTCTCAGTCCAGTATTAGACAGATGCACAATGTACTTACTTACAGCTTCACTCCTCTCTCTTAATTTTCATGCTATTTGGTTTGCTTTGCATTTTTGTTTCAAGTTCAGAAACCTTATTAAAGTTGTTATGGAAAAAAATAAATTTATTACTCAACATACTCAATTTGTTCAAAATGGAATGATCCTCTTTCCTATTTTTTTTTTTTTTTGCTTTCATTTACAACTGGTTCCATTCAATTGGACTGTTTTTTATCTTTTCTATTTATAACCAGCACCAAGAAGAAAATTACCATGGATACAGTACATATGCAAATTAGCTAATGGAAAAATATATACATTTCACTCTGTAATGAGAAAACTTAAATGATATTATTGCCATGGAGAATATATCCCTGTATTATAATAAAATATCAAGCAATAATCGACTGCTAAGATTCTTTTCCACCAACAAAAAATAGCACCATACATGAGATAGTGAGAATCTACACTCAATAACACAATTGTGCAACTAGAAATGTACAGTACTTTAGTAACAGTACAGAGTATTGTTTACAATATGGAAATACCACCACTGTAATCAAAAGAGCATCAGTTTCTTACCAACAACTAAAAAAAAAAGTATTGTCATAGATACACTGAAACAAACAGCTTTTCTTTTCACCAGAATGTGGGAACTGAGGGCAGAGCAGAGCTGTGAATTCATAGTAAAGCTCCTATAAAATGATACAAAACAGAAGTGCAGGAATATTGAAGAGAATTAAATTTGTTATTGCTATTTTTCTGGCTATTATAAGTTGGGAAGGTTGTCACCATATGAAGTAAGAGAATGGAATAACGTGGAGCTGTGTTGGGTTTTGATTATAAAGCATAAAAGATTGATGCATGCTAATCTGTGAGAGCAAGGGAGGTGGTTTTTTCAGTGCTCAGACAGTCGAAAAAATTCCTTGTAAATTCATGTTTCCTTAGGTAAGACCCAGAACTCAGACCCAAATGTCCTTTGGGTCCAGAACCCAGGAGAGTGGGACAGGCCACAGGTCTAACCAGCTTTGCACCCTGCTCTGGACAGTGGCCAGAAGTGAATTATTACTGAAGAACAGAAGAACTAAAATCCTTCCTTCTCCTATGCACCTCTCCAGGAGCCCACCTTTGCCTAGAGAGGGTGACAGAGCAGCACCAGAAGGAAAATGCTCCCTGCTGTTGAAAAGCACCTTTGATTCCCAGTAATGATAAATGAACGTGTTATTCTGCCAAGAAAACGGAGAAACCCAATGGCAAATCCTTCCCCAGCCCAACCTGAGCGTTCCTAACGCCACAAATGTTCAGTAAGGGTGGCATTTCATTGGGCTGGGCCACTTGATGGGCAAATGTTGCCCATTAAGAGAAAAACAGCAAACTCTCAACTGAGTGAGGGATGTAAAGGGACCCAGAGGTGGGTGTGGTGGCAGGGAGGCAGCAGGGACAGTCCCAGTGTCGCTGCAGGCAAAGGGGAAAATACTGCTGTGAATTACCAATATAAGCCAGGTCCTCCAGGCTCTGATCTCCTGGAACTTTCTCCTGAGCAGTCCTTCTACCTGTTCATTTGCCCCACTGAACACCACCCTGCTATTGCCTAAATCTTCCCTGTCACCCCTGCCAGCAACATTTCCACTGATTACTCCCTAAGTAGTTACACAACCTCTGTGTTTGGGTGACGGGGTGGGAATACCGGAAAAAAAAGAGGTCTGATCCTGATTATAAGTTGCCAAAAAATACCCAGTATGACAAAACCCAAGCTGGAATCATTTCCCTGATAGAGAAAATCATCTGAGGCATCGGAAAGCAGATTTGTTTGAGACAGGCACTCGAGAAAAAAGGGTGTGCAAAGGTGCCTTTGTGCATCAGGCCAGCCCTGCCGTGCACACACACTCCATTTGCACTAATAAGCAGAAATGCAAATGTGAAGCCCACACAGTGTTAGTCTGTGATAAATATTTTCCCCCTCCTGTGCTTGAAAAATTTAGCCCTTAATAAAATGCTAATAGGTTACTGCAGTGAGGTCCTGGATGTGGAAAGGATTGTCATAAGGAGGAAAAAGTTGCTTTAAAGATATGTTTGGTACTAAGAGTCTTTATCCCGCTTTGCACTGAAGAAAAGAGACAACAGCAACAAAGACAACCTGGGGCCAGGTGGGAGCTGCAATCCAGGGGCTGGGGGGATAGCTGGGCTTGGTTCTGTGCTCAGATCCCAGGAGTAAAACAGTCCCTGGCAGTTCTAGAGTGAGTACAAAGCTGCAATTATCCAAAGGGCTCCGTTCCTGTCAGGAGGAGGAGGGAGCCGAAACTTGACCACGGCCCCCTGACCTTGGGCCCCGGCACGGGAAACGATACTTGTTGGAGCAAGATGTGATAGGGAGACACTGATCTGTGTGACAACAGAGGGGACAGACCCTGCCCTGGGCAGAGCTCCTGTTTCAAGCCTCACATCACAGAGAGGAGTCTGGTTTAAAGTGCAGAGACACGGAGGAGGGGATCGTATGTGCAGCACTTGCTGAGTGCTCCGATAGCACCGATCTGATAGCACCAAACCTGACAGCACCACAGCAGCGGGACAGGGAGCGTTCCAATAACCCAGCAAATTCCCAGCCCTTACCGAAAGCAGTGGAAGTCTGAGCTTTAGGGCTTCCAGGAGCTCCAGGTTACACTTTGAATGTCTGGTATCCCTGACTACTTTAGACTCAAAAGGCTACAAAACCTCAGCTGTGCTCAAGAGCCCAGGGACAGGAGACACCTGCTGTGCTCCCCACTACATCCTTTTCACAAAGGTTGTTCCAAATCCAGTTTCTGTTCCAACTTTATCCAGTTTCACA
Source organism: Lophotriccus pileatus (assembly GCA_035583135.1). Lineage (NCBI taxonomy): Eukaryota > Metazoa > Chordata > Aves > Passeriformes > Tyrannidae > Lophotriccus > Lophotriccus pileatus. Next base: position 3,488,375 of record JAWWES010000018.1, on the reverse strand, counting down.
GTCCTCATAAAAACCAACAGTCTCGTTATCTGATTGACTTCTAAAAACTGGAGAGAGATTAGGCCAAGCAATCCCTCACTGAGCTCTACTGCATGGAATGATTTCTGGCTTCTCCCATCTCGTGTAAATGGTTCTTGTTTAAAAAACCCACTATCTACGGCTGTTAAAAAGCTTCCATTTCATTAAGCCCACAGAAAAATTAGTTTTCATAAAAGCAACTCTATTATTCTGGGGGAAAGAGAGAGAGGATTGTTTTTTAAAATTAGAAAGAAAAGCAGTCCCTATTAGTGGCTCTAAAAATATGACTTGGAATGTTGGATATAATTATACTAAGTTTTCTGTAGGATTTTCAGAGATGTCCATCCTCTGCTATCGGTTTTAAAAAGCTTTTACAGCAAATCCTCTCTTTAAATTAAGCCTTTCATTTATGCACGTCCCTCCAAGCCCACCCTACAGTGGGATAACTGCTGGGAGTCGAAAACATCAGATGAAAGCCAAGATTAAAAGATTAAGTAATGTCTCTACCTTTGCTGAATTACTTTGCCAGCGGCCTTCCTCCACGGAGGTACCATAACCTTATCCAAAGTGATCACTTTGCAACCCTTGTCCTTTCCTTTAATGGTAGCAAGCCATCCAGTGGCTGGTGATTTAATATATTAAAGTAAAAAGCATTAATGAAAAATGTGAGGATGTCAAAACACTCTAAAACGATTGGCTCCTTGAGATGACCCTTTCTGGTTGTTGTTTTTCAGGTGGATGAGCGGATGACTTTGGTATCCAGTCTGCAGAGTTGGTTTCAAGTCTCATTTGGGTTTGCTTTGGGATCCACCACACGTTGTAGCAACTCGTGAAGTTCCAGTACTCAGACCTACTAGTCCGTGATTTACGCACCAACAGCTGGAATACTCCAGGAAGTAGCACAGGTTCATTAACTCTTCTGCTGCATCTTGTTTGCATAAAAGTCTCTGCAGGTCTGGCAGCAGCGCTGGTACCACCGCATGTCCTGGCACAGGTTCTTCTCCCGGATCACCCTGCAGTACACTGTCCACTGGTCCCCCGTGCACTTGTAGGTGAGAGCAGCTTTGGGGGAGAAAACAGAGCACAAACTACCACATTAGCCAGGGAACAGCATGGCAGGTGTGTCAAAACCCCTGCACCTGAGGGAAGAGGGGGCCGCCCTCGCTGTCAGCACTGCGGAGCAGATGATGTTCTTGCTACTGAAGCATCTTGGAAGGGCTTCCTTCCTTCCTTCCTCGGACATGCAAACCTCCTCATGTTGCACCTACTTTGTCTCAGGGACAAACAGGCCAGGATGAACAAACTGACTAAAGCATCAGCCCAGATTTAAGCCCATGAACTCCTCACAGTCAATGGGAAGCCGGTGTGATGCAGCTGAATAAATTACACATCTTGCAAGAACACCTGAGACAGACCTGATGAACCTGAGGTGAGACTTTATATAATAGAAACTGAGCCACAAACAAGGCTAGGCCTAATATTTTAGAGGTCCAAGGTCCCTCAAAAGTTGTGAAGTAAGACAGGAAGCATGGGGAGGCAGTGACGTGGCTCAGGTGTTTGAGTAACAGGACAAACCCCTTTTCACTGAGACACAGATGTAAAAGACAGGTGAGGTGACCCCCCACACTTAAATCCTCCTGCAAATGTTACCCAGGATGAAAACCATTCTCCAGTAGGGACAAGGCAGCATGGGTTTTGTAGACTACTGGAATATTTTTCTCTGTAATTTTTTTTTTTTTGGTGATGTTTCCATTGCAGGAAACAGAAAATTCTGTTTAAAGACAATCCAATTAGAATTGTTTATAAGCAAGAAGAGCAAAACACTCAATGGTATATCTTTCTGTTAATATCAAATATCATTGTTTCTGGCCCTGGTGATTCCAAGCCTGGTTTAGAAACAAAAGCATCCCAAATTACTTGCAGATTACTTTCAGCAGGGACTTGAGCCTCCTCAGTCTTCTAAACACGTGAGCGTTTTATTGCTTTGTCCTAAAACGTGAATTAGGATGGATTTCTTGTCTCATCAGTGTATCAAGGGCTTACTTCTCAAATGAAATGTTTTCCTTCCACTATGTTCTTAGTGCTAAAATATCTGGGAAGTGCTCTTCACATGTTCCTTACCAAAAGGGGTTAGAAGCCCCTCAGCATGACTGAATTTGCAAGAATGAAAGTTCCTTTTTTTTTTTTTTAAATATCTGGTAAACTTTTGGGAAACAAATTTCAGTTCAGAAGCTTCAAGTCCACTCTTAGTTTGAGTGTTATTTAACACTGGACAACGGATGGTTCTCTATTGTTTAGCAGCTCTGTATTTTCAGGTGTGTTAGAGGCTTCTTAGCCTCAGCTGTGAGGGAGGAGGTTGTTCTTTCTGGAACGTTCTTAGAGCATTGTTTACAACCCACACTCTTGCATCAAAATGTGATGGGAGGCACTGATGTGGCTGTGTCAGTGCAGCTGATTCATTAATTCAGCTTCACCTTACTGGTGATGACGTGTGAAATGTAAAGAAACCAACTTGGTTCTTGGAGCTGTGGCTGAACACACAGGGATGAAGTTTGGAAAGAAAGTGTATTTATATTCTTATCCCCTTATAAACTGGGATTTCCATAAATTTGTATTAACAGAGGCCTTAACAAGTGACATTTTTAAAATCCAGTGTTAAGGTGTTTTGGGAAACAGATGGCTTATCACCATATTCCCACCTCAGCCAGGGACACAGGGGATGCAGGAAGGGTGAGGAGAAAGACAGCGACAGAAAATCACAGGAAGAAGCTTGATTTGCCTGCCTGGGCAAATCAATTCATCAAACCACATTCACGTGGCAGCAGATGAAAGGGGAAAACCCCAAACACTGATGATCTACTTTTCAAGGTCATGCAGTTCCCTTGAGGCACAGATAAATGACCACACTTTACACTCTGGGGTCTGGGCTCTGCCTGGCCCTTCCCAGGCGGCGCCTTCCCCCCCTTGGGCCCCGACTCACCGAGCCTGGGCGAGGTGATGGTGTTGACGTTGATCCTCTCATTGCAGACCTCCTGGTGGCACTGCCTGTAGGCTGGTGGCTTGGACAGCACGGGGCACTCGCTGCCGTGGCGCCCCGTGACCTTGTGCATGCACTGCACCACCCGGGACTGCAGCCCCTTCCCGCAGGTGGAGGAGCACTGCGGGAGAGAGGACACTGAGACACGGGGCGGGCACCGAGGGTTCCACATCTTGCACACCAGAGAAGACACTGCCAGAGCTGAGTGTGCAGCAGCTCGCTGTGGTGCTGGGGACTCAACAACAGGGTCATCCTGTCAGCCAGGGACCTTCACATGGCTGCTGTGTTTGTCCAGGATGATTCTGCACCTTCAGGGGGAGCTCTGAGCAGAGGAACTCTGCTGGCACAGCGAAGGAAGTTCTTGTCTTTCTGTCTGGACTTGCTCTGAGTCCGTCTACTCTGACTGTCCCTGTGGATGCCCATGATTCAAGCAGGCAGAAATGCAATTCCCTGCCCTGGCCATGAAGAAGCAAAGCTGGAAAATGTGCACTGCTTAATTATGGGCCAGCAGCTTTTGCCTCCCTCTCCATGAGGGACAGAGTGGTATTGGCTGTCTTGGTTTAAAATTCCTCTCCAAGACTTGGATGGTCCAACAAGGTTTCCTCCACAGACATGATGACCACGGCCAGGCACTACTATAAGATAAATCCCAGGATTACAGCAGAGGCTGGCAGCTCCTGCATGCCCAGACCTCTGAGAAGCTGTGCCTCAGACAGGACAGAACACATCAGGTATTCCAGCATTCCCTCTCATCTGTCCCTGCTAACTGTCTGGCACTTGTCTGTCCTCTTGGGAGCAATTGCAAACTGTACTCAGGAGTTCTGGCTGCCATTAGCCAGGAGGCTCAGGCTGTTTATATGCTCTCTTTGTTGTCCTACAATGGGAGTCCCTCCCTCTTCCTCTGGCCCAGTCATTTGTGATTTACAATGTCCTACTTGCACGCTGCTCAATTTTAATAAAGCAAACACAGGGAGCACAGGGAGGTGCACCAGCTGGAGTTAATAAAAGAACCTTGTATTTAACATAAAGAAACAATGGGTTGCAGGACTTGGGTAAGATTCCTGTTTCTGCTAAAGCCACACACAAGCAAATGATGGGGGAGAGGAGGAGGTGAGGGAACACTCAGGAGGTATCAGTAGGATGATGTAAAAAACGTGATTTTTTTCTGTCCTCTGCTGTTCCTGACCAAAATCAGGACATGGGAGCTTTCTCCCTGAAAAACATCACCACCTCAGAGTGGTAATTCTCAAAAGGAGAGTGCCAAACATTGAAGAGGCTCAGAGGATGAGCAGCACTGAGGTTGGACTGAAGTCCAAGTACAAAGCATGTGTGTGCAGTGTGGATGTTGTAAGACTGGCACCCAAGGGTAAAACACATGGATGTGTCCAGGCCTCTTCTCCCATCCATGAGGTGAGTACAGCAAAGAATTTTTGTGGTCATTTTGTTCTGGAAGTATCACAAGAAACCCCTGCTGCTTCTCAAAGACCACCTGATACAGTAGCAAAGCTTTGCTCTCATCTAATTTTCTCCTTTAGTCACTCACATTAATGACAGTTTATTGAACACATTTCTTATATTTGGTGAACTCACCAAGTTTGTATTTGCCCATCTCTTAATCTTCCCCCTGCCCCATTGCTCTTTACTCCTATTTTTTATCCCAGTGCCTTTCTCTAGGACTGAATTTCTCCATTTGGAACAATCAGATCCCTCATGGACTTTGCCACTGAGCCATCCTGGGATGCAGCTTTACCTCCATGTTTCCAGCTATGCAGCCTTCTCCAGGACCTGGAATTTTTGTATGCTGAAGGCAGCTGTTGTGCTACATTAAAATTCTACACGTATTTTGGAACTTAATTTTTTAAAAAAATAAATAATTCTGGGGTTTTTCTGTTTACAATCTTCTTATTTCAATTTAGGGTCAACTAATTTATGACAGATACTTTTGCACTTAGATTTTCAGATGTTGGATTTAGTCATTGTCTGTTAATACTTCAACAACAGTTATGGATTTAGGATTATGCTGAATGAACTTCCATTCCCTATGGCGAGCTATTCCAAAAAGCAACTGTTGAAGTCCCTTATTGAAACCCCCTTCATAACCTGAGCTTCTGCAGTGAGATCTGGGCATTCCCTTAATTTTGGGTATCCCTCTGCTCTTCCCCAGGACTGTGTGTGCCCTCAGTGACTTGCACCAGCCTGGAATCCGGCCACTGGATTTGAAGTGAACAGTTCTTATCCCAAGAAATGCAACTCTTAGGCCCTTCCACATCCCTGGTCAAATGCAACCTCTGATCCTCAGGATTTCAGTGGCACTTTTAGCCTTCCCAGTGCTTTACTGATCTCAATCCTCCCTGAACTCCCTGCAAGGGGAGCGAGTTGTACATCCCTTTTACCAACAGAAAAGCTGTTATCACACAGGCAGAACATCCCAGGCCATGGGGTTCCTTCACATGGTGAGTCTGAAACCTCTGCCTCTGCCTTGCAGGCACTCCCTGTGCTTACAAATGCTCCTAACAGAGGGGGACGGGGGGAAAGAAGGAAAGTAAAGAAAGAAGACAGCATTTTTCTCGTCAGGTGAATCAAGTTTTCAGATACCAACGTACAAACACTCACCCAACCTTTGCCTGTGTTCCTGTCTCTGCATTTGTTAAGCAGCAAGGAGGGCAGGCAGTGAAACCTTTTTCCACACACAGCTGCCAACTCCAGTCCTCAGACAACAGCAGAGTTTTTGCCCAAAGCAGTTTTACTCCTTCTCCTGGGAGACTGGGATCCTCACCTATGCTATGCAATTAGTTTTTCACAGCCAGGAAGACAGATTTTAACATCTTTCTTGAACTCTTTAGGGCTTGGCAGCTAAAGGAAGGTTGGACATCTGGCTTATTTTAAGACGAAATTTTCAACTCTGTACTTGGATAGTCTCTTTCCTAGGAATTTCAATAGGAAATAGGAATAGATACAGAATACATACAAAGGGGGAATTGTTACTCATGCTGCACTATGAAAAGAGGACATCATTAAAAGAGGTGTAAAAATCAAACTCCAACTGAACAGCAAATTCTTATAAATACCTTCCCTCCTTCTCTGGACAGCTACAGGCTCTCTGTTCCCAAGTGTTTATGGAGCAAGAACAATTTTCAGGGCTGGATTCACTAAGGATAACCCACCAGCAAGTTGCCTCCTCTGGGAAGCTGGGACTTGGACAAGGGGTTGAGCAGAGATGCTGATGACAAAAAAAAAAAAAAAGTGGATTTTCCCTTCTGGCACTGCCAGAGATATCCCTGTCAGGAAAACGCACGTGCAGAATTCATGGAGTTTAACCACAATGCCCTAAACTGACAATACAGCCATTGTAAAGTGGAAATCCACCCCCATGCAAAGATCAAAGGGTTGCTCAGCACTGTAAAATACAGAGGGTTAATGAACAGTTACAAAAAATGGACCTAATGAGAGCCCCTGTAACTCCCAGTTCAAACACGGCCTGAGAAGGCAAAAGGAAGACAAAAATGCCTCAATTCACATTCTTTGGCAGCAACATGCAAGCCAGTGGGGATATCCAGAAGGAAATAAACTCACAAATTGTCAAGGCAGCAGCTGCATTCATCAGCTTAAAGAAGATTTACTCACTGAAAAATTACAACCTAAAAAGCAAGCTCTGGTTTTTCGACTGGAATGCTATTTCCACCTTAGGATACTGATCTGAAAGCTTGCAACCTACCAAAGGTGCTGACAGATGTCTAATTGCTTTGAAAGCAAATGCCTCAGGAGAATATCAGGTATTAAAGCAGAATTAGTTTACAGTAAGCGCTGAGATCTGTCAGGGCCTTCATCAACTCTTGATCTACAAAAGACAGACAGAGAGGGGAATAAGAACGGATGAAGCCAGGGTAGAGCTCAGGAACACGTGAGAGAGAACAGTCCAAAGAACCCCAGTGTTGTCAGAGGGGACAGAAAAGGTACAGATGTCCCACCACAGAGGACAGGCCGTGATCCCTTCGGGACTGAGTGGGATCATGGATCATTGCTCATGCCTTAGCTGAGGGCCGCTAGCGAGGCAGGGATACACTCAGACCACACATCACCTCTAAGATGTCACTTTTCTAACCTCTAAGGGACAGATGTTACCCTGTTTTGGTAAGAGACTTGCTTTTTCCAGCAGAAAGCCACAGCACCCCTTCAGCCAGCCCTGAGCACACTGCAGGATTTAGAAAGCTGATTTCTTGGAGGCAGACACAGTTCAAGATGACAGTCACAGCTAAGCTGCAGGCAAGATGTTTTTTTTCTTGAAATTCATCACTCTGCAGCCATCTGATGTTTAAAGATACTGGTTTGTCCCCAGTTTGCTGCAAGTTGCTGAAGCCAAGGACAACAGCATGGCTAAAGCTCCAATACTGAGCGATCCAGTCACACTTTACTGACTTCAGAGTTCAACTATTTCGAGGCCCTAGGACAGGGGAGAGTGTTTTTTCCCTCAGGGGTCTTATTTCTTGCCTCTGTGAAAGTCAGAAAGCAAGCAAGACAAGTTCCTATCAACAACATTCTGACCCAGCATCTGAGATGAATGACAAAAGGTCCTGGAATTGCTCCATTCACGAGAACTTAACAATATACATGAGTGTGTTCTGAAAGCCAGTGCTCCACACACCTTCACATCAGGCTTTTTATGAGTATCACTAATTCAAACTCCACAGTTGTAGCTGAAAAGCAATGTGCTACACGCTTTCATAAGCACCAGGTCAACTTTCACCACAGCATCGTGCTAAAGAAAGAAATATCTGCCTTTTTTACTGATAAGATCTAATTAGCCTGAAGCAAACTGTAAGCTGCTTTTCAAGCTTCCTTGTTCTTTTATTTTTTTTTTCCCTTTTTCTTTTTGTTCTTCTTTTTGAACCCCAGATCTGTAAAAGAACATATCTAGTCTTGCTTTACAACAAGCTTTCATTTGGAAACTTTTGTGAAATCACCGATTTGTTTAATTTAGCCATGGAGGGGGGAAAAAAAAAGCATCCCCTTCTGGCTCAGTATGGGAAGAAACAATAAATTCTGGCAGCAAATGCTCGTGGCTGATGTGACAGTATCTTAGCAGGAAAAGGGAGAAGCAATTTTTGCAAACTGCCTACAGGGGTGCTTTCAAACTGCTCGACCCCCAAGACCTGAGCAGCACATCCAGCTTGTCTCAGTGCACAGCTCAGCTCGACTCTGCCACTCTGAAAAGTTCTGCTGTGTACAGAGAGTTCAGAGATTAAAGGCTGAACACAGGAATATTCTGGGTAGCAAGAGTGCCCCCAAGTACTCCTGCAGTGGAGCCCAGGTGGATGCTGATGAGGAAATGTCATTTAATCCAGCTCAGAACTCAGGCAGAACTTGCTTCTCACAGGGTTTCAAACTGGATTTCAAGAGGAGGGTCAAGCAGAGCTGTGAAATGATGCAGTCCTGCTCATGGGGTACCACGTTCTAGCATGTCACCTACAGCACATGTGCAGTGTTTGGATCTGGGGCAGGGACAATGTGGAAATATTCCACAGCTTATTTCACCTGAAAAACTCCAAGTGTAAAAGGAATAATGAAGCTCCAGACAGTAATGGACAGCCATGTAACCCTGGGATCACAGAACTCAGGCCAGGCTGGATGCTTCAGAATTCCCCCTGTCTCACAGCAGCCTGTGCAAGGCCTTTAGGGGCTACCTAAGCTCTAGTCCCACCCTGAGTCCTGCCCCAGATGTGAGCCTCAAAGAGTATCTTGGGTGCTGAAGCCCCACAGAATGCATTATTAGTTATTATTAGTTATTCATCAGTTAATGATCAATGCTACCTCAATGCAATTTATTAAAAAAAGTAATTAAACCAAGGACTCCTTCAGGATTATTTAACTTCAGCAAGAGGCTGCTCATCTCTGCCATCTCCATCCTGCCTGAGCATTCTCCAGACATGGAGCTACTCAGCTTTGACATGTTGCTAATTAACACTGCATTTCATCTCTCTGCACACTCAATCAAGGGACCACCAGCAGACTGATACTAATTGCTCCTTAAAGGTGTTCTGGGACACTGTCACCTTAATGCCTCAGTAGTCATTACAAACCTCAGAAGGCTATTGGAAAGACTGCAAAATTACAGCAGTCCCTGCTAATACTACATATGGTGTGCTGTAAGGACTCGAGGGGAAAATCCTTTCCATATAGGTACTACAAACTTTAAATGCTGAATTACTACTGCTCATATTCTTAAAAACATGATCCCAGACACTGTAATATCTCAGAGTAACTCAGGGAAAATGAATGCCAATACATTTGAACAGGCTTGTCTTTCACTCTTTCTTCGTTTTCACATTAAAAGAAAAGAGTAAAATAGTCATGATGGAATTTAATTTCCAATCCACTGATCTTGGTGTGGAGGCTTTAACTCTCCATCAAAAAAATGCACTTAATGGACCAGGCTTTTAAATAAAAATATCAAAAAAAAAAGGGAAGTTTACTCTTCCGATTAATAGGATCACTGGAGGCTGCACTGGAATCTGAGACAGTAACTCCGAGGCAGAACGTGCTCCACTTCAAACAAAACACTGATTGATCTGGTCTTTTTGTAGCACAATCTCCTTTACTGAGGAACCTTCAAAATAATTTGTACTATGGATGTTCCCAGCAGAGCTGAGCTGTGCAGTTTGTTGTGCAATCAAGGAGCAGTCACTGGCTTCTGGAGCCAACAGTGCCCAGGGGAACGACATGGCCAGCACTGCAGTTGGCATCTCTTCCTTTTCCATGTCTGGCTTTCCAACTAGAGCTGCACTGACTGGGGCTGGCTGTTAGACCAAGCCTAGACCAAGCTCAGCCTTGTTCTGGTGCCATTATGCAAGGTTTACCCCTCTGACCATAGCTGAAGACACCCCACAGATGTGGGGACAGAGAATCAAAGAGCAAAAGGGGTGGGATTCATCCCACTGATGAATTGTGCTTGAAGTCCTTGGCTGATATAACCAACTCTGGGCCAGAGGAACAAACCACAGGGAGCCACAGCTGAGAGAAGCCCATGCTCCTGGTCATGTCTAGGACCACAGAAGCAGGGGTTTGAATCCTAGAGCTTGCTGGGTCCTCTCCTGGCACATCCAGCTCCACCACCTTCTGGAGAACAACTGATGTGCACCAGTGGGGCCTGGAGAAAACCTCCCAGTGCTGCTGACTGCACACAAATTATACAAATTATGAGGCTGTTTGCTGGGGCAAAGTGGCAGGGAAGGGTTGGTCAGCTCTGCTGTGCCACTGCAGTTTGAAGCCCCCATCCCTCCTGCAGAGTTTTCTCTCGATTCAACAAGAAAAATTATTTTCTCCAAGGTAGAAGATGAACTCAGTTATGACCTTAACGAAGAATTAACAAGTTGTCCATAGTTTATCATAAACAGATGTTGGGTCAAGCCATGAATTTGTAATGAATGTTAGAACAAAGGGCAGTTTTGCTTCTATATTTATAACAGTTTGAATATACCTCACAAACCACAGCTGTCCTTGATTTACTCTTCTTATCATGTAATGGGAATTAATCATTAAAAGTGAGGCATATAGAGGATTTTGTTGATGTTCCCAATCATTTGGAGCTTGGAAAATATGCCTTCCTGGCACTGGAAGATTGTAGAGTACTTTTGGAAAAAAACCAAACCCCAACCCCAACATGTTTTCTGGTGCACTGCAAGGCTGGGGGTTTATCTCTCAGAGAGTAAGACCTACTGAAATCCTGCCAGAACAATTAATTTGCAATTACAAATCCTTGTTACCACCCACTGTGATGAATGACTGCTGATCTCCTGTATGAAACACCTCAATGTCTGGCATAAAGCCAGCATTTTTTCTTATAGGAAATTAGGGTTTTTTTTTACTCCCTCTCCCTATTGTTAATATTCTCCTGGGATGAAAACCCACAGGCTCAGCAAAATACTGTAAAGGAACTGGCAACTACTGATGCTCAGGGAGGGCAGGTGGCTATAGGTGGTTTTTCAGATGTGCTTTATCACTGCTGACATTATTTGGCAATCAGAATATTGTTTAATGTAACACTTTGCCAAGTTGATCCTCACTAGTGCTGTCCAGTTTCTGGAGTGTACAACCTTCCTGAATCCAGGGAAAGTTGTGCCAGGGGGTTATAAAAGATGTGAAGTGGTAGAAAAAAGATTTCTCCTCTACTTTCTCTCCCAGCTGAAGCCCAGCTTGAGGCATCACACATTTATTTTCACCTCAGAGCACAAATCTGGGATGGTTCCTACCCGAGACCCAAAGATGTTGCACAGTCCCCCAGGTCAGATCCTGCTCTGCACAGCACTGGCACAAGCCTGCATTAACTCAAGTGCCTGAATTAATCTGGATTTACACTAATGTAAGAGAGACTGATATCTGACCCACTGTGCTGAGTGAGATCCTTGGCTTGTGGCCAGTGGGTTGCAGAGAAGAATGAAAGACAGTTACCCTGGATTTACATTGGGTTATCTGAGATTAACACAGGCCTTAGTATTTACAGAGCACCTACTGTAACTGCAAAGAAAAAACATGGCACAGCCAACATGCTACAAGGCTCCTATGTGTCTTTCCTCTTCTAAAAATCTTTTCATTGGGCCAGGTAATATAATAGGTTAATGAGCTAAATTGTTGCCTGAGGGACAGAAGTTGCATGTTTAAACTTCCACCCACAGAGCTGAAAATGCCCCTTGTGAAAGCCAGTGCTAATGATGGAGTCTGTAATTCCACCTTCCTTGATATAATACCAGTTTAAAGGAGAGCAGTAAAAAAAATATAACTGGGAACCCTGAACCACTCTGTGCCCTTGGCTCCAAATGCAGCATTGCAGTCACAGGGCAGAATTAGAGTATGTTGAGGTATGTGAAATACTGAGACAATAAAGTTAAACTGGAAATGGAGAAAAATCCATAAAAATCTCCTGCAGAATTGCTCTTGCTATATAATCTTGCCCCCCCTAGAAAGAGCCCAAAGGCCAACTGGGGGAAAGGAACTCAGAAAATACAGGCTTGGCCTGTACTTCTGCACATGAGTGCCTTCACAGAATCATAAGGGTTGGAAAACACCTCCAAGATCAAGTCCAGCCTTTGGCAGAACATCACCCATTGCACTGAGTGCCACATCAACTTGATTTTGTAACACTTCCAAGGGTGATGACTCCACCACTTCCCTGGAGAGCCTGTTCCAACTGAAGAAGAATTTCCCAATACCCAAACTGAATCTGCCTTGGTGCAACTTGAGGCTGTTTCCCCTCATCCCATTGCTGGTCGCCTGGGAGAGGAGCCCGACCCCACCTCAGCACAACCTCCTTTCAGGTGGCTTAGAGAGCAGGAAGGTCTCCCCTGAGCCTTCTGTTCTCTGTTACATCACTACTGGAGCAGAGGGGCAGAGAGCTGAGGACACAGGGGGAGTCTTGGGTAGCTAAAAAGTTGGTGCTGTTCACCTTCAAGCACCACAGGAACTCCATCTCCCCACCGCAGCCCAGCAGTGCATCCCACATCACGTGGGACACGTTCTCCACGACTCCAGGGCCAAGTCTGAGTCCTGCAACTGCCCCTTCCAGCCCAGCCTGGAGCAGGGCAATGGTGCAGCACCAGGCTGAGAATCCTGCTCAGCTTCTCAGAGAGCCACACACACATAAAGACACGCTCTGCTCACAGGCTGCCTGCATTCCTCCCAGGAATGTAATCCTCGACATAAAGTTTGTCAGCAAAAATATAATTCATCGTGAAAGAATGAACTACTGTCTTGCTAAAGCATCAGGAGGCACATTTGCAGCAGTCTGGGAGACTGAGGCAAGTGTTGGGAAACTGAGCAACCTGTGTTTGTTCTTTTGACCAGCACAACTACAACAAAAATGCAAAAATGCTTCCAGCGCTAGAACATTTAACAGCTCAGATTTCAAACAAGGAGGAACTATTTCAAAGCAGAACGAGTGTACAGAGATGTTTATTTCTTTAGCTGAATGCAAACTGGATGTGGAATTTCCTCTTGGAAGAAAGGACTGAATGGGAGATGGCTTGGACTCCCTTTTGCATATTGCATCATATATAAAAAAGGATGATATAATGAATTGCAATTCTAAAGAATCCAGGCAACAATTAAAGAATCATTTCAGGTTAACACCTCCAGTGGGTCTTGCACCGTGCAATCCATCTTTCTATTTGGTTCAAAGACCTGGGGGCCAGAAACAGTTTATTTATGAAGCTTATAATACCAATGCTGAGTTAAATGCTAAAAAATAATAATTACATCCCTTTAAGACAAGAGGTTTAAAAGAGAAGTGTGAGCAATGCAGAGAAGATGAGGAGGCTCCCAGTAACAGAACAACTCTCTGTCTTCAGAATTAAAGCACAGCCTGTTAATCTCAAGCACTCGGCTAACAAAGACATTTAAATTAAGTTTACAGACCTGGCCTTGTGTGTTTGCAAAGCAAAGGAGATATATCAGTTCCTTGTGTAACACTTGAAATATGCTGCAAATACCTTGGGAATGTACAAACATGACAGCCAGGATTGCTCCCTGAACCTGCTCAGTGAGCTCCAAAATCTTTCCACAGCTATAATACACAGCAAGGACCATCTGCAAATAAACCTGACAGAAAATGGTATAAAATTCCTCCTCCTTAGGGCATGACCAGTGGCTGCAGAGCCATGGCTAAGGCCAGAGGATGAGGTTTGGGCTGGTGGGTGCAGGTTTCAGACCGGCACAGCCTTGCCTCCAGCCCTCACCTCCTCTACACAGGGCCTGAGAACATAAAAACACAACTTGTCTGGCACAGGTTTGGAGGTTTCACTGCTGCCCATCTGCTGAAAGCAACAGGATCCAGGATCTTGTACAGGATAACCACATCCACTGCTGTCAGAACCCAGTCATTTATACAGGGCTGGGAGCTGTCCTCTCACACCCAGAGTCCATGTGTTCTACAAAACAACCACTGCTAATATGAAAATAACACTCTGTCACTGCCACCCAAACAGCCTGTTCTGTTTACAAGTTGTATCTGGACCTGACTTTTTAAATGAGGTTTTGCCTCTTTCTCACATGACTTCCCGGCATCTTCAAAGGATCTTGGTTTGGGAAATTAAGGATCAGAGGCCAAATCACCAGGCAAGCTGTTTGCACACAAAGCATCAAAGCCCATTATTTTAATCCGTGATAATTACCACTGTTAGTTCAATCTTGCCTCCCTGATGATTCTTAACAATAAATAACAAATGCACAAGGAAATGAACTGCACGAAGTTGTTGCTTGTTCTGAGATCAATTTGTATTAACAGAAGAAGTTTCCATCTTAGTCAGCACAAAGCTTCCTCACAGTGATTTTTACAGGACTGGGAACAAATGTTTTACAGTGGAATTTTGCCCTGGAAGGATGAATTTTAAAGAGTTCACGATAATCTAACTGCTACAGACTTTGTGTTTGTCCTTAAAGGAGGAGCTGTTTTAAGCTGGAGTTGCTGATGGCTGTAAAGTCCCCCTAAGCCCAAGCCCTGCATTAAAGTTTCTGGATCCTCATGATGAAAACCCTCCTCTCAGGATTCGTGAAGAATAAAATTCCACACCAAACATCTCAGCTATCTGTGTTTCTGGGACAATAAATTCTCTCCTAAGAACTGTCCCTTCCCATACCCTTCTCTAGCAACCCAGTGGTGCCTTTCTTTTTTTTACCCTTCTACTCAGAGAATAAGAATCTAATTGTGTGACCTAAGTGTCCAGTCAGAATTAACCAATATGTCTAGAATTTTAAGTGCTCATTATAAACCAAATCCAAGTCCAAGAACATCCTGCTGAACTCACACAGGGTGAAATTCCTGGGAAGCAGAGCACTGGCACGAGCTCTCTGCAGACAGAAGCAGGACACACAAGGCAGCACATTAAGTTTTTTGTGCCCTCCTGCCCAGGGAAGATCCTGCCCCTGAGTAAAGAATCACAGATAACAAGTGATTTTGCACCGAACCTGCCCTGCTCACATGCAGACATTAAATCTATCAACAACACCATTTACTGGGACCAGTGTACAAGTGCAGCCCTCCCAGCAGTGAGCCAGGTCTTTATCAGATTGGAACCATTCACACAATGCTGAGCTTTGAATCCGTGTAATGAGTGGATACAGAATTATTTCATATTCCTCCCTGCAAAGAGAATCCGGGGCAATCTGCAGGCCAAAGCGTTTTAAAGTTCCACAAATAAATAACTAAATAAATAATGTTATTTCACCTGTTAGCACGTGGAGACTGTTAGTTTTGGCCAGCTTGCACAGACTCTGAGTGCCAGGTTATGAATAAAATAACGTTCAATACTCTAAACATCTTGTGATACAAATTCCTGGCTCAGCATAAATGCAGACACTTTGTATGTGGCAGGTTCCTCCTTGCATTCTCCAGCACTGACACCATTAAATCCCCATATCTGTGACAGGATAGATACACAAATAATTGCAATTCCTACAAAAAAAATGCAACCACTGATAAGCCAATTTGTCCATCCTGGGCCTCTGCTTCCTTGGGTTTTGCTTGCTGGAGTTTGGGTTTTTGTAAAGCAAAGTGCAACTACTGTATCTCAGTGATTTTTGCACATTCTGTACATTCCAGAAGACAAAGTAGGCTTTTTGTTTTAAAGAACAGGACAGTTAGAAAGATAAGATAAAAACACACTGGACTATAATATTCCTGGGAAATTACAGTTCTTTATGCAAACACAGAGTCAGCAATCAACAGATTTCAGGTGGTTGGAATGAGTCTAGGACTGGGCTATGCTGGGTGAGTCCCAGACTAGGCTGAAATTCAGTTTCACAACTCTAGTCTTGCACCCCTGGTAGTAAAACAGTGTACTGTCTGGCTCTGCATGCAGGACCTGCACAGGGGAGAGGGAGGGAATGGAGCTGGGAGAGGAGAGGAATTGAGCTGGGAGTGCTCTCAGGTCCCCTCTGTCCCTGCTCAGGCTTCCCTGTGCCTCCCCCCAGTATTATTCAGCTTAGCAATGGCTCTCCCAAACCTCCAGATGAATCACTTATGGGACAGGAAGGCCAAAGCCCAGCTCTCTTCTCAGCTCCACAGTGATGCTTTGAGGGAGACAAAACTCACCACAGCCCCTTGAAAGGTCCCCCTCGTTCTCAGTGAGCAGGTTCTGAACTCTTTTAACTTTTTAACATATTTACACTCAAGGAAACCAATATCCTGCTATTTGCTTTGTAGCTTGCCCAGGCTGGACCCAGGACACCTCCTTAGTTCCCTGCATTCTTTTCTATAGACTTCAGTCTGTTAGAACTGATCAGAGTCTGCTTTTTGAAATACGAAAAGCAGTTTCAGCATTGTTTATAAAGCAGCTTTTTGACAGCAAGTCCACCTGTGGTGGGAGCCTTGTGTAGGTTTTGCCTTTGGATGGTTAAGCTGTCAATTCATACTCATTTTTATCCTGCCTGGAATACTTTTCTCTGAGGTGATTTCTCTAATACATTTCTCTAAAACTTGATGGTCATACTCATGAGCCTCTGTTGCAATGTTTGGTTTATAAGTGGCATAGTGGGTGTGTTTAAAGCCCAGCAATACTTCCAAAACCATTTAAACCCTTCCTTAAAACTTTAAATTAATACAGACAGCTCCATAAGCATCTTTGCACTTAGAAAAAAACCAACAGATAGTGTTTGTTGTTAAATTTGTTGTTACCTTGGACCAGTCGCCCGTTTTCCACTCGTAACAGCCTGTGTGATCCTCACACTCCTCCTCATCTCTTGGCCTGGTGGCTGCATCACATTTGCCTTGAGAGTTTGTGCAGGTCACTGTCCTTTTCTGGATCCCCTTCCCACAGTCTGCTGAGCACTGCAAAACAGCAGGGATTTGGGTTTTGTTACAAACAACAACTTCTACCTTGTTAACACAGCTCAGAGGAAAAGCTGGGGGTGTGAACACTGAGGAAAACATAATCCGTAAGATTTTACTACCAAGACTTTACTGCTTTGCTGGAATTACAGATGAAAAAACCCACTAAATCTGGTGTTTAGGTGCTCATGATCCACAGTGAGAAAGTACACACTGAGATTTACAGCACACAGCTGCCACATCCCTTGATGTATCAAGGGTGATAAATGGTGGTGATAAATGCAATCAGCAGCACGAGACCACTGGTCTAAACGTGTTTCTGCAGTACAGTTTGGACTTATCATGGCAAAATCACAGTTCTCACAGGAAACACATCCATCACCTTCATTTGTTGGTTTTCCATATGATGGTTTTCCATCACTATGTGAATTCTGAGGGATTTTATCAAACCAACATTCACAGGAGTGAGCACAAATTACTCACAAATGATTTTGTGCCTGGGCTCTATAGAAGCAGCTTCTACAGAGCAGGGATATCTGGTCAACCAGTTGTTATCTTTGACAAAGGTTGGCTGGAAAACCTGTTTTAATGGAGAATTTGTCTTGATTTCCTTGACTAGGTGGGAAAATGACACTGGCGCGGATGGAAACCGGATTTCTGTTTGCAATAACCAGTTTGGTAACAGAGCAAGAGATCTGTTGGTGCTGTCACAGCCTCCTAAATCCCTGTCCCCACTCTGCCTGCTCTTCCCTCTCATGCCACTGCAGTGGTGAAGAGTGAGAAATTTTCTTGCAGAGCCACTGGGGACAGGTGGGTGGAAAAATGATCTGTGTACCAGCTGAGATAAAAACCAACCTCCTCTGGCATGTCAAGTTTCTCCCCTTCAGGGGATCAGCAGGGGAAAGACAGTTGATCTGACACTGAATAAATAGCGAAGATATGAGATATTCTGTGAGGTCTTTTGAACATGTTCCAAGAGGCTTCTCCATCCAGGGGGTCTGTGCTGGAAACAAGCATCAGCTTGATATAAATTACATCAAATGGACAAATCTCAGCATGCCTGTCTAACCATCTTAAAAACACAATCCAGGCAGTTCTGACCTGCTGCCCTTGTTAAGGACATGAATGACAAGCGTTTATGAGCTGGCAAGCAAACAGACATGCCTTGAAATGCTTCAGAGCACTATGGAGTGACTCCCTGAAAATCTGGGAAACCTTCCACTGCATTCACTGTGTGACCCCCTCACGTCAGGAGGGAACATCCTTGTGACCAGCACAAGGTGCAGTTCTGCTGGGCACAGGGATGGGTTCTCTGCAGGATTCCAGAAACTGCCTTGCTGGGCTCCTCAGAGAGCACAAGACCTGCCAGAGATCCCTAAATGGTACCTTAAAGCCATGAATTTGCCCCGAGTTTTCCCAAATTATCTACCATTTTCCTCAGTCCTCAGGGCTGCACTCGTTCATCTCAAGCTACAAAGCACAACATAGAAAATCTTCCAAGCAGTCCAATTTACTCCAAGTAAATCAAGCTGGAGTGGGAGTGCTTTTCACAGTAGGAGAAATCTCTAGGTGGGTTTTACAAGCAAGTCTGGGAAAAACACCAACTGTTTGTTCTTCCCACAGCTTTTAAGCCATTCACAGATTAATTCTGCATATACTTTCCTAGACAAAACAGCATGTGCAAGAAAAGTTTCCAGCAGATCTTTGGTGGTCACATATAAATCACCCCCTTTAACAGCGTTTTTACTTTCCTCAAGTCATCTGTTTTCATGAAGAATTTTTTAATATATAGGTTTTACAGAGAGTCCACAAACGTGCAGTGTGTCCACCTGAGATCATTATGTCTTATTTTATTAACAAATTACTTAGTTTAAATACCACGAGCTTTTGCAAAGGAGCAACACAATTTTGCTGTTAAAACACAGCTCCTTTATCTTCAGAAAATCCGTATTTTTTTATCTACTCTAGTTCCCTGACAGTAGAAACATTCACCTTTTCCTGACAGTCTCTATTTTTGTCATTAAAAATGGGTTGAGCAGTACTTTGTCCAAAACAATCCCAAGTGTTTGGCAACACAAGGGGAACTTAATTTTTTCCACGATGAAGATTGCTTTGGAATTTGCTTTGAAAACAGACATTTTTGACTGGGGACCAGACATCAACTGTGTTATATAACCAAGACGTTCAAAAACATACACCAGAAAATTGATTTATAAAATGATACCACTATTGTGATATTTATTCCACAACATCAGATTTAAAATGCCAAGGAATAAAGTGATTATCACTGAAGAAAAGCCCTAGGTATGAGAAGTGTTCACACTGGCAGAGCATGAAAGGTGTCCCTGAGTCAACTGTGCTACATAATAGCACAGAAATGTGTCAGAATAACAAATTCAAAACCACAAATGGACAATTATAGCCCCAACACAAGGTAAACAAAATTATCAAAGTAAACCAGTACTGAAAAAACGATCTAAAAATATTGTGTATTTGCACGTGAGTTCTGTGGTCACAAATGTGGAAGGTTTCCACTCTGGATTTCCACTTTTCTCTAACTTGACTTTGTCCATTCCATAAAAAGGAGAGGGAAGTACCTGGGATTGTTCACAAAAGACTCAAGTAAAAATTCCACACGTACAACAGGTGGGAACTGCCCCATCAGAACAGTGGCAGCTGGTTTAGCCACAAGAAATATAGAGGGCATCACCTGAGGGGGGAACATCTACAACACATAAAAGACCCATCAGACAACTTATTAAAATTTTGGTGTGTTTCTCCACACCTTTTCAAATGAAAGCACTCAGGAAGAACGTGAATGTCTTGCACAAGTGAACAGATCCAGCACCTCCCTGAAAGGCAACGCTGCTCTCACTTAACTATCAACCTCTCTTGCCAAACCAAGATTTCCTGTTCAGAAGGTGCACAGTGGGATCCCACGGTATTCCTGAGGAGACACTGCTCCTCAGGATCCCCTGTATCCCGAGCTTCTGTGACTTTTAAGCACGTTTCTAACAATAATACTTTGCAAAAGCCCTTTGACAGTGTTTTAAACAGGAGTTCACTGTTTCACAGATGAGCAACAAGGAATCCTTCTCACAGAAAGGGCTGTTGCTGGACAGAGCCAGGACAGAGCCAGGCTGGAATGAGCCTGGGAGAGCTGGAAGTGCTGCACCAGGAGGACCTCATCATTCAGAGGAGCCCAACAGATACAATATCAAAACCAACATGGACATCCTATTGGGACTGTTACTCACAGAGTGCAGACAAAATTGCCCTGGATTAGCCAAATCCTGGTCACGAACTGCAGGCACACTCCCAGCTCACTCTGCTGCTAATCAAAACACAGCCTAATGTCTAGGCCACTCATCATTTACATCAGAAATGCATTTATAACACCTGGGAAAAAAAAAAAATTCAACTCTGTGACTACTCGGAGATGCACCTTTTATACAAAGTATAACCAGCTTTTTCATGTTCCTGGAATTACACAAAAGAAGGCTGGATAAGGCCCAAGGATTGTACATTCTATGCACCATGCAGATGCTTGATAAATCTGGTATTTGTTTCATACCACATTTAAATGGAGCCAGAAGTTCTGGTGGGTTGCTACACTTTTGGCCTCAGGTCAGTGAAATGTTTTTCCTTCCTGGTCAGAGTTTTCAGATGGAAAGATATAGTTACTAAAGCATATCTAAACCCTGCCTTAATAACTCATCCAGTATGAAAATCAAACCTCATCTCCACAAATAACAGTCCTACCCAGTGCTCCAATGCTGGGAGTTTGCTGACCATGAGAACACGCTGAATTTCAAGCACTCAGCTGGATTAAGGCAGAGCTCTGTGCGGTCTGGCTCCTTGAGTGAAGTTCCTACCTTTGACCACTCTGATGCTTCCCAGATGGACAGGCAGTCCCTTCCCTCACAGCTCTGCACCGGGCTGGGTTTGTTGCCCAGGCAGTAAAGGTCCCTGGTGTTGACGTAGGTGCCGTTCTGCAGCTGATAAACACAGGTCACCTCCCTGTGCTGGACACCCTTCTCACAGGTGGCAGAGCAGGGACTCCAGTGGCCAGTCACCCACCTGGGAAGGAGCCAGAGAAGAAATGTTAACAAACTGGTGGGATAAAACATTATGCTTCTCTTAAAACCAGTGAGAGAAACGGGCAGCTCTTCCTGGATTTGTGGGTGCTTTGATGGTGCTGGACTGTCATCACACTGAGATCACTGATCACCTTTTTTTTTATTGTTGTTTGCTTTGTTATGTCTTTAAAGGCTCTTTGGCAAACACCCAGCCCAACACTGCAAGGTGTTGGGTTCCTCCCAAACAGGGAACATACTGATGCCACGAGGGAAAGGAGCATCCTCACCCCTCCATCTTCCAGCTCCCACTGAGTCAGCAGCACTGTGGTTAGAGCTGGGCTAGGAGGCAGTGAATAAAATGTCAGAGAAGTATCTGGATGAGGAGGGATGTAGGGAGGGACACCTTTTTCCTAAGGAGAAGCAGCATCCATCTTTACACTTCCTGCAACCTGTCAGTGAGGAACATGTTCTCTGTAATTACAGGCATTCCTGGATGGAGGGAAAGATTGGAGCAATAACTGTGCAGGCTCTTTGTACCAGAAGGCCATCATGCCTTTCTCACCAGGCAATTGACCTTCTAGCCTGTTATTTAGGGCTGTCATCCAGATTAGTATCCTTATATCATGAATCTTTTACTTGTCACCCAGTCCTGGGCTGTCTGTTATGATAACTGGCCCAAATGAGACTTCTGAAAAACAAGCCTGCTCAGAAATACTATTTCATTCTGCTGAAGGCTCCTGTAGTCCAGGCAGGACAACATCAGTGCTCAACAACTTATTAACCACATTTCTTTTAGAGCTGTCGTGTAACTTCCCTGAAACAAATCCAACAACTGTTTCCCATCTTCCCATTCCTGAATGGGGAAAAATCAGCACAACTTGAAACGTCTTCACCCGGTGCAAGTGCCATGAATTAATTTGCAAATGCCATGACTGATGACCTGGTGTGACAGCACGGATGACTGAGCTGACAGGGAAGGCAGAAACCATTTGGTTTGAGCAGGACCAGGCCACCTGTCTTTTGTGGAACAGGGCCCCACTCAAACGTTTCTGTGCTTTAAAGCAGTTGACTGACACATCTGTGAATTCCTGCTGGCTAAAACAGCTGGCAAGGCACCAAACCTGTTTCTCCAGACTGCAGTTTTGGTGCATCTCTGTGGCTCAGCACTTGGCACTTCGCTTACGGAATGGGAATATGTCAGCTGGGAAATCGAATGCTTGGACTGAAAGTCTGACAAAAATAGCCCTGAAGTGCAGAAATCAGTGCTCATGAGAATTAACAGCCAGGCCCCCTTGATATCAGCTGGGCTCTGCCCTGTCAGAGGCCCATGTGAGTGAAGGAACCTCTGACCAAAGGCACGGAGGGGATGGAGCGGCTGTGCCTTACGAGCAGGACCTGAGTCACAGGTTCTGTCCAGGCTGGACTCAACTGATCCTCCCTTCAGCACTGTGCCCTCACTGTGATCTAAGCCACTGGCAAAAGAAAAAGGGAAAGGGACTGAAAGCAGAGAAAGATAAAAATCCATTCCTGGCAGAGGCTGTGTGTGCGCTTGCATTTAGGATGGGCAGCACACAGCATGCCAACTATTCCCAAGATGCCTTAAGAAGCAAGGTTATGGCTTTCCTTTCAGGAAGGAGAATTCCTTTTTAAATTTGGGGGGTTTTTTGTTTTGTTTTGTTTTGTTTTTTTTAAAAGGATAAGTATTCTTCTTATAACAATGTAAAAAATAACTCCAGTGTTCTAACTCCAAACCCCGAGCTGGCTCTGTATTATTAACTAAGCCAATTAACTGCTGTACACTAAGCCCTGTGTGTATCATATAGAGCTCTTGGCTTCCAGTTACACTTTAAGCCTGTAAATTGATCTTAGGGATTGCTTAACACCAGAGCTTGTTTCAGTTTGGTCTTTCCCTGCCAGGTTATAACCTGCCCTCTGTGGGACCATGGGAGAGCTCCATCTGGAGTCCTTGGAGAGCCTCTCATTTTGCCAACAAGCCCTGATTTACGTGACAAACACACTCATCTTTCTCACAGCCACAGGGATGGCTTTCTCTGTGGTATTATTTTTTGTAATCTTACCGCTATAGAAGACTCAAGAGCTAAATGAGCCCTGCTGGTCGTTAGATCCAGAAGGAGAGTGATGAGCTTTTAAGCACAGATTTTAACCCAGTCAGTGGCCTGTCTTTCTAGCTAAAAAATGCCCAGAAGGGTGTGATTTTCCAAAGCCTCAAAAAGCTGGGATGGGCAGGACATGCAATCTGAGAGGGCTGTTCTAAATCTTTGTCTTCTGAGTCTTCCTCAACCTCTGACCTCCCAGTATCTCTTCTGAGGAATCGGGAGTTCTTCTTTTAATCTGCTTTGGCAACACTCATCTGGCAGGCCCCTGGAGCAAACTTGAATTATCTTTTGGAGATTCAGTTCATCATTTGATCTTTCCATGGTCAGGATTAGTCATTAACCTTGAATTATCTACAGTACCTACTTGCCTAAGACTCCCACATTTTCTAGGAAAAAAAAGAGCTGTCTACAGCACTATGTACAAAAACCCAGGGGAGATGAATGTCTGCAAATGAGGGCATGTAGCTGAAGATCTGGGAAAAAAATGATGTGAAGATCAAATGGATCAAGGATGGGGGTAAAGGAGTTCAACAAAAAGACATGACGTCACTTTTCAGAGATTTGTAGCCTCTTGTAACACAAAGCCATTTCAAATTCTAGGGTAAGTATTGCAGCCCACATTTCTGCCTTGAGCCCTTCAGAATAACAGTGCCTGCGAATGTTCTCTTCCACTAACTACACATCCCTGATAAAGACATGTTTGCAGCAACACTTTTTTTTCCTGTGATTAAACCCATTTTTTTTAGAACTAGTTGTAGTTAAGAGCCTGTTCTACCACAGAGAAAATTATCAGATGAAATCAGCTCGTCTGAAAAACTCCTTGTGACAGAACCTAACCTAAAGGCCTGTAATCTGAGGGGTTTATTTCTAATAGATTTTCTTGAATAACTTGTGGTTTAACATACACTGTTGCACTAACGTACAGGTGAGGATCACCCCACGTCCAGTTAGCGCTGGTTGTCTTTAGCACCGGTTTGTGATGCCAAAATCATGCCAAAGTCATTGAAAAGTCAGTTTTCTGAGGCACCTGTGTGAAACTGTGGCTCTACTGATGTCAGGCAGAGCTCAGACCAACTTGTAGCAGGGCCAGGATTTCACACGGGATAATTTTAGCAGGGACAACTGGAAAAGGTTCCTGAGAACCAGTCATGTGGAACTGACAGTCAGATACACTTTGCTCAGATCTATCAAACTCAGCTCATGCTCAAATATGTAGAAGCAAGAAAACTCTGCTTGCAAAAGGACTCAAATGATGTCCACAAAACACACACACTCTGCTGTTGTATCGACCTGTCCCCACACAGTTCTCAAGCTCTCCACCACCTCCCTGCTGTACTGGGGGTCAAAACAATCAGATGAATCTTGCTTTTTGGGAACAGGTTGGTGCCACACCCAGTCACTACAAGGCTTTTTTTTTTTTTTCCTTTTTTTTGGGAAAAAAGTACAAGGAATCTAGTAGAATAATACAGCTGCTGATGTCGAAAGTAGGACTCCAAGACTAACATTCCTGTCTGATTGCCTTTGTAAACAGTGCTCAGTAATTTTCCAGTACAGTAGTCATTCTGCTAACAGACTTGCCAACTTTCACTCACACAGGTTTCTTTTTCTCTGTAGTGGTTATCATTTTGACAGGTTTGTTTTTTAATTTCCCACCAAAAAGATCAGCCATGGGGACAATGTTTTGTAATTTCCACACACCTTGGGAAGTCCTTCTTTTAAATGGGAGCCATTGTTTTCTCCCTCCTCCCCTCCCAAAATGAGCAGATCACTCAGTTTTGGAGGACTTGGTGTGGGGTTGGTGTGAGTAGGTGCCCTTTTTTCCTGGCAGCTGCCTCACTACACCAAGGGACAGACCATCAGCACTCCCAGAGCCCTTCTCAGTGAGCTGCCCCTTCCCTCATCCCTGGCTGGTGTAGCTTTGATGGGGTGGATTTCACCATTAAATATTTTGCTAGATTATCCAGCTAATCTTTTTTTTTTTTTCTTTTTGTGGGTTAGAACTCCACTTGGCCTGAAGAGCCTCAAACCAAAGCAGCACAGATCATTTAACATTTTAAAACAGGGCAATGGTCAACCACAAGGCTGTTGAGTCAAACATTGGTACTGGGGAAAACAGTGAAATAAGGCAGCCTGGGTGTTTACACCAAAGCTGAGGAACCTGTCTCATGACTCCACGTGAAAACTAATGCCAAATTAACTCCTCCCCTATCAGGTCATCTTGGATTATTTGATGTAAACGCATTTAGCAGTAGGCAATAAGCCCTCCTCATTCCACCCTCTGTTCCCCAGCCTTCTCTTAGTTCTCTTCCAGAATTGCTCCACTGAGCTGAGTTCCTGGATTGTTTGAAAACATCTCTTTGTCTTTCAGAGGCTAATGAAGCACCGACTGGTACCTGCTGACCTGGAACAGGTGATTCCGTGTCCTTCCCATGGATGGGGATCCCTGTCACATAATACCTGTCACAGCAGGACACCAACTACCCCCTCACAGAGATTCCAGCAGTGTCTCAGGCTTTTTGCTCTGCAGGATTTTGGCTCTTGCTGCCACATCCCAGGCTGGTGTCCCCGAGGAGCAGCCACCAGAGCGCAGCCTTCCCGGCTGGCTCGGCCGCTCCGGCCAGCACAGTCCTGGCAAATCCATTAAGCTCCAACTGATTCTAGAGATCCCACCTCCAGCTTTGGGAACTACTTCAAAATGAGCTCCTACGTGGTGCCTCCTTGGATCAGAGGGTGCTAACATTGCTATTTATGCCAGATTTCCAGGCTAAAATGATTTGAAACTCTCCCCATGGCTGTTCCTTCCTTTTCTTTTTTTTTTCATGAAACCAAATCCAACACACACCAAAAATGTTTCTCAGCACAGGGCACAGACAAGGTTTTGATCTCGTGGCCACTGAAGGTTATGGATGAAAACACTTGTACAGCTCCCAAAAGAGCTGGAGCATTAAGGAAAGAATAGACTCATTTGGAACCACTAAATGTCCAGCTCAGTCCCTTCAGTTCACAGACACCCAAAATGCCCCTTAAGTTTAGTGTTATTTCCCCACAGCCCTGTGAGCAATTTGCTAATACTCCCAAAAAAACCTTCCATCACACTGCTCCCCCCAAATTCTACTATCTGCAAGTCTTTCACCACACAAACTACATTCAGAACCGTTCTTCTCCCCATCTACCTGCAACGACAACACACACAGACGTGGTGCAAGCAGACCAGAATGGGGGAGCCAGGCTGATTTCTGTATTGGGATTTCTGTATCCTTGGGCTGTTAAACAGCCCTGTCACAGGTACATGGTGGGCTCTGAAGGCAGAGGAGGACTCCCAGACAGCAGGGTCATATGGACACACTGCATGAGCTTAAATCAGAGCAGGAACCCAAGCAATGGGCACTATCACCCACCCCACACCAGGGACCATTGTTTTGGCAGTCCCAGCCTTTTGGATGGGCTGGTGAGGTGCTGAGCCAGCTTGAGGGGCCTTGGCTGGCTCTTACAACTGGCTTCATTTTTCCCCCCTGGGCACTGTTGTGGTGCGTGAGCCCTTGGAGAGGATGGAGTTGGATTCCAGCCCATGGATGGAAAAGTGAAAGTGGAATAGAAGAAAGAAAGAAGGGAGTGATCCATGTAACCACAGCCCTGACCTCAGCAGTGTGCCAGCTTTTAGAGAAGATTTGGAGGGCAACAGTAATCAAGCACATAGTGGTGAAAGGATGCAGGACAGGCTTCCTTCAGGCAAAACTCACTGGCTGCATTTCTTTGACTAAAATAACTGGTTTTCCAGACAAAGGAAATGTGGTAGATTTAATCTGTTTGGTGAAGAAGTCCTTCTGCTGCATGGAGAATGTTTACTGGTGATATGCTGGGAAACATGGATATGATTGTGCAACTCATATGGTAGGTGAGAGCCAGGCTCTCACTCACCTGTGGTATTGTAAAGGGGTACCAGGTATGAAAGGAATTTAGATTAGTTACTAGTGGACTTCCTCAAAGATCTGTCCTCCATTTGATCTAGTTCAGGCTGTTCATTAATGACCTTGGCACAGGGAGAAGAAAAATGCTGAAAACTTAGGGAAAATGCTGACAATACAAAGTGTAGAAGCACTGTCAATACCTCAGAGGATTAGGATGTCATACAGGAAGGACTGAATAACCTTGAGTACTGCAATAACAAGGATAGGATGGAAATTAATAGCACAGAGAGCAAGGCTCTGTGCTTAGGGACTAATAACAGGCATCTCTGTGTTGAAATAGGGTTTGTAAGCTGAAAAAAATGAGGAGGAAAACATCTTCAATGACTGTAAGCCACAAATATGATGCAGCCACGAAAAAAGCAGCAAGAAATTAAAGAAAAGGAATGGATTTAGCCCAGAAAAATGATGGAAGGAGGAGATACAGTGGTTTGCTGTCTCTTATGGCACTGAGCCCAAGGCAAAGAGCAAGGGAGGGAAAACACTGTATAAGCAAAGGAGAAGAGCTGATGCACAGAAAAAAGGTTGAAAAATGACAATGAGTAATTAAGGCTGGAAATAAAAGATCCTGGCCCACATGAACAGCAAGGTCACAGCAGAGCCTCCCAGTGAGGGAAGGAAACTGTGGAGCAAAACCAGTTTATGGAAGGGAGTCTATAACATGCTGCTGGTGGGAGCAGAGAACTAACCCTTGGGCTCAGGAGGTATTTTCAAGTCCTAAACAGTGAAACTATGAGCTCAGGTCTCCTGTGGTTTTCTGCAGATGCAGGCAGGGATTTCTGGTGTAGCAACAGCACCCATTCAGCAGTTCCCTGGAAGAACTCAACCTCCATGCAAATCCACGGCAGGGAAGAGCAGAAGAATCACCAGTGTTTGCACACAGGCCGTCCCATCACCAGTCCCACAGTTGGGAAGCTCCCTGTGGTTTGGGTTCTTTTCCTGCACTGGAGGGGAGCAGTTTCACATTCCCAGCCCCGGCCCTGCCTGCTGAAGCTGTGTGGCCACACGACCCGTGTTTTCAGTCATAACAGCTGATGTGATCTGTGATTCCCCAGCCGGGTGTTTGCCCGAGTGTTTGGGTTGGTGCTCAGAGCGCTGCAAACAGCCCGTCCACACCACACAGCAGGAATCCAGAGCCCATCTGGTTACAGCAGGGCTCTGTAAAAAATACCTGAAGAGCTAGGCAGAGGATTAGAATAAAGAGGTGCTAATAGGGTGCAGTTGGGACAGGAAAGGAAGCTGTAAAGAATTTAATGGAAAAAGAGGGTCAAAGAACGTAAAAAATAAAATAGGAAGAAAAAGAGGCTTTTTTTTTTCTTTTAAAGGTGAAAGAGTAACAATAATAAAGAATGAAAGATTCTTTTATTTTTGCCAGTTTCAACAAAACCCTTCAGAAAATTCTCTTCTGTGACGTTTAATTTTGAAACATGTCAGAGTATCCAACCAGTTTTTAAATCCTGCTTTGTTTTTCTCAGATGCTGGGTTGCAGTTGGAGAGTTCTGATCTCCTCCTTGGCCTCATGAAACTACTGTCCCCTGCTCCACATTATTTGGCTCTCCCAAGAGGTGGCTGAAGTTCAAAGGGATATATAATTTACAAAGCACTTTGGGATTGTGCTGGAAGAAAGACCCTGTTATTAATAACATGTCCTTTTTTTCTCCTGATCACTTTATATAATGTAACTATTTTTTTTTTAATTTTTATTACAATCTCAACAGCAACAGCCTCTTCCTCCATTTGAACAACATGACCTCAGACCATCCCAAAGAGTTTGTAATCTGGGTCATACATGGATTGAGAGAGGAAACAAAGGGACAGTGTGGGACAGTGAATTAAAAGCACATCCAAAAGTGAAACAGAGACTGAGTGTCCCCTGACCTGATCCTGTGCTGGCCATGAGACCCCTCTCTAGAGATAAACACTCTGTAAGGTGATTCTCTTAACTTTTGAGTAGAAGTGTAAATGCAGTTCAAAATGCACAAAACAGAGCAGGTTTACCAGAGAAAGGAGAGCATTGTTCCTTCTTCTGAACTCAGGTGAAGGGCTTAGGTCTGAGTGGAAACGGGAAAGGACCTTATTGTAACAAGATGCTACAAAAATTTTACTTGAAACCCTAAAACAAATTCAGGGCTCATAAAAAAAGCATTGACATGGTGAAAGAGAATGGTTTCTTTAAGATGTTCTTGGTCAGAGAATATGCTAAGCATGCATTTCTAATGTCTGGGTGGGCAAACGCAAGTGGAAATTTAAATTCTACAGAGGCACAGAGAATGTGCTTCTGAAAATGTTTCCAGTTAAAAGCATGTTAAGTGTGAAAGTGTAGCCTACACGGAGGGAGGGAGGGAGTGTGGTCTATCAGATCATCAGCAAGGATTTTGTGGCCTTTCCGGGTACTGAGAACATTTGGTGTCTGCTGTCACTGCTCTGGAAAAAAGGACCAACAAGGGGGACACTGTGCCAGAGCTGATTGTTCCTGGGGAGAACTCTGCTAAATTGTGGCTGTAAACTGCCTGGTAACTCCACACAGAAGAAGAGATACCTTGGAATAAGATAAAGGGCTGGACCTGAATCCCCAAAGGAACACGGTCTGGTTATAGGAATGGAGTAATCCTTTCTCAGGAGGCTTTGTGTGATTTACCCTGACCTGGACAGGCAGCAATGCCACGGTGTGCAACAAAGAGGAGACTTATCCAGGGGCTCAGGGTCATGGAATCCCCCTGAGAAACAGCCCTGTGGGTCTCAGGGCTGTAACAGACCTGATGGCCAGGTTTTTTTGGCCAGAAGGGCTTTGCTGCTCTCCTGGGTAGAGGCAGAAGCTGCCCATGTCTTCCAGAGCTTTTTAAGTTGTTTTTCTTCATCTCTACCACCTGGATCCCCTCCAGGTACCTGCTTGGCCTCCTCCAGCCTCCTCCCAGTGACTTGATAAAAGGTCTAGAAGCAGCATTTCATGCCAGGGTACAAAAAAAAAAAAGCAGATGCTTCTTGTTTCTATCTGAGAGTGACTTGACAGAAATCCCAGCGTCACTGGATTTAGGAAACTTCCTCATGGAAATGACAGCTGTTTCCTTGAAGCCCCTGGGAGTTTGGCTCTCCTTACACACCTGGAAGCTCAGAGGGTATCTCACTATACCTTTCAGTTCTGAAAGGCTGTGTGGCCACAATATTGTAAAGCAGCAAGAACAGGCAGAAACTGAAACCTGAGCCAGCCTGGCCTTACTGATGGATGACCTGACACTGCATTTCCCTGCTCCAGGGCACTTTAATCAGAGTGCAGGTCTAATTAGAAGGAAGTGTGCTGTTGGTCATTTCCCCAATTGTTTCTGCAAGGAGGATTAGCTTTGTAGGTGCATTTCCCTGGCTTGTCTGATTATAAAAGATGCACCAGCCAGCAGGTTGGTTTGAATATGATGTTTTAGGTATTGTTCAGCTTTACCCTAAACTGATTTTATGTTAGAACTACTATGAAAATTGGAGGGTCTATAGTAGCCTACAATGCTAAAGATTACTGCAGAGTAGGAATGAACTTTTTTGTTAGCAAACAAACTGAACAAATTAATTTACCTTCTGTGTTTTGTCATTTGGGCCAGAAATGTCTTTTTTTTACACAGTGCAGATCTAAATTAATTCAGCTAGAAGTGGTTGCCAAATCAGAAAGAGACCTTTTTATTACTTTTAAAACTTAGATCTCTAATTACTCCTACTGAGGAGAAAAGCACCCTTACTGAGGAAAGCATCTAAAATGTGTTTCATCATAATTTCTTGATTTTTTTTTTTTGCAGCACTGTTTGACAGTTAATTAGACCCTACTCTGTGCTGATTCAGGAAAAAAATTAGATATGCAGTCACTGGACTCTTGTCTAACTTTACACTGCAAGTTGCTCTGTCTCCCACGAGGCAGCCAAAGGGAAAAGAAAACCATCCCCAAACAATGCATGGAGGCAGCTTGCAGGGGATCTGGCCTTGCTGGCCACAGATTAAATGGGCTTTGTCTGAGGTAATGAAAATCTGACCTGCTCAACAAAAGGAAATGAATATTACAGCTGCTTACTGTGGCTAACAATGTGTCCCAGTACTTTCAGACATTTTCACTGTGTTCAGCAGATGGAGGCTTTGGAAATGGGCGATCTCTGAAGGGAAGGGATATTGGTTTTCAGTGGTTTGTAGCTCCTTACCGTGACTGGCAGGGGTGTGTGTTACATTTCCTGACCTGGGGCTCGGGGCGCGTCACTCGCTGGCAGTCACTGTCATTCACCAGTGTCATGGTCTTGTTAATAATTCGGCTACAGGACACAATGGTTCTCCTTTCACCTGCAAGGCAGACAAAAAAAAGCACTCTGAACAAAACCATGCCAACTCCTTAACCAAATCCCAAGCTTGGAGCTCCCTGCTACAAGACGTGCCCTACCACCCCTGCAAGCAGTTTTATTCTCCACTCCTGCCTTACCTTTGCACTCTTGTTTTATTTTTTTTTTCAGAAAAGCTACAAATCTTTCACCAATAATCCTGCAATTGACTCCTTCACAGGAACAGCAGGTTGGGCTTTCTCTTTCCAGTGTTTAACGTGGAAAAGATCTTGAAAACAATTTGCCTTCATTTCTGGTTCGTCCCCCACAGGTAACTGTGCCCTGTAATCACCTCAGACAGATGTGCTGGAGCCACACAACCACCCACCCTGTGACTGATAACCACAGGACAGCTGCCTCTTGCTGCTTCCAGATAAGAACAGTGGGGTTGAAAAGGAGTGATGGAAGTTCAAGAGAGGTTAACTGGGCTCAGTTTTGCTTCACAAAGAGCTGAAATTAAACCTCTAGAGTTAAAAAAAACCCTCACCTTTTGGTCCTCCAGATATACTGCTTTAAAAACCCTGCTAGTAGGAGAGAATTTCATAATTTCTCACATCAGCTCTCTGTGCATCCTCAGTGCTTTTCCCCAGGACACTGCAGTGTGGCCCTGAGGGCTCAGCCTTCCCCTGTGTGACACCAGGAAAGCTGTGCCACAGGGCAGCACGACCATGACCACATGTGACAAGGAAAATGCCATCCCTGCACTGTCTGACTTGGCCTCACCGCTAATTATTTTGGTTCCTCGGAGCCTCTTTCTAGCCCTGAGTCTGCATCAAATGGAGTTTATTCATGACCTGCAGCAGACAATAAAAAAATAACTCAAATTCTGTAAATAAAAAATTTGTAGAAGTCTGTATGGAAGGGAAAAAGAGAAAAGGCCCTTCTCAGCTTGGATAAGGAGTAACAGCATCTGGCAACCAAAATAAAAGATCAGTTGTTGAGCTACTACTGGTAGGAGCCATCTTGGCAGACACTGATTTGATTCAAATACGTAACAGGCTTGCAACAAAAAACAAAAGAGCCACAAACAAATTTCATACTCATTCATGTGAGGATTTAATGGCTCAGGAATCATTATTTTAATGCATGAGTACAAGTAAGTGTCTGTTTTAAAATGATCTGCAGAAAAAATAAATCCATGGTTTCAGTACACTGAGGGCAGAGAGCCTGCAAATGTGGAGATGGGCCCTCTTTCCTTCTGTCACATCGTATCATAAATAACTGGGTCTGCTGGTGAAGAAAGACTGGCCAGAATACATGGAAATGATCTGTTCTCCTCAGGGAACAACCTACTCCTTCCAGCACTGAGAATTCAACGGACAGTGGCTGACAAACCAGTCTCTGGTTTCACAGCATCACCTCCCCTCAGGGTTTCGGCAGATCTGCCTCGGCACATCCGAGGGATCCTGTGGCAAGTGAGCTCTGCCCTGCGCTCCTGGACCCCCAGCACGTCCACCCTGGGACCGCCCCAGCAGCACTGCCCCTGCTCCACCCCTGGGGAGGGAGGTGTCTCTTGCTGAACGTGCCTGAACACCTGGGAAGACTCTGCTCCAAGAATGTGACGGGGGTTTGAGATATGGGGCTGCAGCAGCGCCTGGAGCCACCCGAGGAGCACAAATCCAGGTGCAGCTCCAGCCTACGGTGAGGAGCCGACAGAGCAAGTCCCTGCCAAAATCCCGGGTGAAAATTAACTGTGGGGATGGGATGAGAGCTGGGAGAGCTGGTGAGAACGAGCTCTCATTTGAGTTCATTATGACAACATCCATTCCCATGGCCAGTTTCCCTCCCCCTCTGATGCCTGGTGTCTGCAAACCCCGTACAGCGAGTCCCACCAAGCTTCCCAAGATCCCTACCTCCTCCACACTGCACACTGCATCCTTCCCATCCACTGTGTGTCCAGATGTACAAGGAATCCTGTTGCTTTTCTGGCTCGCTCCTGTTTTCAGCAGTGTAGTTTACAGGAATGGTGTATTCATAATGAATCCCATAATTCTGGTCATGAAATAACAGCACCTGGTTCGGCAGGAAAAGAAAGGCAGTTACAACACACTGTACTGGGAAAGCCAACAGACTGTGGAGACAGTAATGCTGGAATTGCTGGCTCAGGCCAAGGTTTCTGAAACATAAAATATAAAATATACCTTGTGAAAGGCAACCAAACCTTTACCCAGAAACCTGAAATTCCAGTGGTATTGATAAAACAGGGCACTGCGGGAGCAACAACTGCTTATGATTTGTGAATATTTGGAACAGTCGTGGAGACGTCTAAACCTGGAATTCAGGGCATAACTTTGAGCCTTCTGTGCAATCAGCAGGCCACTGACTACCCAAAGAGAAGCAGTGAGACAACAGAAAGCATTAAATCAACAGTTTTCATACAGCAATTTTAATGAGCATCTAGAGTTAACACATCTGAAAGGTCACGGTGATCCTTCCCAGAGTAAAAACAGCTAATGCAAAAAAAGTCACAGATCTCCTGGGAAATGTGGCACTCACAGTGAGTGTGACCAGTCCTGCTGACAAGCTGTGGCAGCAAGATTTTATTGCCTCAGAAGCCTGAGGATGACAAGGAAGAGCCATATCATACAGCTGCTGGCAGCACGTATTTTTATGGTCTGCATATTGCCAGAGGAAGGTGAAACCTGCTTCCAGCAGCAGGCTATTTCCCATGGAGTCACATGTGATGTCTCCAGTGTAACTACTCTAAAATTCACTAACTATTAACAGAGGAAGAGAGAAAAATGTTTATTTTTTTCACCACAGGCAGATGAGAGTTCTGGTCCTGTTCTGGTTTACATGCTGGGCTTCACCTGGATCTCACTTTCACTGGCTTGAGTCAGAAGTGACTAGAAAATATCTAGTGGAGCATGAGGTCCATAGAATCTGAGTTACCACACTATTAACAAATGCCATAGAAGTACTCCTGTAATGCTGATGCTGTGGCTTTGGACTTACTTATACTTATTATCCCATAATCTCAGCAGCATTAGACAGGTAAATTGTGCTGGCTTTTGACACCTACTGAAACAGAAGCAACGCCTTACCCAACAAAATATTTTAAGCAGGGCTCTCACAAGTGAAGTAACCAGCTGCCCACTTAAAAAAGTCAAATTTGCAAATGCTATTTTGTCCCAACAATAATTGTTTCCCCCTTCAGATTTGCACAAATCATTCCTGCTTAACCAACAATCTCACTAAAGCTGTCAGGCGCTTGTTTAACCAAACAGATCACTATGTCCTGGCAGCCTGGGCATGAACACTGAGGGGGCTCCACAAACTCAGCACCCATGAGCTGCTCTGCACCCTCTTCCAGAGGATGTGGGGAACAAAGATATGCTTTTGCTTCAGCTACAGAGGGAGCCTTACTACCAGGACTGAATACTAGGGCTCATCATTACAATTTCAAAGATAAATGTTGGTTTCTTAAACACAATTCAAATACCAGGCCAAGGCAGAGAGCTCCAGTCCTGCTCTGGCTTTCCTGAAGTGCATGAGATACAAACAGCTTGTTCTACAGAACTGATCCATCAGCCTTGTCTCAAGATTCCTTCTGCTCAGGGAGTGTTTGTTGTGAGAGCAGGACTAGCACAGGCCTAGTTACACAAACATTAATTTCTCCAGGAAATCCACTTACAGCAATGCACTTGGAGAAATGCCTCAAGTACTAAAAACCAGCTCCTAAAAAGAAAATCCTTATTATCTCAATATGGGTGCAAGACTAGTGAATCTAAAGGCCCATATGAAACCAATTTCATGCAATTTCGTAGCCATGTATAATTGGGGGGTGTGTGTACGTGTGTGTAATTGGTTTCAAATGCAGGTCACAACGCTCTGACTGAAGCTTCTGGCTCCTTGTCAGTCCAGTGTATTCCATCACTGTTTGAACAACAGTTTTCTATTTAGGGGGAACTGGTAACCATCCTGCCTTTCTTGTGTTGAAAGAATGAAACCCACTACCCTGTATCAAGGAAAAGATTAGTATCTGATTCGAAGCAAAGGCTTCATGTGTGCTTTGTTTACCACTGGCAGGGATTTTAAGCCATGTGTTTTTCAATGGTCTGGTAATTTTTACTTTCCTCGTTTTTAATCATTTCTGTGAGGGAAGGGGAAGAAGGAACATTTCCTCTGCTTATGTTTGCTGAAAGTGCCAGCCTGTACCTGGAAAGGTTCTCCTGGAGAACCTCATAATCACTGGTTTCCTATGTTAGCTACTTACTCCTTAGCAAATGGGAACTGAGCATTTCTTTAAAACCAACCCTCTACTGATGCTGAGGTTCACAAGATGCTGACAACCAGATTTTACTGCACTAGATCTCAACCAAGTCATGCCCCAGGAGGTTCCAAGAGCTGCCAAAGGAACCCTGCACAGCATGTTCACAAACGGTACCTGTGCAACTCCTTTTTCTCACCGGGGCTTAGGAAGACCTTGGCAGTCCAAGATACTTTGTCAGAGCCCTGGTTTCAGGAGGGAAGACTTGTGTTAAGGCCAAAGTCAAGCAGAAGCTGATGTTTCTGGTGATGAAGATGGTGCCTGTACACACCTCCTTTGTGTGGGCAGACTTTGAATTACATGGCAGAGCCAGGAAAGTGCTGGTATTGCCCAAACCTGCCCCACTGACCATTCCAGCTCCTTGAATCCAGCTTTACACTGGTCTGTGAACTGGTAAACTCACTCATCTGAGAAAGCAAAGGCAAAACACCTCATGTTCCTATGCAGCAAATTTGGACACACAGAAAGTACTGACAAAGTGGTGTATAACTATTATTTTGTGTTTGTGTGTGAAAACTTCAAGCACCTTTGGAGCCTTTCAAACTGGGTCAGGAAACGTTGCACAATGAACACCAGCAAGCCAAAAAAAAATCAGGTGAGGAAAGGGAGAAAATGGTGATTTTTAGCAGTGCTTACAAATGGCCTTCAGTGAACAAACGTGGCAAAGAGTCACCAGGAAAAGAAACAGCACAGAGAAAAATGCAACTGGATAAAAAATTAACAGGAAACAATGAATACATTAAAATACTCTGTGTTTCTAAGCAAACCTTGCTACAGAAACTGTAAAGTTTTCTGCAGACTTTCAATTAGGAACACAAGTAAGAGACAGGCACCATCATCATAGCTGTCTTATAGATGACAACACTAAGGTTACAGCAGCGTTAAGGGCCTGGCCCGTGGGTCACCCCATCACCCATTAGTGACAGCTCTGGGACCACAATCCTGCTCTTCTCACCCCTGTGGACTTCTCACTCCTGTTCTCACACAGCAGCCATGAGGGTGTTTATAAAATAACAGCGTTAACAGAAGGACTACGTTGAACATTAGGGAAAATTTTCAAAAAACATCTTAAATTACATACAACTGATAAAACAATACAAAGAAAACAAGGAACATTTCTGTGTGTAATTAAGTCACTACTTAGATTAAAATTCACGTGTATCATCTGTACATGCTAAATGTGCTCCTCTTCTGTTAGAGAACAGTGTATGAAAACACAGAATACATTCTGGCATAAGATGAGAAGGTATTTCAGCAAATACCCTTTTCGGTGTGTGATCAGGTATGTCCATGAAATAAAAAAGGTCTCTGGGAACCTACATCCTCTGGGATGGATGTGTCACATAGTGTGACACATCCCAGGGGTACCCTGCACTGGACATGAGTTTACTGGGGCACTGCATGTTCTCCCAGGATAGAGCATCACTCATTTTGAAGTAGGGAGCTGGGATTCTCCAGCATTTGCAGAAAACAAAAAAGAGGGGCACTTCAGCACACCTTGAAAACACTGTGGTGAGGGAGCAAACAATCAAAATCTAACTTTCAGCAAGGATATAAACCCTCTATGTTGCATCATTTAAGAAACACAAACAAAGGATATAAAGTTACCATCAAGTGCAGTGGTATTTTAGTTGGTCCTTTGGCAGAGATTTTCTCCCACAGACCCCTCCGCACGTACCGGACAGTAGTGCCTGCGATCTGAAACTCACCGGGAAGCTCAATTTTCCAGTCGCTGTTAATGGATCTCTTACTGGAATCTTTTAGAGCTGGAAAGAACCAAACACCACGGAATGAAAGGCAAGCAAATTTGTAAATGCAGCACAGACTATTGAGTCTTTGTCTCAGGCTACCTGGAGCACCACCACAAGATGCAGTAACCTTGTAACAGATGTGAGTTTAAAATTAAAACAAAATACACTTTTAGGTGTCTCATCTTAGTGTTTCTAACTTGGATATATTCTGTACTCCAGTTGATGAAGGTATTTCAAGCATTAACGTAGAATTCATAGATCATTTATCTCCAAACTCTCCTTCCAAATGCAACAAGACAACTCTGCAATTCAGTTTCCAAGCAGATTTTTTTTGTTTTGTTTCCAGCTTTTGAGATTTTATTTTCCTAAACTAAAGTGATCCTGAGTTTGTGTGTGCTCCATAATGCAAACAAGTGAACAAGTGAACATTTAGCTGTCACAGATGTAGAGAAAAGCCAGGTTACAAAGCAGAGGCTGCTCAGTGGACAGAAGGTGAACTTGGCCACCCTCTTTTCAGAATCCATGAGCTGGAAACACATGCACAAGGTCAGGTGCTGTAGGATCACATCCATCCTGCCATCAGTAAAGCCAACATGGGAAGCTCTACTACTGAGGGAAAATGACTATTGAGAAGAAAAGATATTTGGAGTATCTTCAGTAGTATGTCCTTTCTTCCAGCATAACTATTGCATCAGGATCACTGATGTCCTTCAAATCCTCAAAGACAGCTCCAGCCACAAGGACATCCCATTCCTGCTGACCCATCAGTGCAAGCTGCCTCAGGGATTGATGTGTTTTCTCCGTCAGAACGGAAGCACAGTTATCCAGAGGTCGCTGTGAGGCACTGAGGGAAGAGAAAATTGGCAGCTCCCGTTCCAGCAGAAAGTGTCAGGCCCCTTTGTGGAGATCCATGACCGTGATCAAATGTGCCCTGACAGCAGACAGACAGAATATCCCCCCTGTTACTGGGCTTCCCTAGTTCAAGGTTCACTGTGTCCTTTGGCTAAGCCTTTAACAAGGTGTTTTCTTAACCTCCAGCACTTCATGCCTGTTTTATTCTCTTCCAGCCTTGGCCTTCACTTAACTGAGTGTGATGCAAGGAGGTAAGAGAAACTGTTTAAAGCCTTTGGAAGCTTGGGAATCTGCCACTGTCATCTCTTTGGATCAAGCCTCCACAGCCAGCAAACCCTCCTAGGTGTACTGAGGGTACATATATCATCTGTAGTGTCTGAGCTCTGGGGGAGTCTGGAGCAAGAGGAGGTCACAATCTCTGCATCTGCACATGCCTTTCTGAGGGCCTGCACCCTGGGGAGCTACGGGGAAAAAGGTGGAATGCCTTTGTGTCCTACCACTCACAAGCTTCCTGACAGCTCTCGTGGTCCCATTAGAGGCTCCAAAATCAGGGTGAAGGGAAACTGCAGGTGTGGTTTCCCCAGGAGAAGTGGGATGTATGTGGGAGAACATTTTTTTCCGAGGAAAGTTCTCTTTGGCACACAGCCTGGGGGTATGATAGTGTCCTGGTATTTGCATGCTACAGCAATAGAACTCTGTCTGCACCTCACTTCTCCTCCTGCTTTGTTCCTCCATCTACAAAGTACCTTCTGCAAGCTTCAGACAAAATTCTGAAGCAGGATTGCTTCCCTCTGCCAAAGCCTAGTGGCTTCCAGGCAGATCAAAGCGCCCTTTGGGCCGCCTTGAGCTGTGGACATGACTAATCAAAGCTGGGGATGAGATAAAGCTATTTCCATGGCTGACTAGCAAAGATATCCCAGCACATGCTCAAAATTGAATGACTAAAACCCTGCTTTGGTTCCAGCTCCCCATCAAAGGGAGACAGTTTCCTGATGAAAACCAAAACGTTTAATCTTCGTGAATCTCTTCTCTGGGTAAGGTTTGATTTTCATTGCTGCAGGCACTGCTCCCTTAGTCACTGAGGAGATGGAGAGTTTGGAAATAGACCTGTTCCCAAACTCAGGATTGCAGGAATTCTACTGGAGGCTCAGCAGAGCATCTGGGCCAAAGAGTTTTCCCCACTGTTTGCCTTCACTGCGCCAAGTGCCCCATCAGCAGAGATCGATGCTGCAGCTGTAAAACCTCCATGTATCTTAAGACACAAAGAACTCCTTTGTCACCAGTGGCTTCTGTCACACACAACTATTGCCTGGCTCTGCCCAGCCCCAGAGGTGACAGAACTAAACTCAAAGCTGTGCAGCAGAAGAGCAGAAGGAACAGGAACCCCGGCAACAACCTGCAACTTCTGTTTTTCTTGTTGGCTGGAGGACAGGAACTGACCCATCTATTTCTAAACCTGGCATCCAGTCAGATCTTTATTTCCACCTTGGGTCTCTCCAGCTTGCTTCCCAGCCTGTGGACAAAAACTGCCCAGGCATTTCCTGTTCAAGGTGGTTTTTCAGTGTTGCAGCCAGCCAAGGCAGCCAGCGTGGGTTGCCTGGAGGTGGAGGGAAATTCTTCAGGCACTGCTCCCAGCACATGGAATAATGATTCCAAATTATGCTGGGCTCCTTTCCAAAGTGCTGTACCCGGTTCTGAGTAGAAATAGGACCTGACTGGACTCAGCTTTGTCACTTATTGAAATAGAATATTCCTCCATACTCAGATCTGTATTTAAGAGACTTATCAGAGTGATGGAATTTTGTTTTCTTGGTCATCTTTATCGTCCTATTGGAAGACCATTACTGCTATTCTTCACCTTAGTTTAGCAAGACATTGGGTATCTCCTCTTTGTGACCAGTGTTCCTTGAAAGAGAAAACCCTGGAAAGCTTAGAGAGGTTCTCCTGGCTCCTGACCATGAGCCAAAGAGCTAAAAGCACTCAGAAGCTTTAAAATAGCCAGACTTTTGTCTGTCTTTATGTGATGCACACAGGGCCAAGCCCTGCTCTTAAATATACACAATCCTAACCTTCACCACCCAGGGGGGAAACATCTGCTTTAGTCGAGGTTATGCTGTCCCAGAGAAGGGCAGTCACTGCATGTAAGACTTTGAGCTCCACTATCTGCCAAAGCCCAAACCCTGGACAAATACCCTGAGCAAACCCCACCAAGACAAACAGAAAGGCTGGTTTCCAGAAGGCAGAGCATTTGCAAAACCCAAGGAAACACTGGCTCTCATTGTTCCACCAGGCCTTGCTATGTCAAACATGTTACGTGTAGGCGTAATCCCCTCCCAGCAGCCTGGCCACAGCACTGGTGGAAACACCAGGGGAGTGGTACGTGGCACAAATGGCAATGGTTTGGACCCTTCAGAGAGGGACAAGCTCTGTAATCCTCTCAGAGTTCCTACCACAGACTTGAGATATCTCTGGAAGCAACTCCATGGCCATGTAGCTCTGAGTGTGCATAGGACACCTCAATGTGCTGGGTGTTTTTCTGGATCTTGGACAACTTTCCTTGAAGTCCCTGCTCTGCCACAGGCTCCCTGCGTGAATCTGGGGCCGTGGGGCATCAGCATTTCTGTGACTTGGTCTCCCTAGGAGCAGATGGGAGATAAAGCCCTTCAACTGTTGCACAATAACGATACAAAAAAGGAACACCCCAAACATTGGAGAGAGGAGGCAGAAGACCAGACTGACAGATGTTCAGTGTAGCTGACTGGATGCATTTTACAAATGCCCTTCTAACCTTTAATCTAAGAAATTAGTAACTGAACAACCAATTTGTTGAGAGACTGCCCTACAACAACCTCACATGCAAATCTCAGACTCACAGCCATGTCTAATCCTTTGCTTCCAATAGGAAAAGTAGGAGAGGAGGCCTGTTCCCCTCAAAAGGAATGCAGAAGTAGAAATGAGAAGAGGATTAAACAAATTGTTTGGCCTGAGAAAATAGACCTAAGTGGAGTAGAGTCAGCCCATTTCAGAGTGCAGGATCAGGTCTTGGGTACAGCATCAAGTGAACATCTGCTGCTGCAGGAATGGCACAGGCAATCTCTTGGTCAGTTTATTGAGGGACATCATCTGTCCTGTCCTGCCTCTGCTTCAGCCTGAGCTGGGTGCCTTCCTATCTGTGTCTCTGCCATTTCTTTCTCCAAACACACTGTTCTCTTCCCTGCTCCCTCCCCAAGTGTTGTGTGCTCCTGGCAGCTGTGTCCAACCCACTGCCAAGTTCTGTTCAGGAACTCTTCTGTCTATATATAAAAGTACTCTCTGGCCCTTTCAGGTTGCACAGGGCCTGTAAGTGTCACAAACTATCACATCAAGCAAACATCATGAAACCAAGCCACAAAAGCAGAGACTGCAACAGGAATGAAATCAACAGATGCTTCCCTGGCAGCAACAAACCTATCCTCTTACAGGTCAGCTAGAGAAGGGTCATTTTAACAGAAAACAGAGCTGAGTTTGAATCAAAACATTCTTTTTTTTTTCCTTTTGTCTTTTTACCCAGAAAACTGTGAGCAGGTTTATCCTCAACCACTCTGATGCGCCGGGCACCCGCAGGGATCACGGCAGCTTCGATGTAACCTGTGGCAACAGAGGAGAGAGGGGTGAGAGCAGGGCAGAGGCAGCAGCCATTCCAGATCTCCCTGTGGAAAACTCAACTCCAGGCTGGGGATTCAGTGACAAACATTTCAAATAGGATCCCTGAGCTGGCAGCCAAGTTTCAGTGCCATGACATGCACAGTCCTGACTCACATTTCAGCCCGAGAAGAGGGAGAGAAACCCACAGGTGCTGCTCAGTTGTGACTCCAGGCTTGTGTTGGGCCTGATTTGATCTGCACCCTCTGAATCACCCTGGTTTTCCTGCGGGACTGACAGGGATGCACAAGGACACTGTCAGGAGCAACACTGCACAGAACAGACCTCGGAAATGAAGTTTCCAACAGATGCTCCTGTTTTCTCCTCAAAACAAACCCCAACCCTGGTCAAGGTGGTGATCAAGGTCAGGCAGGACTTGCTTCCACAAAGCTTTTTCATGATGCTAAAACTAATCAGTGGGAATTTGTAGGACATTTCAGCTTTATACACAAACTCTGGAGGGTATAAGGGTAATGGTCTCCTTTGCTTCGGGTTGCTGAACAGAATTCAACAGCTTAGATTTAATACAAGAGAGCTGAAGATTTCTCAAGGACTGACCACTGCTCACCTCTAAACAATTTGTCTAACAGCAATTCTGATTAACAGAATAACTGTAAGAATAATTAGGAGCTGCAAGGAAATGTAGCCTATTTTCCCCTAATACAGAGACATGTGGAGTTACAGGCTTGTTCCATGGGGTGGAAGTGGTGCCTTTAAACTACAAAGCAGAGGAACATGGGGCCCATTTCAAAGGTCTGGGAGCCAGGCAGAGTTTTTCCATTGGCTTCATTGGATTTTGAATCAGTCCTCTGTAAATGACACTAATCTCATCACAACCATGACTTGATTCCTTCTAATTGGCCACCCAGTTTACTTTGCAGTGTATCACTTGGCACCTTTTTGGGGTTATTACTGTCCCCTTTCTTTTAGATCTTAAGCAGCTTATCCTGTATGTTCCCTCATCCCCTGTTTTGCTTTAAAGGGCTCTGTGAAACTGTTCCGTGTCAGTGATGCCTTTATGGGAATTGTGGGAAGTCCAGAGCAATGGGTTAGAGAAGTGCTGGCATGAGGAGCAGTGACTCCTCTACATTCAGCAGTGTTTGGGGAGCTATTTTAGGGATGTAAGTGCAGCTGAAGGGCTGTGCATCTGCTGTGCTGATACAGGGGGGTCTCAAAGGATGCTGACAGCCTTCTGCATCTCAGGACTAAGTGCTTCTCTTACCACTGTAACATGGGGTGAGACAGATGGGGATTTTGGGTCTCAGACTGTGGATTCATTTCCTGAATATGCACTTCATGAATAAGGCTTGAGTTCTTGGGTTTCATCAGGTCAGTGGGTGGAAAGATGACTTGGGATGGACACACTCCCTCTTTCCCTGATAGCTGTATCTGAATGACACTTTCATCTCACCCCTCAGCTCAGTTCTCTTTGCACTTGTTCCTCCTTACTTCCTTCTCCCTTACTCAGGATATGTCAGGAACAGCCAGTCATCCCTTGCAGGAAAACCAGAGAGAGGGGCAGCAGAGCTGCAAACCTTGTTTGTGCACAGAAGCCACATCAGTGGCTCTGCCAGCTGCTGTTACACACTGGGATTCACCAGGACAAATCATTATTTCCAGGGTCAATTTTTTAAAGGCAATACTGAAATCTGTTACGAAATCAAAGCAAACAGACGTTGAGTTTTATTCTAGACATGGCCAGGAGTTGGTTTTCCATCAGCTGAGATACCAAGTTACAGTCAAACCTGAGTGTTTCAGATACCAAACATCCTCACTGCACCCCATGCACCTGCATAAAAACCCAACCAAGCACCACCCCCAGACATGAGGACACAGCAAAGGTGTGAGCAGGGA
Organism: Lophotriccus pileatus; assembly: GCA_035583135.1. Lineage (NCBI taxonomy): Eukaryota > Metazoa > Chordata > Aves > Passeriformes > Tyrannidae > Lophotriccus > Lophotriccus pileatus. The sequence continues at coordinate 3,444,595 of JAWWES010000018.1, read as the reverse complement.
CAGTCTGTCATGGGGGAGCAGCCCCTGAGACACATCTGAACACCCCTCTTAGCCAGCCAGTTTGGAACATGCCCAAGTTTCAGGTGATTTAATGTACCTGCCGGGGGACTATTTATTTACTTATTTATTTTTTAAGCTGCTTGCCAGATACAAATGCTCAGTGCTAAATCATGAAGGGGTTGGAGATGAAGTTACTGTGAATTTAGTGGAAGCCAGTCACTAACCCAGTGAATTTTGATCCATCCCCTGACCCAGCAGCAGCCAGGAGTGTGTCACTCTCCAGAGGTGAGTGAGCAGTGGAGCTGTGCTGGAGGCTCAGCTCGAGCCATAAAATACACTCTCATTTCATCACCGTGCCATGAGAGAATCACCACATGGAAAAGTTGATTTTTGTGTTACTTTTTACAATAGTAAATAGTGAGGTGTGTGCTATTAATAGTGTATTAGTTCTGGGGACTGTTTAGTTTGATCTTATACCAGATTTTTCTCCTCATGTAATTTCTAATCCTGATTGATGGCTTTGGGGGGTTGTTTTCACAGCTCCTGAACAAGGAGAAGCATTCTGTGTTAACTCACTGAGACCACGTGGCACAAACCTGCCTGCTGACCTTCCCTCTCCTCTTAGAGGACTGCAAACTGCTTTGCAGCTGTATGATCCCACCTGCCCTTTCAGAGGTGAAGCAGAACTCTTGGGCATGTCCCACTGGGAGCATCTTGACACTCTCACTTGTTACCTCCAGCAAGGCTGTGTGAGTTAGTGGTCAAATTCTACTGCAAACTATGACTAAACATCATCCATGCAAATCTGCCACAGGTACACTCTCAGGTCACTGCCACCACTCCACTCCTGGTGTGAGGCTTCTGGTCACAGATTCCTGATCTTTGAGATAACTGCACCAGGAAACACCTCCAGTGTTTTCCAGCACATTTTTATTAAGCAAACTGTAACTGCAGATTGCCAGAAAGATTATCAAGTGTCAGCTAGAACGACCAAAAAAAGTCTCAGAGTTGACCCTGAGCCAAGGACTCTCAAAGCTCTGTTAGGTCTGAGGATAATTGTCTGCAAGGCAGGGGTTTGCAAGGTTAGGCTTAAAGCTCTGCTTTAAATGAGGAATTGGTTAAAGACTGATGAGATTTGGCAACCATCAGGCAGTATTTTTAGTAATTTCACCCATAAATCAGCCTGTTAAGATGAAGCTTTGAAAATACAACAGGAGAACTTCATTATTTGATAATTTATAGTGCTGCATGCAGTATACTCCACCTTGGGAACAGTTACTCTGGCACACACCAATCTTTCTGGATAATCTGCATTACATCAGTGTCTCAGGAATGTAAGACTGTGATTGAAGCAAATCCTAGATACAAATTATATGGTGTAACTCGTATTAGGAGAGACACCAGAACAAAGAGGTGGCTTTGTCATCAAGGAGATTAATATGTGAACAGTGGCTACTGTATCTTCATTTAAATGCTGGAGAGATTTGCAAGAGGAAAGCAGCCCACACAGAAAAATCCATTGTTAGCCATTGTTATTACTCCCAGAAAGAACAGAAAGTTTAGTGTGAACTTCAGAATGTCACTGATCTGCTCCAAAACCGTTCTTCTGGTTCACACTGCAATGAAAGACGGACTCTGAGGTAAAGGAAAAATTATCCCATGGCTGGAAGTCCTGATTTCTGGGTACTGCACCTTCACATCCTATCCCTGTACACACCAAAATCAGGAGTGAGAAAGTCAACAGTGCTCACCCCATCATCAAACTGCCCAGAAAAAGTGCTTTGAACAAAGATCTCGGGGTAGGAGCCAAGGAAATCAGGCTGCTCTGCCTCCCTCCCAGCCATGGCCAGCACAGCCTTGGGAATGCTTTAGGGAATGTTTTGGGCATGTCAGTCTCCATGACCCTTCCCACCTTGCACCTTTTGCTCAGTGCTATTTGTTGCAGTGGAGTGAGAATTATGTCTCTATTGTCTAAACAGTTGTGATGATTCGCACTTGCTGTCAGCTTGAGAATAAAGCCTCCCTCAGCACCTGAACACTTCCAGCCATGGGACAGCTCGTTTGGAAGGAAACAATATCACTGGAGAGCCATGGATAGATTTCAAAGCCTCCTCTTATTGCTGTGAGGTTGGTTGCTGGGATTTCTGACTTGCATGTGCTGCTTAAACCCTTACAAATTTATATATATATATATAAATAAATATAAACTTATAACCCTCAGAGTTAGCCCCAGGGCTCTGTTTTCTCATCATTTAGATGCAAACCCTATTGATACAAAAAGGCTTTTTTTTGATGTGGGCTAGAGATGCTTGTAGCCAGCACTCCAGCACTGCTGTTCAAATTTCTTTTAAGTAAGCGCTGGACAAGCAGCACATGCAATAAAAAAACAGCTTTTCCACTATCTTAAAAAGAAAAATTGCCAGCAAGGATGTACTCAATCTTTCCCAAAATGATAATTACAACAACTGGCACATCTCACTTATTAAGTTGTGCCATTAAAATAAAAAAAAAACAAAAATCCAAATATCTGTGGTCCTTTTTTTGAATCAAAAGCAAATGAAAATCTTGATGTGGCTGAGAAAAATTAAGAGACAGACACAGGTCTGAGTATTCTGGGCAGCAGATAAATCAGGTCCCCAACAGGCACAAGTCAAAGAGCTGTCCTTCACTTCTAGGTGCCCTGAACAGTGGCAGGGGAACAGACATGGACTTCAGAACAACTCTGTGTTTGTTTTTGAAAAATTGTGTCAGAGAAATAGGTACAGGGCAAACTGCCAGTCAAAAGGAAACCTCAGTCTAAACAGTGCGTTCAGCTGGGCTGCTGAGGACAGCCAGCTGCACACAAGTGTATGTGATGTTCAGCATCCTAAATAAAGGCTTCTGAGCTCCTCTCCAACAGAAAAAGGGGATCCATTTCCAGTCGGATCACCCTGGATCATAGGTGGTAAGATCTGAACTGCTGGACCTCCTATGAGGCACTGTGGACATTTCACCATCATCTCCCAGCAGGGTGTCAGAACCTCTGGGACATTAAAGTTGGGGGAAAAAAAGAAAAAGGCCCAGTTCTTTTTGCTGGGTTAATGAAAATTTGGCTGCTTTTCATGCAGGTCCTCTATAAGAAAAGGATCTGCACTTTGTATCTCTGACAAAGCAAGTGAAACAGTAAAAGGGCTTGAAGTTTATCCATGGCTTTTGATACCAAATTTCCCCCATCTAATCCAACCAAAAGAAGACAAAGAACCAACACCAAAGGATGTCACCAGCACCCACTGCCACTGCAAACAGCATTCAAGTATCTTACACGAGAAACACTTGGGAACAGCTTTTGCCTTTGCCATCACACATGTGGAAACCTTCTTACAATGACTATTGGTTACTGAGAAACAGAAAGGAGTTGGCAGGGGTTTAGTCCAGGTCACAGGGCTCGACAACATCATCTGCAATCCCAGGGCACAGAGGGACCAACCCTGGCCCAGGGGCTGCAGCTGCAATTCCCCAAGCAGATACCACTGTCCTGATGTTTGGGGTCTATTCTCTTCTGAAGTAATAAACTGGGGTGTTGGCCTTGACTTGGATGGCAGCAGGTTCGTGGGGATTTGCAATCATTTACACATCCAACCTGGGACCTGTTACCACAGAATATTGTGGATTCTCCTTTGCCCCAGCTTCTGTCAAATGTCTGCTTAACTGTCAATTTAAAGAAAAAAGGCTATTTTTTCTTAAATAACCTCATGTTCACTTGTGACACCCCAGACCCAGCCCTGGAGCTCTGCCCACTGCATGAGATTCAGCGAGTTCACCTGAGGACCTGATTCTGCAAAACAGCAGTGTGTGAATAGAAACTGATGGGAGTAAACATTAAATTGAATCACCTTTCCAATTAACCTAAAAAAAAAAAATCAAAGCATATAATAAATGTTTATGAGATTATAATGGCAAGAAACCTAATAATTTTCTAGATAACGTGAGATGGGTAAAGGTGGAAACATTGCACTGACAAAGCAACATTTTGAAAGGTTTGTGATCCTGAGATGATCAGCAAAGAATCCAAATGCCTGAACACTGTCCCTGAGTCAGTCAGGAATCCCTTCTGACTGGGCTCCAGGGCACTGGGGGTGAAAGCTCCTGCAGTGTCCTGGCAGCCAGTTAAGGCTCCAACTGTTCTGTTCCTACAGCCTTGCAAAGTCCCTCCCTCAAGCAGCCTGTCGAGTTGGAAACGGGTGCAACCTCCTGGCAGAGACCCAGAAATTTCTTAGTTATCTGCACAAGATGTTTTGTGGACTCACTGGAAATGATAACAGATAGTTACTCTCCAGGAGCATGTAAGAGTTCATGAAAGCTCTGCAATCTGCTACAGAAATGGAGAACAGGGTTTTCTTTTCAATAGAAACATGAAAATTTTCCTACCACTTGCATCAAATGTAAATGCCTTGACATAAGTAGGTGGAAAACAACTGGGACAGAAGTGTCAAAGGCACTAATGGAAGCCACTTAACAGGTTGGCCAAGCAATGCCACAGCACAAATGTGCTCCAGAGAGATGTGGTGCAGGGGGAAATCCCACCTGCAGCTCAGAGGGGGTGCCAGATCCCAGTTGGCTTCACAGGCAATGAGGAGGAGGGTGCAGAGGAAGAGGTCAATAAACAAATCAGAATCTCAGACCTCAGTGCTGAAACCTTGATTAAAGGAAGCTGCTGAGCACTGGTGCTGCTTTGGTGACCAAACAGAATTGAGTGTGCGTTTAAAGAGGATCTTTATGTGCTTTGTGGAACTTAGTCCTGGAGCAGCACGTGTTGAATGTGGCAATTCTGCAGCTACTGAATGTGAAATAATTTTTTTTCTGGACAATTCCCTCCTCTTAGAGCAGCTTGAAAGTTCTGAAGGTGGTTTTCCCTGCCTTTGGCTGATTAGGATGTGTGACAACAAGTTTCTCAGAAGTGTAGTAGAGAAACCCTGGAAAAAAGACTAATTCAAACACCAAGCTGGACATAACATTAATGTTTAACAAGAGAAGGGAAAGACTTAACTCCAAGTGGAAGCTCCTGTATCCTAGACTGGATACTACTGCTGGCAGGGAATCAGTAAAAACATTCAGAGGGGAGTGCTCTTTCCTTTAGCTGAGATATCCTGATTATAACATGAATCATGTACAACATGCAACATGCATCACTCTGAGCTCCCAAAGAGCTCCAAGTCGGTGCTGAAATCCACTGGAGATTCTCTCTCCCACTGGAGAAGACAGTGTGATTTTGTCTCTTACTTAAAATTATCAGCACCAGTAGCACTGAAAATGAGAAACACGACTTCATCCTGAGTTTCACACAGAGGCAATGCCTGGTGTGTGGACAAGAAGCAGGCAGGGCATCACATCTGAAGTGAGCTGGGCTGTGGTGTGTGATTGTTGTGTGTTCACCAGAGCTGATGAGCCCAATGCTATCCAAGAAGAGCTGTTACCAGCACTCCAACTCCCCCCCTGAGGGTTTACTCACCCATCCCCTTGGTGTGGTTGAAGTCTCCTTTCACCACCTTGCAGGTTTTTCCATCTCCACTGCAGATCCCACAGCGATCCTCCTTGGCAGCCGAGCCAATGATTCCGTCGCAGCCGATTTTCTGGGGACAACAACCACAGGTCCCCGTTATTTTGTGTGCAAGGTCAGAGCAGCTCTAAACTCTGAGGTCAAGACTAAGACTCACATCTGACTGCAAACCTGAATGGAAAGGAAACACTGTGAGTCAGGGGAGCACTCGGCTGGAACGGTGGGGAGTTGGTTATTCCCTTCTCTAACACTCAGAGAATCTCACAAACACTGGTTAATCCAGATACCATCACAGACTTCATACTATCCCACTCCAACTTCCTTCAAACTCAGACTATAACACTTTCATGTTTGTAAAGCAATTTCCACCTGAGAAGCTTGAAGACACCCCAGAGAAATGGACCACGAAGAGAAGAGAAAAATGTGATTTCCTCAAATGAAAATGAACCCAGGGAATAAAAATCCTGGTCGTAGCCCTTCAATGCACAAAAATTCAGAGTAATTAAAATTCCACCGAATGAGCTCTGTTTTGGAGGAGGATCTTAACAGGAAGGGTATACTCAGTTCTCTTTACACTTCTGCAATACCTGAAAAAAGACCTCATTAATCAGCTGGCTCAAAATACCTGCAGTGCAAGAGCAGGTATTCAATGCTTCAATGGAAGCAGGTCAGGTTCATATTTGGCCAACTCATACCATAAAATTGCTTAAACAGTTATGAAATTTTCCATGTGCTTGCAGTGTATTAAGCATAGACATTCAACTGTAAAATAAATAATAAACTCTAACAATTTCACTTCATTTTAAATGGTATTTTCATCATTTTGGACACCTACCTAAACTTTTTCAAATAAAAGCCTGAAGCTTTGCCTCCACAGATGGGAATTCCTAGAATAGTCACAGTATTCTCCCTGTAGGTATCAGGATTATCACCATAACCTTCCTTATTCACAAAGCATTTACAGGTTACGATGGTGAACATTCCACATCTGTAGCTCCGGATGTTGACAAGACTTATTGTCATTAATCTACATAAATTGTATGCTGTCCACATAAGACCCTCTAAATAATCAGCAATTCCTTCTTTAATAATAAATTTCTCCTGAAATAAGGGCTGCCACTATACAAATTATTAGCAGAGATTGCAGTATTAAAAAATGAGTTAAAGTTTTCTTCTGTGCAGATAAACAGTTTCTTGGCAAATGAATTAGCAGGACTGTCACTAATAAGACTTATTTGAATAAAGCTGTTGGGTCTCTCCCCTCTTTGCCTTGCTATAATGAAGCCAGAGGAAAGTTGGAGAGATATCTTAGGGAACGATCAAAACAACAAACATTTTGAAAAATAGGGTAAAGCAGGGAAATATTAGGAGGACGTGGGCTGTTTATCTGAGCCTGTCTGCGTGTAAGCAAAGTGATCTGGAGCTGAACTTCAACATTCCCCTTGTTTCAGGAGACACTGGCCACTGCCTGAGTCCAGATGTGTTTCAGGGATCAAAGACTGCCAGTGCTCAGACGTGTGCTGAGGCAGAGTTTGTCTGGGTAAATCATTAGAGGCAGACACACGCTGGGAAAGGCTGATCATCCTAAACACAGAGCAGGGAAATGCTGCTCATTACCCAGCGCTGCACGTACGTGGGTGCAAAAAAACCTCCGTAAGTGGGAGTTGAAAAAGGTAGGAAGAAGAAGAGCATGGAGTTCCTGGCAGCGGCAATCCTCAAGTCTGAACTTCACACCCATGTGCAACAAATAATTTTGGGATATTGAATGTGATTCTGCCCCCAGAACAGAAGGATGTCCCAGCAGTTCTCCTTCCAGGAAAATCGGGATGATTTATTAACGGGGTTGCTGAAAGGCAGCTGGAAATAAATGCCTGCCTGCCACCCTGCTGAGATCCTGGAAAGGCTGTGTTTCATTTCAGGCTCTAGTGCTATCTTTTATTGTGCTGCATTGTTATTAGCACTATGTGAGCACACACATGAATAAAGGGAATATAATGAGTGTTGAACCGCACTTATTCCCAGTGCTCCAGGAGGAGTCTGCGGGGCTCTGACGGAGGCAGGGGAAGAACGGGGAGTTAGCAATCACATGCTCTGCATTTACACTGGAGATTCCCAGATAATGGGAACCAGGGCAAGCCAGCAAAGCCTTGGGAAGAATGAATCCCCCCTCCTCTGACACTGGGGTACCAGACAAGCCTTCTCCTCCCACATCTACTTGGTCACTGAGACTCTTTGACTTGGGAAAACCTCTCTGAAGGCATGGAAAGAGCATCCACTGAATCCACAAATATGACTCTCAAACCTTTGCTTCTTTTTACCTCTCATCTTCACCCTGATTCCCTGTCAATGAAAGACTGGGAATGGCCCTTGCAGCCTTCCCTTTGATGCCATCACCTCTCCCAGTCGCAGGGATTGATTTTCTTTAATCAATTTTGAGGATTGAAGCCCCCAGCAGACCCGGGCCAGGAAATGGCTTCTTACAAAGGAAAATCTTTCAGAGAACATAACACTTTTCTTTCTTGGCTTCAAGACGAAAAGTGGTGCATTCTTGATACTTTATGGGGGAAAAATACCTTGGAAGCACTTTATTGTTGTCTACTTAAATATTAGAGCCCATTTCCCTCTCCCCAAGCCTTCCAACCATTTCCAAACTGAAAGTGCACTTAATAACACTACATTTAATAACACTACATTATGAAACAGCTTTGGTTAAGATCTGACAACGGATTCCAAAAGCTGCAAAGTCATTTAGAACCACATTACAGTGACCACCTCAGTCACTCAGATCCTCCACGTGGAAAATAAGGCCAGTCTTCAAACAAGGGGAAGAGATGGGGCTTGGAGGCCAAAACACAGTGGGCACCACCCTTCTGGGAGGAAAGCACCTGCCAGTCCTCGGGCTGTTAACTGAGAGAGACATCCAGGTTTCTCCAAGGTGTGAGAGCCTCTGAGATTCCAGCACTGGGTGGAAACACTGGAGCCTCACCAACCTACTGAGTCTGTCCATCAGCAGCTTCTCACCGACATCATGCTGTTTGTGTTTGACTGTCAGTCATTAAACTACAGAGCTGTCCTCAACCTGCTGAAAAGCTTTCCAAAAAGCGAGGGCTTCATTAACCACATGCAAGGGGGAAATTCCAAGTTCCACTGCTCAAAAGTCAGGTTTTCATGGTGCAGAAAGAATCCCTTAAAACCCAAACAGTTCAAGGGAGTTGTTTGGTCTTTACCATCTCTCACGGGCTCTGTGCTGCTCTCTGTACAGTCCAGTGCCAACCAAGGTAAGAGGATTTACCAAATTAAGAAGCAGAAAGGGGAAGGTTTACATCCTGAAGAAAGAAAGACCTTTTAAGTAACATCCTGTGTGTTTTCTGACCCAAGAGGTATCCAGGAGTCCACGGACCAGCCCATCCAGCAATAGCTGGATATGTTCAGATCCATCAGCTTTGAACGGACTGCTGAGAAGGGAAGCTGTTTTAAAACATGGGAATGCTGGCAAGAGACACAAAGGTAAGTCTTTTGGGAATTCAAAAGCTCAGCATGGACAGTCAGAAATGTGTCCACAGGTTTCTAATCCATCCTCAATCCAGGCAGCCTCCTACTCTGACACCACATTCTGGAACTACTCATTGACCTATGAATTGGCAGGTAACTGCACGTTTGCTGAGCCAAAGGCCTGAAATTAATTCTCTTTAAGCTGCTATCTCAGTCCACCCTTCCTTCTCTCCCTCCCCCTTCTTCTCATTTTTATAATTAAAACATCTGAAAGTACTGCTTGTTGGGTGGTATTTCCAGCTTCAGTCATTGCTGGCTCCAGCATAGGAAAACTCCTCTTCTCTTCTGAATACAGATCATTTGGATTCTCCTGTGTGAACTATTTTCTGTATTGCTTGGCTATTTTTTAATGATATTTTTATTTGTATTTTCAATGGCTGTGCAAGAGCTCAATTGATACAGCCTGTGTGAGTATGTTTTGCTACATAAACACAATTATTTTTGTTATATACACCCACCCTGCGTAAGAAATGACATTGTAGGCTCACAAAACTGTAATGCTTCCCATATGCTGAACTAACTAGCTGTCTCAATGGATCAAATATAAATATTGATGCAACATGTGCCATTTTACGAATTAATCATGTACAGAGCACGCTGGTTATGACAGATTCACCCACACTGCCAATTCTTTTTGTCCATAATATCCACTGTCCATTGGTACCTCCAGGGATGGACCACATGGAACAGGAATGTCCATATGTGAGCAACTGAAATTCAGTTCTGAGGGGAAGAGGATTCTTATTTTTCTGTTTTAAACACTTTTGCCCCTGTGGAGGGTTGTGACTGCCTCTGAGGGTTTGTACAGGAGGCAAGTCCTGGTCCCTAACCAAGCAGTTCATCTCTGAGCTACTTCTATTTCTGTTCCATAAGAAATTCTGGGTGATGGATTGGAGTCCATGTGGAATTTAGCTCAGGAAATATCCTCCTGTCACTTCCCAAGCCTTCAGATTTCACATGAGTCAGAGCAGCTCTGCTGGAACAGGAGCTGGACACTCTTATTTTAAATTAGCTTTACCTCATCTGCTTTGGATCTGCAGTGACACCTGACCAGTGACTCTGTGCAGTTCCTGGGGTTCTAGAAACAACAATTCTTGGCAACCCCTTATTCACATACAGAGACTGAAGATTTTGTGTCAAACCCCCTGTGTTCCTGAGAGAATATGTAAATAATACAAAGCTTTTTCCCATCCCAGCAACTCCTTTGCTTCTGTTCTATTACATGCTTTTCATGGGATAACATGGAATAAAAATAAGGGGAAGCAGCATGTTTTACTGTTTTTCACACCCCACTGTAAAGCACATTCAAAAACCTGTAAGATATCAACAAAGTCTTGGTTTTGTCACTACACCCTACTCACCAAAAGCCTTGATACTCTTTTTAGCCCTCAGATTACAGGGCTACAGACCCAGAAATGGGGAAAAAAAAGGCAATTACACAACAGGTTTCTGTAGTTCAGGCAATCCTTCTGGATTTTGTGCACATACACTAAATAATTTATCAAAGTATAATGCTAAGCCAAGTTGTTGTATGGAGACAAGCTACCCAGTCTGGAACATCTTGTACCACAGTCTGTAGTGCAGGAATATGAATAATACATGGAAAATACTCCAGAGAGGAGACAAAGCCAGGACTAGATGCATCAATCAAGTGCAAAAAGTGGGTACTGAGTGTGTAGAAAACTTGTTTGCCAGCAGCAGGTCCAGTAGACCACTTCAATTTCTCCTCTGCCACCTGTGGCCTTCTGCTGCCACTCTGCCCAAACAATGTGCAGAAACTGTTTTTGAAAATCTGTCCATTTTCCAATTTATGCTCCCCTTTCACACTGTGTGACAATCACTTTGGAAAGAAAGCAGTTCTGTAACATTTTTATTGTGCCAGGACAGCCTAACATGCGGCTTATTATCATTGTGGATTCACCAGCAAGTTAAAGTAGGTGTGATATGACAAAACATCAATGAGAAAACCATAGATAGAGCAACAATATCTTCACCTCTTCAACTGCTAAATCAGAGCAAAGACTGCCCTTGATCTCCAGCCCAGTCCTGCTATAAAAGGAGGTCTCTCTTTTCAAAGAGACCTTAGATTACATCCTCAAGTAGACTCTGCAGCCCCCACTGGAAAGTTCTCATGCTATCATGAGTCTCAGACTAATCCTCCTTAGAGAAGAGCCAGCGCAAAGCCCTGTGTGTCACCACACTCAGCTGAGCAGCTGCTCTTCCCCTCACACCACTGCCCTGACACATCTGACACTTTCCTTAGCTCTGCTTCTGCCTCAGTTTTGTGCCAACCTCAGCAGCACAGAGTGAAGGTCTGTTAGAGCTTAGAAAGTGCTCTGAGTGCTCCCTCATGGCACCCATGCACAACAGTCCTGAGGAAGAACAAAACCCTCTCTCTGAAAGCCACTTGTCACTGGGAGAGAAACAGAAGATAAAGCCACTGTGAGCTGCAGGTTGCACTGCCCTGCCCCACCTCACCATGACTGAGAAAGCAAACTGCTGCACAGCCCAGATGAGCCTCACCCTCCTCTTGTTCTGCAGCCTGCTACAGATTTTCTGTGGCTGAAAAATCTCCGGAGAAAATCAGTTCTCCTTGTCAGAAGACTATGTGCCCCTCAAGAAGGAAATGTCAAAGCCCTACATCCACACTGAACAGGGGTTCAGGAGGTGGTATGGATGAGTGCATTTGAAATGTTCAACCTCAAAATCAACTCGAATACATAAGGACAGGACAAAATTGAATGAAGAGCTTATGATTCATCTAAAAAACAAGGAGCAAGTGTATATAAATCAACAAGTCTGGTTGATTTAGGAACTCCTATGCTAAATTTAGGGCTGACTTTGCTCTCTGGCGCTTCTATGCTTGATCAAAGTAATAACCAAGTTTACTCACTCCAGCTGCCTTCAGGTGTAAGGGATAAATACAGGGATGCTGCTGCTTTTGATGATTTTATTCCTGGGATAGCAAAGCTGGCACCAAAAGGTTTCACTCACACTGTTTAAATCTGAGCTCAGCTCAGGGCTTCAAAATGAAACTGTAATAACTTCACAGAGTACAGCTGAAGGAAAACTCCCTTCCCTTAGTGCCCAAATGCAGCATTTTGAGGCTTCAAAGAATCTATTCCTGCTTTCCTTCTCAAAACCCTCCTCTTAGTGCAGCAGCTTTTTCTCTGCCATGTTCATCTACATCCATTCATCACCCAACAATGATGCATGAGTTCCATTTAGGAGCATCTAATGAAGGGAAAATATCTATTACATTTCCTAGACTAAACGTTCCCAGGCAATGGTTACTGCTAATTTGTCTGTTACACTGACAACGTGTCATTCCTGCCTTTAAGAGTCTTTAGCTGGAAGGATGACATAAGAAAATAAATAACAGTAATACCACCCTCTGATTTCAGCACTTATTCTCTCCTCCAGGCCCCCTGCAATGCTTGTTGCCAGGCTTTGTCTATGCTGGGTGAAGAAATAAGGAGAGGGGTAATTAAATGGCTATGTCAATTAAATTGGTTTAACAGGCAGCTGGTTAGACAGGGATCTGTGGCAAATGGGGTACAGAGGCACATATGGCAAATCTCAGCACTGCACTGCAAGGAAGGCAGAGCAGTGTTATAAATGAGCTCCCAAGGCTTTCAAATCTGCTCGGCCTCAGCTGATCATTTTGCATTCCTTCTCAGCCAGATGCAAATGGACTGAATGTTCTGAGCTGTCAGCACCTCCCTGCACAGTCACAGGCAGTTGCCCCCGACTCAGGGTGCAATTTGCTTTTCGTGATGTACCTCCAAGGCTCTGTGCTCATCAAGGAATTCATCTGGAGGGAGCTGCTGCTCCTGCCTGCAAGAAGCAAACACACACTGCCATCGTGTCTGATTTACCATTTGTGGCTGCTCTGAGCTGCTGGAGAAGTAAAACTGGCCAGCCCAGAGGAATGGCCAGTGGCACACAGCTGGAGGGGCACAGCTGGACCGACTATAAAAGGTTATTAATGTTTTTTTTTTTCAAGTTTTTTCAGATGCAGTTGAAAACAGGGGAAAAATTGAGTTAACTTGGGATGCACCATGAACCTGGCTCTGTGCAAAGCACTTTGAATTATAAAGAACCAAATTTGTACTGGCTCCCCAGACTCTTGCTGTTCAAATTAGAAAGACTGAATTAAAAATGTCTCTTCAGCAGCATTTGACAGGAAACAGTGGGAAGTGTCTCCTGCAGCAGTGCAGAATTCAATCCAAAGGTTTTTCACTTCTCTCTTTGCATTGCTGTTAGTAAAGCTGCTTTATGCCCCCAAAGCCTCTCTTACACCCAGGTGAACATTGTGCTCATCCATCTCCCTGCCTGGAAGGCTCCAAGCAATAAACACTGGTAGCTCTTAGTCCCTCTTCATGAAAATAAGAAATAAAGCCAGATTTGGTGTGCCCTGTACAAAGAGGAACTCCTACCACAGGATACAAATCTAGATAAGGAGACGCTCAGAAGAAGAACTGCCAGCAATAATCCAGCACTGACAAGGCTGCAGTAGCTGAGTGAATTGTCTTTCACATCACTCCTGTGTGTGCAGCAAACTTTGAACATGTGCAACGTGATGAGGAGAGAGAAAACCCACCAAGTGTCTGCCCTGTCAGTGTCTGTGACAAATGACTTGAATCCAACTGCAACAAATCACTAGGAACACCCATAAATGACTTCCTGTCATCTATGATCTCAAAATAAACATTTTCTCCTCTCCCTTCCCTTGCCCAAACCTTAAATTTCCAGTTAGTATGGGTCTAACAACTCCATTACATTTTCAAGGGATCTGTAAGACCAGCTCTAAGAGATGCCCTCCCTAAGAACTCAGTGTGATGTGTTACAAATTCTCTGAATGCTCAGCAAAACAGAAGAGTTCTATTGCAAAGATCTCCCCCACCTAATTTTGGTTCTGTATGTAAACTAATTAGAGAAAAATAATCATTGCAATGGTTACAGGCCCTCACACCTTCACTCTAAGGAAAAGAGAACCAAATCTGAAGACTCTGAAGAATCCTCTTCATTTCCATCCTTGACTTATCTGACCAGAGGCAGAAGGAAAAAGCATGTTTAGGGTTTGGCCAGTCCATCCAGGGACAACACTGACTGTCCCACTTGCAGGACAGCAGAAGAAAACCTCCCCTACAATCTCTCTGGTTTGCTCTTTATGTGACCCAAGCAAGACAACACAGATGAGAGGCAAAAAACCCTGATTTTGTCTGTGCTCAGGGATCTGCTCTTCAACGCTGTATTCTCTAGAGTGTGGAATTTAAATCTCATTTTGGGGGAGAAAGGGACCCTTTTTATTACTGCAAGGGCAACAGGCCTTTCAAACAGCTTTGATGGGCCCCTACAGTAACTCACCTTGGCGTTACAGAATAACAGTCAACAAAAATCACACAGGGGAAGCTGCTGGCTCGAGCAGCTGCTGGAGCCAAGGGGCAACTGATTTTGAAAAGCTTCCTCAGTGTTTCCAGGCAGGGACCAGGTGGACCTGAAAAGCACCACAATTCTGGCAACCTACCCCATGTAACAGGGCAGTGACAATTTGTAATCCAGTTTGCAGCTCCAGTGTTTTCAGCAGTGATTCCTCTAATAGCCAAAAAGGAGCGGTTAAGCAGGCCAAGATTTCCACTCCCATCTGCTCCCCTCACAGAAGTCCCTTCCCACCCAAGCCATTTGATGACTACACACAAGCAAATGTGATCACTGAACATTCCCAGCTGTTCAGTAGTACTATCCTAACTGGGGCATTTTAATTCTTAGCCCGACACAGAGGGCTGTGGAGCACTTGTAGCGGGTCTGATAAAACAGGGTTGTGCTCTCAGCTCAGAGACAGCCCCCCAGCCACCCACAGAGGCTGCCCAGGCTGCAGCTGACACTAGAAATAAAACAAGAGGTTACTCCACCTGGCACTTGCCATGTACACAGAGGTCGGTCTCGTAGGGCCCACAGGGAGTCCCATCCAGGACTCTGTCTGCCACCAGCACGGGAGAATCCTTCCCCAGGGGAGAGCAGAACAGCTCACACGGCTTATCTGGAAAAGGAAACACAACAACTGCCTTTAGGAACAGCACAGACAAGTGTTTGAGGCAATGGGGATGCAGTGTCTGCGTGAATGGATTTGGGCATCTCATCTTCTAAATTACATCAGCCTGTCAGTTTAGGCCTGGCATTTTACCACCTGAAAATATCAATATTCAAAGGGTTACTCTGATGAGATTGGGCTTTTAAGGTACAGAAAACCATTCAGTCAATGCACTTTCAACAGTCTGAGAAGGATGATCAAGTGACTGTGTGAGTGCCTCAGGCTACAGCCAGTGATTTCAGAAGAACAAGTTCTCCAGTCCATTTCTTCTCCTTGCATCACAGTGTGCCACTAAGAACACTTAGATACCCACATTTAAAGCACACTTGCATTCATATTACTTATTATATTCTTAAACTGCTATTTGTGGCCCTACAAACATTCCTGGCTGCAAACTATGCTGCTAGAACAGCTAGAGAAAGAGCCCCTAAATAACTAGAAATACATCAGTAGAGAAAAATTGCATCTTTCATCCTTCCTAATGACCACCATTATATATTTAGACATCACTTTGGAAAAGCTACTATTATGTTTAGCTAGAAGAAGGAGTTAAGTAAAAAAGCCTTTTCAAACATTTGTATTATTAACTGGCAGCATTCAGCAGTGGTTTGCTGACTGCCTCTGCCATATGTTTAAGTAACAGATATTTAGGCAATATAATGTTTTTCCTCTGGAGCTGATCCTGCTACTCATGGACTTCATCCAAGGAAGAATCTACAGACCCTCAGCAACCCATAGTTTCTGATTGGAAATGGAGAAAGGAATGAAACAGCTCACCCCTGGAAAAAACTGGGAGAGTTTTCTGTGACTGAAATGAGTCGGGGAAGTAGCTCTGTATTGTGCATTCATCCAGCAAAACTATTTAGGAAGTGGGGCAGAGGGAAACAATGAGCAAAATCAGCCTGTCTCCTGGGGTATCTGAAGGAACTGTGCTCTTGGGGGGTCTGCTGTGGGAACAGCAGCCTGTGCTCTTGTCCTGGCATCAGACCTCATCTGTCAGTGCTGGCGCAGGAAAGAGCTTATCCAGTGTTTGGTCTCCTGGTGTCAGTTCCAACACCACCCTCCCCTATGCAAGGATATCTTTGGGATGACCAAGTGAGACCAGCCTGGTGTGCTTTCCAGCAGAGTGCAGGGAAAGACCTTTATTCCTCCAGAAAGG
>JAWWES010000018.1:3370204-3428154 GCA_035583135.1 Lophotriccus pileatus | reverse complement strand
TTGGGATGACCAAGTGAGACCAGCCTGGTGTGCTTTCCAGCAGAGTGCAGGGAAAGACCTTTATTCCTCCAGAAAGGGCATTATTTCATATCCCACCAACACCCGGTTGAATAGCAGATGAACAGCAAGATCCAGCAAAGGAAGGTAGGTAGGATAGTCAACCATGCTGACATGCCCAAAATTGACACACATCAAAAATGTCCCAGTAAACCCATCTTTTTTCAGTTCCAAACTAACTTGAACTTTGCAATGTTTAAATTCCCAAATCCCTGCGTGTTCAGATTGGGAATCAGGCTAAGGCACTTGTCTCCCAGCATTACAAAAAGAGGAGCAAAGAACTGACAGCTCTGTATGTTCTGTTAAGAAGGCTCAAGGAGTAGCAGGGCAGCACCAAGAACAACTCATTTTAATAAGTCTTTCAGCTGTAGCTTAGGGGGACACTTTTAACCTTGTCACCAACAAATGGGAGCCCTGCAGAGGAAATCAAGAAGCTGCAGTGACAGAACAGCAAGGAATTCCAGAGGAAGATGAAAAAAACTCACCATCAACGATGACAGCTGTCAGGAGGCTTTTCTTCTTGTTGCTGTACCTGTCATGGGCCTGGCACTGCTGGTCCCTGAAGCTTGGCACACCTTTGGGGCAGGGTAAGTTCTCACACACCGTGTGCTCCACGCTGGCCCCACGGCAGTTCTTCCCACCTGGCCCTGGGCTATGGCAGGGAAGAAAAAAACCAGGGTCAGCACCAAACACCCAAGGCAGAGGCAGCAACCCACAATATTTCACCTTTCTCCTCCCACCATTTGCTTTGCCTCTGCCTCAAACACTCTGAACAAAGTCTGCTCAGCACGTGCCCTCTAAGGTTGTCTTCAGCAGTTTGAAATTAAGATAACACAGAAGCAGCAACAACCTGCACTGTAAACAGGGTACCCAGGAAAAAAGTCTCTGCAGCAGATAATCTCCACTCATGAAAACCACTCCATCTCACATGTTTGTTTTCTAAGCATGCAGAGGAAAGGCCACTACTCCAACATCAGGATTAAGCACCTGCAAAACCTATTTGTTCTTATTTATGAATCCCCAGAGAAGAAGGAAAACTCAAACTCTCAACAATAGCCTGCATTTTCTTTGCAAAATAAACCAATACACGCACAAAAAAAAAAAGCCTTGGCCATCCTAACAGATAATTTCTTTAGCTACTTGCTGACACTCTCCTGAATCTGTCACATACCTATTTCTCCCCAGCTGTAATCAGTGAAGATGGATAAGGTCATGTTCTTTTCTTTAACAGATGGCTATAAAAAGCAACTCCAGCCAAATTCCTGCTTCACTTCATTTTTGTGGGTTCATCCTTGTGTCCCTTCCACCTTTCCAAATGCTGAGGGCCCAGAGTTTGGGCATTGGAAAAGAATCCAAAGGGAGAGGTCTCTCTAAGCCCAGGTCCCCAGCCCTGTGTGCTGTGAGCTCAAGCACTGCCTGGGATTTAACAACAAACAGGGTAATTCCAGCCCACCTTGGCACGTGCCTGAAGCAGGGACTGTGTGAGATCTCCTGCTAGACAACTTCACAGCCATCTCCCACTGTATTTACGCCAAGAAATCCACCCACTAAAGGAACTGAAGAAATCAAAGCCCATTTATAGTGCTGTGACCCTTTTACAGGACAGGAGGGGACTGCAGAAGGGGTGGAGACCTCATTTAGGTGTTCAGTTTAAGCCAGTGGTTTTCTCTTCAACCCCCCTGTACAACAAGAGTCCAAAGCCCAGACAAGAGCACGAGGCAGCACAACTCCAAAGGCTGCACATGCACACTGGCTCACGACACACTCCTTACAACCATGTGGAGGCAATGCCTGTAAGTGCTCAAAGAAATTACAGAGAGGAAAAACCAAATCAAACAGTGAAGCAACTGGTTGAAAAATACTGATAGTCCCCCAGGCTCAAGAGTCAGCTGGCAGGAGTAGAGATTCCTGTTAAAAAAAATATATCCCGAGACCAAATATATATAAAATAAAAGATAAATCCCTCAGCCAGTATTTTTGGACAGTGAATAAACCAGCTGCAGGAGTGGGCTGATGCCAGGAATCTGAAGCAAAAGATCACGTGTATATCCCCAGCCAAGAATGTATATGAGCAAGAGAATTTTAAAATCAGTGTGCAGTGTTGGAGGGAGCATTTCCTGTGATTTAAGGAACGATGATGGATGGATTAAGGTTTGGTCAGCACTGCAGCTGACAGCAAAGGAACCAGTTCAGATCCCGTTCAGGAAAATCAGCTGGTAAAAATCAAACCTGGACATTACAGACGTTCAACTGCAGCTCGGTGTTATATAAGGAGAGGAATAAACAAAAATTTCACATGAATACAGGTCAACAGCAGCCAGTGTGAGCCTATCCATCATCCAGGCATGCCTTCAAAGGGACTGTGCTGCTAGCCAGAATTTCAGCCCCAATTTAAAAAGCAAAGCTTCCTGTGATTTTTCTGTGGAGGAAAAACCTAAAATCTGAATAAAATTAGAGATACAGCACTTGGAGGGCTGCTCCCAAGACTGGGAGAAGTTATAATACACACAAACAGGGGGGGCAGTTAAATGGCACCATGGTAACCTGTTCAGGCCTCCCATACGAGAAGGAGACTTCCAGATAGGCCTCAGCTGACTTGAGGGATGAAGGACAACACACAGGAGATAACAACACTTCCTTTTCTCCTGACTCAGAAAAAATCCAAGCAGAGAGCATAGGATTATTTGTAGTCACTGTTCAAGAGCTAAACAGCACCCGTGGCACTCTGTGAGTATGAAAACTTCCCTTTTCTTATGCAGCACTTCTTGAGATACAGAATGACTCCAGGTGCTTTACCAACACAGCTCTGGGACACTGTGATGAGCAATGTCAGCCCAACCCAGAGCCAGCACTCCCTGCAAAACTGATCTCTAAGACATCAGCTCAGTCTGGTCTGTAGAACCAGATCAGCCTCCCCTCATTCACTGCAGTGCTGGAGAGGAAACACAGCACCACTTTTTCTGCCAAACTACATGTTTTCAATTCAATTTTATCTATGTAATCACTGCAATGTGGCCACTTCCAGCGGTGACCCTTCAAGCCACTTGCACAAAACCTACTTCACTGCGAGTCGCTCCAGGGTTTTCACCTGGATTTTGCTGCTTGTGAAGGACAAATCGTGGCCTCTGCACAGCTCTGCTGCCTGTTTCCTCCCTGCACTCCTGCTGCAAGGACTGTCCAGGTGCTACCCGTGGATAGAACCTCAAGGAAGGGAAGACTTACGGGGGGTTGTCGCATTTCCTCTGCCGGAAGCGCACTCCGGTGCCGCAGGTCCGGCTGCACATGCTCCACTGGCTCCACACGCTCCAGTCCCCATCCACGTGCTCAGGGATGGGAGTTTTACTGACACACTCCCCAGCTCGGCACCACTGCAATGGAACTGTGTTAGCACAGGCTGGGAAGAAGCCCCGATCCTGCAAACATTCCTGCTCGGGTGGACTTGCAAGGGTGTCTGAGGGGTTCCAACAAGCCCGTGTTTAGGTTTCTAGAGGTTCAAGGTGAGAGGGAGGTGGCAGAAGGAGAAAAGGAGGAGGTGAAACATAGAAATTTAAGTGTCACTCTCAACAAACCCCTGAAGGCAGTTCAGTCATGAAAAAATACAGTCACAGAATTGAGCCTCTTGCTTTATAAAGCAGATTATTACCTAAGTGCTAAGACTTAAAGCCCCACTAGTCACAGAAACCGAATCCAAGAAATTACACCCCAAGCAATGCCTTCATCAGCACTATTCCCAGGATGTACCAAATAATTGAAGTATTTTAGACCTAACTTGGCTAAAGCCCCAAAACCCTTTGATTCTAATAAGTTGTGCTGGCTCCTGACCAAGCAGCAAACTTGGCCTGTCCAGGATGTGACACTGCTAAGAGAGTCACCAGGACTCCTGTAGTTACAAAAACTCAGATCTAAAAACCTTTTGTCTCAGTTTCCTGGACACAGCTTTTTCCAGGACCCAGCTTTTCTTTTCATTGTTTATCTTTATTTGCAAGCAAAGACAAATTCTTTAACCTTTGATTTCAGCAACAAGCTTTTTAATTTTACCCCTTCTTACCTCCCCAACCATACAATATACAAAAAATATTAGAGTCCAAAACCAGTTAAGTGGTAGGTGGCAGTTACCAAACCAGTCAAGTTCCACAATATATAGCAAATTATACCTCTGAAATAAAGGAACATCACTGAATTTGAGCTCAAACATTTTGAGCTACTATTAGAAACTATAAAGTTTTTAAGCGGCCTCTTTTTCTTTCCCCACCTTCCTCCACTCCCCAAATGCTCTGCACCCTTTCTACCTCAAATACAGCCCAGAACACAACCAGCTCCGTTCACAGTGAAAAACACCTCACTGAGGAAAGCCCAGCAGCAGCACTGAGCAGAGGTGACAGCAGGGAGTGCCCTCAGCAGCGAGCCCTGGGCTTCTCCTGCAGTTTGTAGAGCACCTTGACCACACCAACTTCACCACTGAAACCTCCTTCACCACAGAAGCTACTGAAATGGACGTAATACAACATCAGGAAGACATAACCCAATCCAGCTGTTAATTGAGCAGTTTCTCTAACAGAATCAGCAGACAATACAGGTTTCTGGTAAATCCAGAACATCTTGGAAACATTATTCCCAGAGCTGGAAAGCCGGAAGCGCTGCTGAGCAGTTTGATTACCTTGTCCGCGCCACACTCGGTGCCATCCAGAGGGGGGTCCAGCTTGGTTTTACAGGAGGTGTCTCCTTCCACGAGGCACCAGAGCCCAGCACACATCAAATGCTGCAATCACAAAGCAAGGGGGGGCAGTTATGACTTTTGGAGATGTCAGCCATTGTCATGGGATACACTTCAAAGCTCAGGCAGACTTTGTCAAGTGAATCCAAAGGCATCCAGTTGGTTTGGGAGCAATTATTTTTTTAAGGCTCGATTGGCATTAAGTGGTAGGGCTGGAAACATGAAAGAGACTGATGGATGCCACTGACAGGAACCTTCTCAAACCAAGAAGTGTGTTTTTCAAGCAGATTTCTTTTCACAAAAATAAATCTGGTTCCTTAAAAAAGGCCAAGTTGGGTGCTTTGGAACCACGCCACGTGCTTAGATGTCCAAGAGGCTTAATTAGTCCTGTTTTTTAAAAAAGATACTCAAGTAACACAGCCAGCCCTGCTGCACCTGGTGGTAGCAATAATGAGCCAGCAATGCCCCTTGGTGGAAGGTGCAAAGAGAAAGAGGAAAGGGAGTGCAGGGACGTTAGTGCTGAGCACAACTCTGGGATCTGCCAGATCAGTATGTTCTCAGAATCTGAGAAAAAGAACCAGCAAAAGGGGCCTTTGTGGCATCAACATTTTCCATAGCATCCACCATGCTTTGCATTCCATGGAAGTGGATGATTTCAGTACAGTGCTGCATAGCTGAGTATCAAAAAAAAAAAAAAAAAAGAGTTACATTTCTTTCCACTATTGTTCACATTTCAATGTAATGGTAAAAAGATGAGAAGCCTGACTCCAGTGCCAGCTGGTCTTGTCAAGATTTATTGCACCTCGTTAAACAGTTGAGTCAACACACTTCAACCTTATGGGTTCTTTCCCAATGTAATGTAAGAGACTGTGGGGGCATGTGTGTGTTTTGTGTACAGGCATGTTGGTATGTCCATATAAAACTGATCATGTCTCTATAAAATAGATGTGTACAAGAGAGGGTGCAGACAAGATAAATCTCAGTCCTAGTGATGATGCAGAACATACTGAAACAAAACAGTTACCCCAGCAGTATCTGCATCCTGCTTTATTTCCACACTTCTTTCTGGAAAGAGGATTTTGCACTATTTAAACCCCAAATCTGGAAGCAGACAGCACAATTCAGCGACATCTGCATTAACCACAGCACAGAAAGCCATCGTCACACAAACAAACAAGCACCAGCAAGTACACCAGGGATGCCTAAATCAATGAATTTCCAAGACATTTTCCCTGAACTAATAGAGCATATGGGAAAATATCAGGCTTTAGCAATTTTGACTAAATGACTGTGACTAATTAGTGGTTTACCTACAGCTCTGAAGGCACTTAAGCACCAATTAGCCATAAGGACATCACACACTGTTTTATGGATAGGTACAGTGAGGCACAAGCACTGACAAAGTGGAGATTTCAGAGCTGGCTGAGAACTCCTTTGATCCACACCAGAACTCCCAGATTCTCAAAACCCAGCCTTCTGGAGAGGACTAAAATCCAAAAGTACATCAATTAACTGCCCAAAGGTTCTACAGAAAGAATGGTAACCTACACAACAAACCACAGTGTGAAAGCACCACCTCCTTCCAAACTGTGGCAGGGGAATATTGGTGAGTAAAATGAAGGGAAACTTTGGAGATCAAGGATACAGGCAGCAGGGATTTCCACTGTTCCAAGCTTCGGTGCCCCTCTTTCATAAAATCACAAATTCAGAGCAGAATGTGAGTAGAAACACTCCAGCCTGATCTCTTGAATGACCCAGATAAAAATCTTGCCCCCAGAAGGAAACCTTCTTTCTTCTGTTTTCTCTCAGAAAGACATCCTGGCTGAAGATGTACTGGAATTCCCTACATCCCTAAAGGAGTTGTCCTACTCACACAGGAGCACCACTGCTAAACAGCTGTGCATTAGGCAAGGCCAGTGTTTGTTAAGCTTCAGCTTCAAGTCCCTGGATCACAAACTGTGTGTAAATTTGGGCTAAATTCCCCTCTTTGATGCAAAATTGGGAGGAGGAAGGGGGGGGTGGTGGAAATGAAAGTCACAAAAATGAAGCAGCTTTTTGTGCAATTTTAGTTAGCAAGTAGAACACCTGAGAGCCCAGGAAAACATGGAAGGTGATAAATGCAGCTGACATTGCCAGGTATGAGCCACAGCGTGGGGATGCAATGGGCAGAGACCACCTCAAAAAGTGTGTCTGTACCTGCAGGACTCCAGGACTGGGCTCAGACTATGGATACAGAGTGTGCAAATATTTACATACATGTGTGTATTTGTGTATATATAAATACATATATGTGTGTGTGTGTTTATATATATATGTATGTATACACACACAGAATTAAAGGGAAATAAAGGAATCATCTCTCTCAGCAACACCAACCTTTCTGAAACTTCCCATCTTCGAGGTATGGAAAACATTGGATTTTTATAGCATCCCTGTGTTTGATTCAGAATCCCAAATGCAAAGCATATTTCAGGAAACAGTTACAGAAAAAGCTCTGTGTTCTGGTGCCACACCACTACAAAGCTTCAGCCCTCGTTAGTGCAGTCCCCCTGCATTTAATCGAGCTCTCAGATACCCCAGCAAAGATTAAACCATCAGCTCTGCTATTGTGTGTTCCCAAGATGTTTTATCATGTTAATAGCTCATTTCAAAGGAGATCGTGTATCCTCCTCGGCTACAACAGAAACCCAAACAAAAACTCCCCATTAAAGGGAGCTACAGGGAACCAGTCGCAGTGAGTGACTTTTTAATGGTTAAACAGCCAACTTTGTGGGGAAATATCCAAGGGAGAGATGGCAGGACTTGAAAGGAAGTTGTTGTACGTGAGTGGCAGTTCGGAGCTTACGCTGATACAGAAGAAGGCATCAAAAGGACTGTGTTACTGCTAATTCTGCACTCAGCAACCAGCTTTCAGATGGCAGGGCTCTGCCTGCAAAGCGTTCAGAAAGTGCCAGTGAGGATTTTCCAATGATAGATATTTTGCACTGGAAAAATATTGATTTGTTGAAACTGTCTGCGGGGAAAGGTCATCTTTGGATCAGCTCCCAGTTTGAAATATTTCCAAGAGCAAAATAAAATTAAAAAAAAATAAAAGAGATGGCTGTTGAAAAGTAGTATTTCAATAAAAATTTAAAATCACTTGTTTAAAATAAAATTAAATGCTTTTTCAACCGAACCCTCAAGAAATTTAATACAGAGAGAAATTAAAATGTAAAAATTGAAATTAAAAAAAATTTTATAAAGGTCTCTCAGAAACTCCTGGAAGATAGGAAAGCTTGTCTGTACAGCTGTTAAAAGCCAGTCCTGAGGGAGGTCATGATCTGGAAACTCTCAAGCTGGAAGAGATCTGCTGGGCAGATGAACAACCTTCCAATTACAGGTGTGACAATAGCATCTATCTGACAAAGGGGCCTGACTGTGCCAGGTGTTTTCTCCTCCTCAAAGAACTTGCAATCTAAACAGACCCCTGGGAGCTTGGAGATAAAGGAATTTTTATCCTTCTGTTACAGGTGGAAAGATGAGGAAAAGAAAGGGATTAAATGTTCCCCTGCTCAGTGTCACAGCCACGGGCTCCCACTGCCTGCTCCAGCTAAATCCAGGGTAAAACCAGAGACAGCTCCTGGGATGCTCCCAGGAACATGTCTGGCTCTGGGCCTGCCCCCCTTTCTCAGCTTTCCATACTTTTTCACCAGACAGGCCGTTTCTGAAGAGAGTGTTTGCCTTCCCTGTGACTCCAGCCCACGTGATGATCACCTTGTTTTTTCAGAACTTACAGAAACTCGTGCGCAAATTATGCTTTAGAGATGAACTGGATCAACAACTTGCCTGCTTAGAGCCAACAAATTTAGAGCTGATCCCCCTTCCTGTGAATTTTATCATCAGTGTGATTCCAGTAACTCAATGAACAGCCTCTTCATGAACTCTTGCGTGAGTGGGAAGTCACCAACATCAGACACAAGTGTTCAGAATCCCAAGGATTGTTTGAAATCTTGTGGAAATGGCCCTTGACTGTTAAAGAACTCTAAGGAAATGGTCCTTGAGAGATAACTGCTTTCCTGTGCTGCTCTTTCCCTTGTAGAACAGCACAAAAATTCAACATACTCATTTCCCAGATTTGTTCATGTTCTGTATCAGAGAACACAAAACAATCTGAACCCAGCAAACACGGAGGGTGTCACACTGGGTTTGATCCTCTGACCTCAGTGACTTGATATCCATTACATAGAACACACCCTTACACATATGCAGGGATACCAAAGACTTTTCTAACCTACAGTTAAAACATAAGAACGTTTTTCCTTCTTTTTTCTGGGAGAAACACTAACTGTGTCAGCTCCCAAAACAGAAATTTGCCACGACATACTGCCCACCACAGACAGGTTTGGATGTCTGAGGTCTGAGTGGAAGGAACTGGTTACAATCTTCAGTCAAACAGATGGAAACTGAAGGATCAGAAAAATCCGGAGCTCTCATGTTTTGACATCAGAAAAGCAAACCCAGGCTATTCAAGAGCTGCCCAAAACACAGAGAGGAAGATGAGCCCTGAGATCTCCAGAGTGGATGCAGAGGGAATCTTTTGCCAAGTGTGCCATCATCTCTCCTAGTAAAACTGCTCCTGGGGCTCTAGGAATGGTTCTGGGGATAGATGGGAAGTGCCAGAGAAAAATATTCTTCTTTTGAGAGAGGTCTGGCCTACTGCAAGTTCTTCACCTCTTCCTGGGAGGGAGTTAAACTGGAATTTATTACTTTTATACTGGAAATGCACAGTGTAGTATCTGGAGATTGTTTCAGTCTGGGGGAGATAGAAGAAATGAGTATTTTGGGAAGTGAAGAGTGGTTTGGGGATGCCTGACTGGAAATATTTCAATAGGGGAATCTTTCACAGCTGATAGAAGCTCGAGGCTTCTGGAAAACCCTGCAGTTTCTCTGAGACTCAAAATCAGATGCTAAAAAATGGACACACTCAAGCTCATTACTTAATCTGAAACTTTAGGCCATGATTAAACCTCCTTAACAGGCATCAGGATGAAAGAAAACCTGGTAATTTGCAGGGACACTGCGCAGAAATGCAGATGTGAAGGGCTGGTGATGGACGTGGACACCAGGAGTTCAAGAAACATGAAAGGATCCTGCCAGTCAAGCAGAGGGAAACTCCCAAACTGCCAGAAAGGCAAAAGGGAGCAGAAACAATTTTTTTTAAAATCCATGCACTGGGAAGCAAACAATGAAAAAGGAAAACAGAGTCTCCAGTTTTAGCAATTTCTGGTGCTCTCATGGCAAACTAAAAGGCTTCTCCAGTGCCAAAAGTATTTCTGTGCAAAGCACCTGTTCCATTTAATTTTTTATGTATCTGGAATTAAGTTAATAGCCAAAAGAGACTGGAAAGACAGCACTAATGAGACCACAAACTAACTGGATGGCAAAACAGCTTATGCTAAATACCCAATGCCTTTAGGGCATCCCTGACACCAGGTATGGGGGGGATGGTGATGGAGGGCAAGAGCTTTGGGCAAGTGACCTGATCACTCCCCTCTAATGTTGTGTTTGCAACTTTAAAGCCTAAAAATTCCGACTCTGCACTTTGGAATATCCATCCTGTCCTGCCTTCAGGGAGAGCAACGTTCACTCAACAGCTCCCAGTGAACTCCCCAGGCCTGGAGGAGACGCAAGGAATTGAAGGTTTTTGAACAACAGGCAAAGTTGTCCATTAAAAAAAACAAACAGCCAAACAACAACAACAACAACAAAGGAAATTAGAAGAATGAAATCATGGGTTCTGTTTCTTGGCCACGGGAAAAGAGAAGGAAAGGACAGTAAAATAAATATAGGTATGTACAGACCCGGTTCAGATGTGGTTGCGAAGATTATGGGAGCTTTCTCTTGAAGTGTTTTGCAGATGGGAAGTTCCCAGAAGGCCAATGGGAGAAGTCTGAATGCCCTTCAAGCTTGTTATACACTATTTTCAGGCTGATACTCAACAGTATTTTGGCTAATTTTGTTAAGTTCAAACTTGAGCTGTGGATGCCACATCACAAGGCTACACTAATTCGCCCTCCCCTTGTCTCTTAATAAGAAGTGTAAGATTGCCAAGCTCAAGTGTTTAATTCTTAATAAGCTCCTCTCTATTATTGTTAAGAGTTTATTATGTTTATATTCTTAAATTTCCACGTTGTATTTTTATAATTTTATTTTGGTTCCCCTCTCTCTTTTTATTTTCCTTTAAACCACTGCACCAGAATGTGTTTTGACCACCTTCCAAACTGAAACACGTACAAAAATTTCTGAAGCATTCCAATAATTGTAAACTGGGCTGTGCTGCCCAGGCAGGAACTCTGCTTCTCTCTTGTTCTTTCTCTCTCTTAAACAAAAAGTATTTCCACTGAAAATAAAGAGAAAAAGGTCTTTTTGCAACATACAGGAGCAGTGAAATAGGACACTTTGGTTTCACAGAGACAGGGAGCATGAAAACAGTCTGAATTCTGACAACCTACATGAGGAGAACTATGAACTATATATGGCAATTAAGCAAATTGTTACCTTTACTTCTCAAAAAAACCTGATTTTTTTTAGACTTGCCAGGCTCAAGAAAACCCAACCCATCCTGTTCCACATTTATTAGCATTATTATGCAGACAAAGCCCCCGGTTGTACAGAAAATGACAATGCAACCTATTATTTTCAGGATAAATCAGTTTTCAATCTAATTACCACGTTCCTGTAAATATTCTATACGTTACTAAATAACAGGGCTCAGTACCATCCTTGGCATTTTGCAGAGAAAAGGCAGACAGAGGCCCATTGATTCCCAAGGGTTCACCCCACCAGTCTCTCTGCAAGATCAAGACCACAGAGAGACCCACAATTGCCAAATTATACTCACCACCCCACCCTCAAATATGAAAACTGAAGGGATACATAAAATCCACTGAATCATCACAACTGCTCTTTCTTTACTTTGATTTTTAGTTCATCTCCTTTTCCATACTAGCCCAGAAATCCAGTCTCCTTTGGCTTGGAATCAGCTTTGCCCTCCTGTTCTGCAGCTTGTAGATACTGGGAAATGCCTCTATTTGTTATAAAACAACTTGAACTTAAGAAAAAACAGTGGAGCCAATTCTAGCTGGTTTCGTTTTTCCAAAAACAGAGTCATGTCAAAATTCCCATTCCCAGCTACATCTGAGCTGACAGTGTCCCTGCTCAGAATAAAAACCTCTTTGGAGCAATTCTGATCTCTTCCCATGTGCCACTTCAGCCCGAGCCCAGCTCTGACTCAAAGCAAAACAAAGACAATGGTTATGTAAAAACCCGCAGAAATGTGTTAATAATAAATAAGCCAAAAGGCTTATAAAACAAAAAGGCAAACACTGGATAGAAGAGATAGAAATCCTTTTTTTTTTCTCCCCATCAATAGGATTTCGGTACAAAAGCTTCTGTTGGTGGGTGTGGCAGTCTGAGAAATAATCATTAAACACGTGTCATCTTTTCATGGGAGTTTACTGGTTTTGACACATTTCTGGTGGAGGTCGTGAAGGTGTTTTGATGCATTTCTGGTAGAGAAACTTCTCTGCTCTGGGAGAGATTCAGTGGAAGCCACTCCTGCTATTCCTCTTGGAATAAATCCAGGGAAGCAAAGAGTTAAGTGCTGCTCCCTGCAGAGGCTGCATTGCCTGGACAGGGCTGAACTTTCTGTTTCCTCTTTCACAGTGGTCAAATGAATTCACAATAGTTCAAATGATTCATAGCACAGTGTGGGGCTGAAGGACAGAGGTCAGACAGGTTGAACTGCCTGTAATTTGCACAACTGCTTCCATGTTAGCCCTGGCCTCATGTCAAGGTTGAGCAGTCAGAATCCCCAAAGATCCTGGGGTTTGGGGGGCACTGATAATGCACTTTGCAGTGTCAAAGGTGCATTCTTGCTCAGCTTTTTCCACAATTACCCTGATGTTGCTCAGAGCTCGAGAATGACACATCTATTTAATTCCTGCTAAAAGCAACTTGTCTCCCTCAAAATAAAGATCACTGTGCAACCTCTTGGGTGGGCCAAAGCTCTCCTGGCACTGCCAGGGCATGGCTGGAAGCAGGCAGCCTGCCTGGCATGGCAGAAGCGCATTTGTACATCCTGACAGATGAACATTCACATGGATCAGATAATGCCTGACATTTACAACGGGAAAGATTAACAGGAAGCACCATGGGAAAGCACTGGAGAAAACTGTGACTTAGGTATGAAGGGGGAACTACTGAAGGGTCTTGAGTGATTTATTATCATATGTGAAATCACAGAATCACAGAATGGTTTGGCTTGAAAGGAACCTTAAAGATCATCTTGTTCCAATCCCCCTCCAGGTTGCTCCAAGCCCTATCCAGCTTGGCCTTAGATGCTTCCAGGGATCCAGGGGCAGCCACAGCTTCTCTGGGCAACCTGTGCCAGGGGCTCCCCACCCTCACAGAAAAGGACTTCCTCCATATATCCAACTTAAATTTCCTCTCTTTCAGTTTGAAGCCATTCTCCCTCGTCCTACCACTGCAGTTCCTGATGAAGAGTCCCTTCCTGGCTTCCCTGTAGTCACTTCAGACCCTGGAAGGTGCTGTGAGGTCTCCCCACAACCTTCTCTTCTCCAAGCTGAGCAGCCCCAACGCTCTCAGCCTGTCTCCATTGGGAAGGTGCTCCAGCCCCCTTATCAATTTAGTGGCCTCCTCTGGACTTGCTCCAGCTGTTCCATGTCCTTCTTATGTTGGGGACACCAGAACTGTGCACAGTGCTCCAGATGGGGTCTCACAAGAACAGAGCAGAGGGGGAGAATCACCTCACCTGACTTCTGTTTTCTTATCCAGTTCCTCAGACCAAAAGGAGCCATGGAAACCTTTGCTTTCCTGATGGTGGGTAAGGACTCACCCATGCAATACTCAGGTTAAAGTTAATCCAGAACCAGGCACCTGGATTCATCTCAAACTCATAAAACTGTAAGCAGAACACACACCAAAATGGAGTTGTCTTCCCTCAAGGGCCTGGCAGGTTATCCTGCCATTCATTATTCATACTGTGTAATAATAGAAACAGTGCTTCTCAAATAAATAAAAATTGATTGTTCCCTGCCTTACAAACATCCAGCCTAAAAGCTTGATTCACAGCTCCTCAAAAAGGTGACATGCACTAGTAAATCTGACCCAACACTGATGTTACAGAACCAGATCCTAAATTACACACCTTGGAGGGCACAGATTACAACAGGGTACAGTTCCTCTGACTATCACATACTCGCTCTGCTAATTAGTTCCTTTTTTAAATTTCAGTGTATTAGAATGCAGATGCAGTGTCCAAGCAAAGGAAAAGGGACTGTCAAGAGGTTCAGTACAGGTAAAGCTGAGCCTTCCTCACACCTTTTGATCTCCATTCTGCAGATTTGGAGCAGAACAGCTGCAGGACGGCTCGTTTGGCAAACTTGGCATTGTGAGAACAGTTTTGTTCTAATGCATCTGAGTTATCATTAAAAACAAACTGGAAGAGGAATTTTGGGGATGCAATCTCAAATATTCAGCTAAGGGTGAATGTTCACAGACTAACTATCTAGCTGGAGCAGTGTCGGAGCTCCAGGCACTGCCAAGCATTCAGGCACCTGACTCTCTGTCCAGGCAAAGGAGGTTACATTCCTTCAGAAATGTGGGCTTTGATGCCTTTAAAGGAGACAGTTTGCTGCACAGAAAGTCTCTGCAGTTTGCTGAAATTTTGGAATCATCTCATCTCTGAAATTTGCTCTAAACCAAAGTGCAGGGCATTTTTGAACACAGGGCCTGCAGTTTGCCTGACATAATTATGGAGCTCAACTATCTCCAAAGAAATATTGTAATGCAGCTCTTTTATTATATAAGAAAATAGGCAGTAGACACATGTAATCATAAAAAGATTGAGCAGGCTCATTTCCTGAAGTTTATTTCCTTTTTGTAACAAATATTTACTGTCAAATGTTTATTGCTTTTACATTTGGATTTTTTTAATACTTTATTGAATTAAAAATACCACATTACCATTGGCTAGAAGAGGAGACAGCTGTATTTGCCAGTAATTTCTACAGCTAATGCCAGTGACCAGTGCCAATTTTTTTTTTGGTTCATATTTTTGTAGACAGCTTTGAGACTTACGATACAAGCACTGTGCAAGATGAAGCCTGAGAAACACAGAGGTGAAAAGAACACAAATTTGAGAGGTTTAAAAATCAAAAGTGATCACTTCCTCTCAAGAATTTCCTTTCACTGCCTTCAAAAGTCAATTCAGAGCAGCATAACAGGATGCAAATATTTACTTAAATGAATGGCACGTGACATGACTGATCCAAAGCTTCACAGGGTGAATGCTCACTTTCAGTGCACATCTGCAACAGAAAGAATCCTAAACGACTGCAAATTGGTTTTAATCTGCTGAACTTCTACAAGGCTTTTCATCAGAAAGCACTGAAGTCCTCACGGAATATGCTTTTCTTGGGGAGACACTAAAGGAGTGACGGAGCAAAAGAGCACAGTTTTCATTGTGTTCCAAAGGTGTCAAATTCTAAGACTGGTGAAAAATCTTGGGAGGCACAAACACCTGCTGTCTGTAACTTACAGAACTGTACCTCTTGGCACCTTATTCTGGCAAACAACATGTCCCTGAAGCGATTCCAGACTGGACATGCAATTTGTGTGTGAGAAGGGCTGACCACCTACCAGTGGGCTGACATTCTCATTAGGCTCTGGAATATCCAGAAACAGAATATTTTTTTTATCCCAAGAAGGGAAATAGCAAATATCTCTTCCAACAGCAGTCAAGCTGGGTGACACCCACACAAGTGGAAGAACTTGAGTCATGCTGGGTAGATCTGGGGTTTTCTTCACAGACCTACAACACTTCCCTTCCAGTACAGTAGTCCTGGTGGTCTGCGTTTTCTTGATGGAGCTGGGAAATACAACCTATCCAGATTCTTTTCTTATTGTTTTATATTAGCTAGTTTCCAAGTCCAAAATAAATAAAACAGCTAATGCGAAACTAAGAGCATGTTCCCAGGACTTGCATGTGTTCAACAGTTTTAGTAATTTGGCACTTAGAAACCCTCAGTTATCGCCGAGTATTATTCTATTTCCTAACACTGATTTAAGATCCCAGGCTTGTTCAGAGTGGGAATGAGGGACAACTGGAAAAGACAAATGGCCAGTTAATGACAGCAAGAAACTTGGCTGCTTCTTGCCTGTCTATAAAGGAGGGGATGTTGGTGACCCAACACGATGCTACACGACTTTCTTCCGGGTATCTCCAAGGCCAAACTAGAAGGAAGCACATCCCCAGTCCCTGCCTAAAGTGGGATGCAGGTAAGATCTGCTCAGAATAAAAAGACCTTAGGAAAAGTTTAGCTGTCTAGATTCCAGGGGACAAGTCACACAGCCTCATCTCAAATACAACCTGTTTCCATTTTGCCAACCAACCATGTGATACAAGCCACGCTGCACCCAAATCCTGATTAAACATCTTGTTGCTTAGAAAACATGCAGGATTCTGCACAAAATTCTAAATGGCCTCATCTAACAAGCAGTTATTAATATTTTCTTAGCACAGAGTTAAGAGCGCTGCAGTGGTCTGAAGGTGAAGTCTACTAAAAGATCCAGACAGTCATCTAATCTGACTCTGTGAAAATAGCCAAGCACTCTTGTGAGCAGAGGCTTTCACCTCAGCTGAACTTCCAGGAAAACAATCTCTGCGGAGTATTTCAGCAAAACAGTGTCAGGAGGGAACAAAGTGCAAACACCAGCTTTTCTGGGCCTGCTTTAGGAGATTAACAAGGGCAGTGTGGGGAAAAGAGGAGAAGTGTCTCTGAATTGCTGCTGACAGGGAGGTCAGTGGGGGTTTGATTTTCTCTCAGCAGCGCTGAACACGCTGAAACTCCCATCAGGCAGCTCTGAGGAAAGCACAGATCTCCTTCCTCCCTCAGTGCCTGACAACTTTATTTCCACTTCCCACCTCGTTTCCAGGCCCAGCCCACGGGCTCTTACCTCCATGTTCTTGCAGAAGGTGGCGTTGGTGCCGAAGAGGATCTGGCACTGCTCGTCGGCGCTGTAGTGCATCCCCGGCAGCTTGTGAGGGAGCCGCACCGAGAACTGGCTCCGGGGGTCTGTCACCAGCAAACACGTGCTCACCTTGGACCTGGGAGGGCAGCAACAACAGAGGCTTTTAAGGGAAAACACCTCTGAACTGCAGTGTTAGATCCCTGCTGCAGAGAAGCTGCTGTCCTCTCCTTAACCTGAAGGAACAGTGGAGATTTTTCCTACTGCATACCTGGAAACTTCTAAAGAATTGAAAAAGGTCCTTGGGAAGTCACTCTTGGCCCCAGACCCCAAGGCACAACAGATTACATCCACAACATTCTGGGCTGACCATTCATCTAAACTGTTCCTAAAAATCTCATGGAGACTCAATTCTGCCCTCAGGTTGTCCAGCCCAAAGCTTCACAAGCCTTACAGTGACAGCTAGACAGTCTTCTGTCACATCTCACCTGAATCCCCCCAGATGAATTTTGAGCCCTTCACTTCTTTTCTTACCCATCACAGGCATAAAGGAAAGATTTTTCTCTTTGCCTTCACAACAATCTTTTACATCTCTCCCACCTCAGGTGCAACCACGAGTCAGATGCAACTTCTTTTTCAACTTCATGCCATTAATGTAACAGCAGATATCCCATTTGCTTTCATCATTTTCCTTTCTTTGTCACCTCTAACCCCCCCGAGTGGGAAATTTTCCATGCTGAACCCATTCCTAGCAACAAAAGCACTGGCCACTGAGCCAGGACCTATTTGTCAAAGAGCTGCACTGTAGGTTTAAGAGCCCAGTTGTAGAGTTCAGACAATTCCAGCGTACATGAGAGTTAACAAAGCAGCAGGACAGAAGTCTTTCCTGAACTGTTGAATATGATGAGTTGAAACAGTGGAAAATAAGCTTATAGGGGATCATTTTAGACCAAAACTCATTGAAGATTCACATATGAGGATTAGCTCCAGGTAAAATAAAAAATAAAAGAAAAGCTATTTAGTAACAACATAGACAGTAAAAGCCACAGCACAAAGCTGCAGCATCCCCCCGGCAGAGATTTCTGCAGGCTACATACACACAGATTTCTGTCATTGTAAACATGAAGGGCACTTCTTGTAAAATGAAGGTGATCTGGAATTACATTTAAGAAATTATCAGCACATAATTCTTCTGCCCCTCTGCAATCCTCAGTTTCAAAGGGGCGACTGTAACGGAGACAGAATCAAACTTGCACACACTCTTTTTTTTGAAGGAAAATTGTTTCTAGTTTCACTTTCAAATAACACATTGCATTTTTGCCTGACAGGATTTTTGATACTCGGCACAATCCTTACTTGAGGAAGTTTTCCAGGTCATCACGGCTGCAGGAAGACCAGGAGAGATCACTGGGGTTCCTGCCCTTCACCCATTCTCCAGACATAATGTGGGACCTCCCTGCACAGGGCTGGTGGTCATCATCGTGGCTCATCCCCATGCTGTTGGAGGAAAACAAAACAGGATAAAAAAACCTATCAAGTTATGATGTGGGTTTCTCATTTCCCACTGCAATTAGTAATTATAGTTTTAGCAATTAACACCTCGAAACCAGGCTGCATATATAACACACAATCGGTCACCCACTACTCTGGGCACCTGTTAAATTAATAAATAAAAATAAACTGTAAGTTCATTTAGTTTATCCATTGCCTGTATTTCAGAAGGGGTTTTGTGTTTATGTGTTTGAAACTCTAAAATGGGATTCTTATGGACTTTCGTACCAGAAAACATGAAACTATTTGAGGTTCATGAGAAGTGACTGCAGAAGTGATGTAGCCCAGTGGAAAGATAACTGCTAGAATATTAAAGTTAATATCTATTGAAAATTTGGGATTGCTTTCCCAAATCTAGTGGATGTGATCCCTATAATCACATTGAGGGAATGACCAATAAATTAATACCAGAGATGGACCAAATCTTGACACACTTGTGTCAGTGTGAATTTGGAATTCACAATTAGGAAAAACACGTTTCTAAATTAGTGGTACAGTCTCTCCTCTAACTTTGAAGCTGATCCTTCTTTGAGTAGTGGTTGGATCAGATGGTCTCCAGTGGCCCTTCCAACCTAAATTAGCCTCTGACTCTGTAACAGCAGTGCTCAGATAGGAGCCTGAGGCAGAATCAAACCCCATTTGTCCAAGCACTGTCCAGAAAAACACCAAGACTGCCCCGTGCCCATCCCAGCAAGGCCAGAACGGGGTTGCTGCACCAAATCCTGCTCAGAATAAATCTCTGTTGCCTCTAAAGGAAGGTGAGACTTCTCTGCTGCAGGTAAGCCTTTATGAACAGGAACTACACCAGTGCCATGTCAGAAGCCTGACTCAGTCCTACACTCAGCCCATCCCACGGTGCCTGGCAGTGAAAGGTTAAGGGGTTTCCATCCTACTCTGAAATTATCATTAAACCCCTTTCTTAGAATCAGACAGAGTTTCTTTGAAACACTAACAGTCCTCCTTCAATTCCAAGATGAAACAGAAGATGAGTTGCAGACAAAAGGTGTCTTGTAAGGCCAGTGTCACTTTCTAGCGAAATGTCACCAATTTGGGGCTGAAAACACCAATTAACAGGAACTCACTGGGTCTCCAGCTGGCTGGCTGGAGCAAGCCAGGAGCAGTCCCTTTAAATATGGAGCTGGACTCTTTAATCTGTGCTGTTTCTCTGCAAATCAGAGGCTCCTGTTTGCTTTCTGACTGTGCTCTTGGCTTTGCTTCTCTCCAGTTGTGGGACTTGACTGTTCAAAGCCCAAACACGACATCCATTCCTAGCTGCAGTGAACCAAAACCAGCTTCAGTAGTTTGATAATTATGGCTTAGATTAAACCACCATCTCTGCTATTTTTAGCTTAAAGTGAAGATTATACAGTGCAGTCTATTATTTTAGGTTTATCTCCAGGGACATTATTATTTCTAGTAAAACTACATTTAATATAATTTTTCGACTCAGAAGTTCATGGTTGTTCTTGTTTTCAAACCTCTGTGGGTTCTGAACACAGCAGAAACATTCACATCAGGCACATTTTGTTTGATGCATGCAGGAATAACCTAACAGTCTATTAGTAACTCCAACTTCAAAACAGTGAAGAGTGAAATTCCTGCTCTGCTGAAGTGGAGTTTTGCCACTGACTTCAATGGGGCCTGGATTTCACTCCAAATATTTTACCCATGTTGTTTCTGCACACAGAGAAAACTCTTCACATGCTAGGAAGAAAGTTCCACCAGTATTCCTCTAAAGCAAATAAGCCCACCTAAAGATCCTATTCCTAAAAGTCAGGACAGTCAGTCAAAGACAGACTGAAGGGCTCAGTACCATGAATAAGGAATGTGAGCTGGCTGGAAATCTTCCAGAGGGAAGTTTGCCACAAAATGCCAGTTTAGAAGGCTCCTGGGCATGGAGCTGTCCTGTTAAGTTTTCTAATGGAGATGAGACAGGTTTCTGAGGTTTCTTGCAGCTTGTCTGCCTCGTGACTGCCTCAGTGCTGAGGCTCAAAGCTGGGTCCTTCAGGTCTATACTCTGTCCAGGTTCCTGTGGGATGGGGTCTGTGCAGCCACCCCATTCTGGCAGCTTCCTGAAGGGCCTCCTGGTCAGCACATCAGCTGTTCCACTTCAAAGGGGTGAAAACAAACCACCTTCCTGACTTTCCAAGTGGTTTAGGCTCCCTGATTTTATCCCTTCCACAAAACAATAGTGTTTGGTCTAGGGTTGTTCATTAAGAAATGCCTTAGCTTTCTGATAACTTCAATTATTTTTTTTTGGTGAAAAATGTTGA
The DNA here is from genome assembly GCA_035583135.1 of Lophotriccus pileatus. Taxonomy (NCBI): domain Eukaryota; kingdom Metazoa; phylum Chordata; class Aves; order Passeriformes; family Tyrannidae; genus Lophotriccus; species Lophotriccus pileatus. The sequence goes on along the minus strand of JAWWES010000018.1, from coordinate 3,407,529 downwards.
AAGTCGAATTCTGCTGGTGAACAACCAGGGTAGCAGTTACTAATCAGTACATTCCTGTCCTTAACTTTACTTTCAACCTGGCCTCACCCAAGGTCTGTGACTGGGAGAAATGCTGGGGCCGCCAGTCATTACTCAGCTTTGATTTTGCAGGGGGGTCTGAGGCAGATAAAATGTATCCTCTATAAAGACTGAGCCAGAACTCACATCTCCAGTTATTTACAGGCTTCTTTGGAAATCTGTTCAATTCCTACATGCGTGGAAATCGACACCTTCCTGAATCATTCCTGGTTCCTTAACAGAAATCCTTTTAAAAGTCATAAGCATAAAGGAACTGAGCCTGAAAGGAATACCTTTATTGGAATAAAGCAAAGGAGCTCTGCTAAATCCAAAGAACCAAGGCAGTTTATATTAGCCTGGGATCTGGCCTCAAGGTACACAGGCAACCCCTCCTGGCCCCTCAGTGATGAGTTTCTGGTAGAATGAAACCAGCAACACCTTTGGAGCCTGTTTTAATTGGCAATGCAGAACTTTTCTCAGCATCTACTTTACCTTACAATGACTCACTTGAGAAAAGGATTAAATGACCTGCAGGGCTCAGGCATACCCTAGCATGCTAACACATTCTTTTGTGAAGTTCAAGGGTCTCCAGCTACATCAAAGGGGCCAGGTTTTCCTACACGTAGTAAATGCAATGCCACGCTGATTCCTTTCACTAATGAATAGTCCCCTTCCTTTTAACAGAAATAAATGGGACAGAGCAGTATTTGTTTGTCCTAAACAGCAGTGCAAGTGCTGAATCAGGAGTTTGCATTTCCTTTGTGATCCCCTAATCTCACCTGCTATTCAGAATTCACGTGGAATTAGAAGCAGGTAATCAGTCTCTTGAAATACTCTGCCTTAGAAAGGAGTTCTACTCTAACATGAACAGAAGTTGAACAAAGAGCTGATAGGAACAGCTCCTGGCTTAGAAGCAGGAATGTCAAAATGGCACTGCATTGCCCTGCAAACCCACTGCCCTCTGTGCTCTCCCAGCCAAAACTGTCCATTTTATCTGGAACCACAAACACACACTGCCTCTCATCCTTTACAAAGCCAGCACAGCCACGATGGATGTGTAGGATTCAACCCTCTGAGCTGTTACTACCGTAGTCACTGCTCCATTCTAAACCCAAGGTAAATCTTAGCCTTCGGTTCATCACATTCTCCTCCAGAAGACAATGACATTCCACAAAGGCAAATAAGGACACCTCAGACCCTCAGCTCTTAAACTCCTTTCATTCAATGTTTATTCAGACTAAGCACCCTGGGATCTGGTTTCACACTCCAGCTTCTTTCCAAATATAAATAATGCATTGGTTAGCAGTCAAAGACACCACGGCCTCACCAGAGGAGTCCTGCAGCCTATTTATTGTTGCTTATCATTTGTGAGTCCAGAAACATGCTGGCTGTGAACATAATCACAGCAAGGCAAACTTTATCAGGAGTCACAGGGAGGCAGATACCACACATCTCTCTGCTGCATTTTTTTTGGAGAACAAGACTTTAGGGTAGCCATCCTATGAATAAAACACAGCATGCAGCCTCTGGCCTCCCTGCAGTGTGTGCTCCCTTCCAGGACGCTGCTCCCCATCAGCGTCTGTGCAGGGCCCACAACTGGGTTGGGATGCCAGAATTACCCTCCGGCCCGAGCTTCCCAATTCCTCCTGCCACTCCTTTAAACTGAACGCTGATCATTATCAGCCCTTTGTTTTCCCACAGCAACGCTAAACCCCTGCACTTGCTTTGTTTGCTTCTGCCATTAGTGGAGCTTCTCCTCTAGACAGCTAATGGAACTGAACTGCTCTGTTTACCCTCGGTGCAGTTTTCCAATATTTCCTGTTATTCTTTAAAAGCCTGAGCCAAAGTGCACCAAAGCCTGTGGAAAGCCTCCTACTGCCTTCAATGCACTTGATGGGTTTCCTACTAAAAGCCCCAAATCCGAGTTAAAGGATAAGGCCAAGGGCTGGGGGAAACTGATGTAGGAGATGCTTAAAATTTTTCCAACAGCTGCAACTTGGTGGCTGGTAAGAGACCACTTGAGAAATCCCCAGGACTATTATCATACATTCCCCTTCTGGTGGGGAGAGATTGTGAAGTAGGGACAAGAGGCAAGTTTGACAGAAAATACCGTCAGCAGTAAAAGAAGAACTATTTTTTAGAAAAAGGGTAGCAAGTGAAAAAGAAAACTATGAAGAAGGGAAGCCTGAAAAAAACCACACCCAGAAGTGGAAACACCACGAGATTCTGCAATCCCTCTGTTTCAAATAAGCACTTCAGCTGGCTGGTAGAACAACCTTTTCCATCACCTCCCTCTGGAAATCAAACCATTCCATTTGTCTGCAAACAATTCAGGGTGAGTCAAGCACTGGATCACTTCAGAAAGGAGTGACACTTGTGGCTGTCAAGGCTGCCCAAGGTGACCTGGCTGTCACCTCTGCTGCTTATTAAATGTGAGCTCAACACACAACTGATTGCTCTGCACACAGCTGCACTTTCCTCAGTCTCCATTTCTCCAAAGGGCACTGAGCACATCAAGGAAATGAGGACAGTGGGATGTCTCTCACTTCTACAGACAGAACTGCAAAGGTGAGCATATTTTTCTTTCCAAAGAACTAAGTCATAAAAGAGCTCCTTGGGGCCACCCCTGCAGACCAACACAGACTCAGAGACCTGAGCAAAGGGCCCATCACAGCCTTGTCCCCAATACAGAGGGGGACAGAAGTGACACCTCACACTCCAAGCAAAAAGTTTAGTGAGGCCACTAAGGTTTTGACATTCTTGGCTGATATTTGTTGGCTGGAAAACATGTTTTCCCTACCTGTGTTTGGAACAAATGTTCTCCTAAAGGCTCCATTTCTGTGGGGGAACAGTGCATGGCTGTGAGCTACAGGCAGTACCAGGGCACGTCACCACTGACCTTCTCAAAAGGCAATGTGAGAGAAGTCATTCCCTGTGACCCAGCTTGCCATGACTCACCCACAAGTAATCCAGCATTAATGCAGAGCCAGGATTAAGCACAAGATTTCTTTCTAAACCCCACTGGAGAAATATAAATGCAAAGGGAGGGTGGACTGGACAACATCCTCACAGAGTGTGAGGGAAGGGAGAAGGGGAGCTGTAATTTATCCACTCTGGCATTTCAGTGTGGGCAGGATGACAGTGCCCCACTGAAGGACTGCTATTTAGACACGCTGTGGGCACAAATGCCATCTGTTTATCCATACGAAGGACACAACTGAAGGACAACATTCCTCCCCCTTCCCAATTCCTATCAGGCCTGAGAAGGGAGTTCTGTCTCTGCAGTCCATCAAAGATCAACCACAAAGGAAGATGCTGGTGTGGAAGGAGGTTGTGCAGGTTGACAGCTGAGAATATCAAACATGGCCATTAAACCCAGATCGATCCAGGACACTAAGCAGAGAAGGTACATCAACAGTCCTCAGCAGCTCCTGCCCTTGGATTGGAACCAGCAGTGGGAGACCATCCACCACATCATCAGCCCGTGAGCCGTCCGGTCCAAAATTGAGTTCGATGTTAGGAATTTTTATTAATGTTTGAAATTGAAGCTGCGCCACTGGAAAGATGCCTATTCTGAACTGGTTCAACATGTTTAATGTTCCAACATAAAATGCTGGTATCTTGCAAGTTATGAGGTTTCCATCCAGTTGAGAATAAAGGCACAGCAGAGGCAGGAGTGAAGTGGGGGTGCTCATTAGAGCTGGAATTGTAACTGGAGCTGCAGTGCAAAGTGAGGACAGTAAGTTTGAGAGACAGGCACAGGAAGGTGATGCCTCTGCAGAGCAACCCAAGAGAGGCAGAGGGGTCAGAGCGGGTCCAAGGGGGGCTTGGATGAAGGGCAAACCAACAAATCCTGGGGGAACACTGAGGTGAGGTGAGCTGAGCTCACGCCGAGGGAGGAGGCAAGGAAACACCTTGTGTAACCTTCTTACACAACCAGCAGCCACTGAGGCTCTTGCCTTAATGGGAAACAGGCTTCTTCACCTTGTGCTTTTCAAACATGTAAACACTGTTTCTTAAACCTCAACTATTCCAGAAGCTGTCAGAAGTACTTTGGGAAGCTGGGATGAAGAGAGGGAGATGACCCTACCTGAAGCTTTTGTAGTAATCAAAGGTGGTCACCGTGTCCATGTGTTATGTCCAAAAGGGGTGTTTAGGACGAGTGCTGTACTTTTGTTTTTTTTTAATCATGAAAGACAACATTTAAAGGGAGCCATGACTACTGGACTCTTGTTTTCATAACCAAGTTTATGTCACTCTCCAATAATGAAGTAACCAGATATTTTATATGGTTATCTGCTCATCAAGCAGCCAAGAAGTCAACAACAGCGAGTGGGAACACACGATGTTATTCACCACGTGTTATTCACGATGGTGAACAGCAGTGTGGAAAGCTGGGGTTTATTCAGCTGCATGACAGATCCCAGCCCTTTATGATATGGTTTTCATTTAAAAAGAATTAGTTCTTTTGCCCTGGAATCTGGAGGGCAGCAAGTATGAGCTTGTGCCTCAAGGGACAGATAGCACATGGAGCCTGACATGGCAGGGATGGGCAGTGTGGCCTCTCACTCACACATTTTATCCAAAAGCTCGCTGCCCACACTGCCCTGGATACAGAACTGGCCAAAGCCCACTGGCATCAGTGTCAGTCCTTCATGTGGTTTGATCAAAGTTTGACCAAGGCCACAAAGAAGAGAGTGAATCACCTCCCATCTTCTCCCCAGCGATAAAATCACGTTCATGTTATTGACTCCTTTTTCCTGCAGACATTTGCCCATGGAATTCTCTCACCCTTGCCCCTTTCCCAGAGTGGACGATTCAAAGCAGGGCAGGCACTGCCTGATGTACTCCAAGAACTTGGGTGAGATGAAGGAATCCAGCTGCAACACAACTGAACACTTGCCATTCCCACAGCCTGCCTCCGATGCTTCTGATTTGTGGGATGTGTTCCCAGCAGAGAAACCTTTTCTTGCAAAAGCTTCACAGTGTTTCTGGTAAGAGCCAGCAGGTTCTGAGGCTGCAGGGGGCAAGGAGTGCCCCACCAAATACAAAGTCCTAGAAAAAGCTGAAGCTGATCAATGTATGTACAAATAAACTTGGCAGAAACTCGTCACTGAAGTAGCATCACCTCAGGAAAACACCCTTCTTCCTTCTGATCTAAAAGATCACTCCTTTCCAAGTCTCATGTAGCATCTAACACAAATCCTTCCTGGCCCCTTCACTTCCTGACAGCACTATCCCATCTCCATGCAGTCATCCAAACAGATGCTCAGCATTTCTAAACCCTGTCAGATGCTTTGATACACGGCAACAACGCACAGCAGGTTTCTGACACAACACCATCAGTGGGAGTCAAGGATTGCTTTAATTCCTTCAATCCCTGCTGAAGAAGTGAAGACAGATACATCAAAACCCACTCACTGTAAAACATGGATCACTGGGAATCACTCATCTCACACTGGTTACTTGTCATGATCACAGCTGAGCTGTGACCCTAAAATAATAATAAAGTTATCTGAAGGCCAGAGGACAACATCCCCAAGAAAATGGATGTACTAAGCTGTTTCCTCGCTCTCCCTAAGATTTAACCCACTTCTTGGACATAAAATATTCTCTCTTTCTCACTTGCTTCAGTTTGGTTTCAGGAAGCAGGGAATTGCTGCAGAAGGAGCACAATGACTATGAATGAACCCGCGGTGGGCAGAGAACAACTGCTCATTTCAGAGGCTGCTGTGCTCCATCTGTGGCTCCTTGTACTTGGAAAGCACCCCGGGGCATCCCAGAACTAACATGCTGAAGGATAACAAGCTGTTTGCTTTCAGCACTGCCTGAAGTGGGTGAGAACGAGACCTCTGAAAATGTGACACTCATTTCCTCAGAGGATGAAAAGGGAATATAAATTGTAGGGTGGAAAAAAGACCAAACCCTGGGATAGCTGGGTGGGATTTCCCACCCACTGGGGAAGAGAGACAAAAGCTCAGTGAGCAGGCTGACAGCTCTGTCACTCACAGTGTCAGCAACCCAAGGGGAAGCTCTTGTGTGCAGTCACTTGAGTGCACTTTCCCAAAACTCCTGTGAAACCAGTGAAAGCCTCCAGTCAACTGCAATAATGACCAAACCTGACTGAAGAGATGCAGAACGAGACACCCTTAAAAGACACCCAAGGAGAAGGGAGAAATGGAATATTTGCCAATTATGTGCAACACAAGTAAGCGCAGATGTCCCACACTCTGCCCCATCAGGAAGCCACCCACTGCTGAGGGCTGGGGAAGCGGGACAGCCTGGGGAATGCACTGTAGGAGTCAGGAATGCTTGGCCACCTTCCCCACACTGGGAGATGAATTCTCCATTCCTGGAGCTGGGAGTGAGGAGATGGCCAACATCAAAAGACAAAGAGGTGTGAAGTAACTGTAGCATGTATAAATTCTATCATCGAGTCTTGTGCAGTCCCAGACAAGCCAGGGGGTATGTGTTTCGTGGTTCCCAGAGCAGCAGAAGTCCTTTTCACAGAAATATTTTTCAACCACTTTCTTTTACTCTTCTTTCCTGGTCCAGGCTGTCAACCATTGTGGGCTCACAGATTCAGTGCAAGAAGAAATCCATCCTATGTGACCCCCTTTTACTGATTCAAAAAATCCACCAGAACTGCCTAGAAAAAAACCCGCACAGGAAATGCACAATGCAATTCCATGATTTGCAGTTGTTCCCTGGCAGCAGATCGGTCTGCAGTAGTTCAGCTGAAAAAAAATTGGTTTGAGGACATGGCATTTTCAGTGGTATTCCTGTCACAGTCACTGACACCACTCAGGAGTGCTCCCCTTCCTTAAGGAAACTCCATTTCTGGTAGTGGTACTCCCATATACCAGCTCCTTAAACTCTTGGGATTTTTCATAATGGTGCAGCTGGGAAATTAATTTATAACACCAGAACCATCTGGCCTTGGCTGTTCATAATTAGAAAAGTACAGGAAGCTATCTCAGTTTCGCTCATGTTATCAGCAGGGAGAGACTCGATATCAAACAGGAATGTTGCAAATTATGGCTTGGTATCAAAGCAATTTGGAAATGATATGTTCAGGCCGATATTGGAGTGAAATTCTTTGGGTAGTGGGTGTGCCTGGTTGCCTACAAACCCCAAGGCTAAGTTTGATTTCATACTGTCTAAGAGAGTGACATGAGAAAAGTTAAAAAGCAACTTGAAAAGAGACACTCTTGCTTTGAATAACTTTGGCTTGAACGTGTTGATGTGAAGACAAATTACAGAGAAAGGAAAAAGTCTCTTATCTTCATAAGATATCTCTTTAGAGGGTCTTTAGCTGATAAGAGGTGCAGGGTGCATGTCATTTAACTGGTGGCAGTTTCTGGGGACCCTGTCTGAGCTTTCTCGTGTGATTCTGCTCATTTCACTCAGAGGGGCTCCTGCAATAACACACTTGGCAGACCTGGTAAAGCTACTTCAAGACACACCATAAACAGTTCAGAATGAGCTGCAGGTATGAATGGTAGTACCTGAGGTATAAAAAGAAAATACGAATATATTTTCCTAAATAAACAATGGAGAGCAGCCTCAGGATCCTATCTGGATTAGTACTAAGAAGGTAAAATAATGGAAAAATAGGTAAAAAATATACCAAATGGAAATGATGGCACTTCACATGAACAGATGGGAGGAGTGTGCACACCAGCAGACAAGCACATGACAAAGTCATTATTAGGATGCTCCTGCAGGAAAACCCAGTTTGCTGCATTACTTTAAAGCTACTGAATGTGGGCAAATGTGCATTTTTATCCCCATCTGACCACTCCTGGCTGTGGGGGCTCATGATGGATATTAGGGAAGAGTTCTGCCTTCTTTGGCTAAGTCTATCCCATGTTACACAGCAAGCAGCTTTACTTGAGATAAAGGAGGAACCAGACAGGAAAGAATTCCCCCATTGAAAAGCGCTGGCGGTTGTGTTTTCAGGAGGAAGAAAGGAAGCTGTGCCTTTCCTTTGAAGGAAAGACACTTTTCCTAAGTACAGAGACTACCTAAACTGAGAAGCAAACTGTTTCCAGGGAGCATTTCTTTATCCTGTCTAGCTTTATTGTGTGTAATTAAAATGAATATTTCAAACCTAGATCAGAAACCTGCCACCTCATTATCTGTCTCCGGAGCGATGCCGGAGAGCAGCAGGGTGGGAGGAAGGGATCCCAGCGGGAAGAGCCAGGCAGGATTTGGACTGTCACTGGCAGGTGGGAAACAGCTACCAGAGGGTGGACATCAGAAATTCCTGAAAGGTCAAACTGTCCCATACGTGGGTAAGAGCTGGTGTGCAAGATGAGTGTCTCAGTGGGGTCTGGAGCAGAGAAAGAAGGTACAGTAAAAAAATACTCATTTTTAAGGCTCAACACCCTGAGCTAATTAGAGCCCAGCAGGAAGGAAACTTTTCAAGTAAGTGAGAACAAACCACTATGATCAGATTCCTTTTGCTTCTATTTGTTTCACCTAAAAAAGCATAAAAGCAGAAAACTGAGAAAAACTGTGGGCTATTCTTCTCTTTTTTCTGGAAACTGGGGTCCAAGTAAAGAGGTAGATAACAAAACTCCCCGCTGGGTTGGATCCAGCCATGGGAAGAGGCCCAGCACCTGACATAGGAGGGATTTTGCAAATGGAAAGGGATCAGTGAGAACAAAGCAGGCCTGTTTATTTCATTTATCTAATAAAGTCTCTTTGCTGAATTTTATTGCCCAACACAACTGTTGGCCAAGAGGCAGCCGACCTTGTCCCACCATGGCACAGCCTTCCACCGACATAATGGTTCAAGGCAACCACATTTTTAAAGGCAACCACATTTCCACTGCTGCTGAGTTACTACTGAAGGCTTTTCCAAGTGACAGTCTGGGATTTATCACCTCCCCCAGCCCAGCAGTCATTTTCACCTGGAACCTGTTGAACTCAGCAGGCCAGGCAGACAGCACGGGTTACAGGCTATTGGAACCCAACTGCGAGTGGAAAAGTAAATATTTCATCCAGATCCCTGCCCTTGTATAAAAACAAATGATTATTTGGTAAATGGCAACTTACAAACCTAATATTTCCTGTGCTGGTGTGGAATGAGAGGCTGCACAATGGGGACTTGTCCTGTCCCCACGTTTTGGGTCGCCGGGTGCACGAGGCCGTTGCCAGCAAAGCCAATGGAGTATGAAACCAGAACTCTTGTAGCAGGAAGCAGATGCAAGATTTGCCAAATCATTACAGCCCAGCCACTTCACATGGCCTTGGCTGACTCAGCAGAGCAAAGAAAGGCAGAGCTGGCAAAGCTACAAAGCTGTTGGTTAAACCAAAACTGTGTTCCTAAATGACTGTCGCCCGCCTGCTTGGTGCAGTTTCATTATGTTGAGTAAAGCTGTACAAGATGCTCAAAAACAAAGAAGTTTAGAGGGACTGCAAGGGAATGTCGCTTCACTGGGGATTACACAGAGATCCTTCACAAAGCAGAGAGCAAAACCAGAGAAATCCTTGCCCAGAACCACACTAGTGCTTCCCACAAGAGTGCAGAAAGCAACCGGAGGTGCCCGTTCCCACGCCCAGTTCCAATGGTATTGTATTCCAATCCTGTAAATAAACCATCAAACTTGGAAGATACAAGGGTGAGAAAAGGAACTCATGGTAGAGGGAAGGTACCCCACCAGCGTGCCAGGATTAGCAGGTTCAGTAACTGCACCTGGAAATATCTTGCAGCTTTACGTAAAACTTAAAAAAACACACCCCAAACCAGACCCATTATCCATACTCTGGCACATGACACAACTCAAACCTCTCCATTCCTCCTCCCTAATGTTTTTTTTCTCTGTGTGATTTCTGTGTATAGTTTTCTTTGTGTGATTTTTCTCTATCCCTCTGTCATTGCAAAAACAACCTGACCAGATAAGGTTAATACAAAAGGGATTATTCTACTTTTTGGGCTCTAAATAACTTACTTGGCTGTCCTGTACTGCCTTACACTGGGCAAACACATCTTTGTTTAGTGGTGCTCCACCACTACCTCTTCCCCAGGTCAAACCATCCTTGTTGGCAGAAGTCTCCACTGATCTTTCTTTTTTTAGTATATTGAGATCTGTATCTATCTTTAATCTCTGCTTCCTTTTGATTAACTTAGCACACAGCTTTTTTTTCAGAAAGCTTCTATCAAGCTCCTCAGGTACATAATAACTTGTGTTGTCTAAAACAGACCCCTCTGTGTGTTAGCAAAGGTGGAAGAAGCATCTCCTGAAATTTTAGGACATACCTGGTTCTCTCTCCAAACCTGAACATGCTATTAAATCACTGCTTTGATTAGATCATACCAGTTCTGATGCACAAGAATATATGATGAAATAGGCAGTGTTCCATTGTGTCCTTTGGAGCTGTAACTCCAACTTAACTGTGAAAATGTGCTTGCAATTATCTGTGGAAGAATGAAACCTGGGAGGAGGGGAACACGAAAAGGGAGCCTGGGAACACGGGGGTTGGGGAGGGGGGGAGAGAGAGAGAGAGAGAGAGAGACATTCCACAACAGATTTACAACACAAATGGCAGAAAATAAAATTAGCAGCTCCAGGGTGGGTACTGACTGCTGCCAGCATTTCTGGCCAGCCCCAGGGTACGTCTGCACAGCAGCCAGTCACTCCCAGTATTCCTGAGACTGCTATATATCGGAACAGCTACGCATTCCTGTGGGATTTGAAGTGGAGAGTGCTGGAGAATACACTGGGGCATGAACTCCCCAGCTACTCAGGAAGTCTTGGTGCAGCAACACAGTCACTGGTACCTGAGCTTGCTAAAGTAAAGCTTGCACGGGATTGCCTCTGGCTCTGGTCCTCCTTGGGATCCAACTGACCTTGATTTCCCACCCCTACAAATGCAGACATGCAAGTTCCAACACACTGGCATCTGCAGTGTGCTCAGAGCAGCCACACAGGGTTCATACAGGCACAGGGGGAGCTGTGCCACAGCTCCCCACCACAAGGCAGAATCTACCCCAGACTGCCAGCAGAGCCACTGGAGAGGTTTGTCCAGGCACTGGCTGCATCCCTGAGCCACCCATACATGGACACCACCCTACAGACCCACACGATGGGCACCTCTTTGCAAGGTCTCTCTCCAGTAAAACATTAATTCACAAGAGTGAATAAAATGCCTGAGGACGTGTGTTAAGGTAAAGTCCTTACCCACATGCTGAAATCCTGCCCTGTGAATGGAAGTTTGGCCTCACTGGCAGGACAGAAGGATCAGAGTTAAAATTGAAGTTGTCCAGATAACCCTGAAACTGAGAATTTGACGCTTCTACATGTTTGATTCTACAACTTAAGTAATGTTGGGTTGGGGGATAAGAAGTAACCTGGGGACACATTGCTCCCTGGCAATGAATTGCTGTATTTCTGCAACAGCGACAAATTTTCCTTCCACAGAAATTCAGGTTGGGCAGAGCTGGCCTGATAAATGTGGGACTAACTCAGAGAAACTTAAAAAGCAGCTCAGGTGGGAGCTTTTTGGAAAATCAGGGTTAATGTTTAAAGTCAGCCAGGACAGAAACTCCTCTCAGCTGCCTGTATCAGTAGAGCCCTGAGTTCAAGGGTCAGACTATACTGAGCTGCTCTGAAACACATAAAGAGGATTGTTGGTCTTTTTTCTTTCAAAGCAACTTCTCAGCTCTCACATCCTCTGCCTAAATGTTATATTCCCAGACTAAAATGAGAGAATTTGTAGCAGTGACTCCCTCATTCCTACAGGATTTCCAGAACCACTCTCCTTGCCCCACCACCATGGTTTGGCTGCCTGGAATCCCAGAACACAAACTGCTCCAGAAACACAAACAGGTTTCTCTCAGCACCGTGTGCACTCAGCATCACTACCTGTCTGCACAGCTCTGTGTCCCATTTACTGGGGTGGTCCTCAGCTTCCACATGGAAATTTTCATTTTGAAAATACATGATGACCAACCCTTTTAAATTGCAGGGCAGGGGAGAAGAAGTTTAGTTTCCTGTTTGGAATTAAACTTGTATGGCTGCACCACACTGACCTGGCTTTGCCAGTGGCAGTTGATGCAGGGCATTATTCTGCACCTTTGGGATCTGCTCCTCCTCAGCCTGCAATATTTCCACATTCTGACACATTTGTATGTGTCACCTCTGCTGCACTACACAGATCAGGGAGGCAAGTTTATTCATAGGTCTACCAGCATAAACATCAGGCCACAAAGGGAACAGCCAGAGAGTGCTTCTCCCTTACCTGCAGCACTAGCTTGAGACACACCACAAAGGCCATACTTAATTATGCAGCAAATAATTATGCACCCTAAAGTCATTTTAAGCGAGCTCCAGCTATCAATACTTAACATCTAAAGCAAATATTCACACTGGAGAGAAACCTGCTGTTTCCAAACTCTTCTCTTGTCTGATTCCAAGCCCAGAGCTGTTTGGTTTGTGCATTAGGGGCTTTTTACCTTTGGACTCGTTTCTGTCCTCATCTGTTTCAGCTTCAAGTTTGAGGCCATGTGGTTTCAGAGTGTTGGCAACAGACTGTTCCTTGCTTATTGTCAGTTGAATTTAATTCCCTTCCTCAAGGGCATCTGACATGTTGTGGCTTCCAGCCATCCCACCTCCGGCTGTTCCCTCCCCGTCCAGGCAGTGCCAGGTTCCGCCAGCTCATGAATGGGAATCTTCCCTCCTCACCCAAGCCTGCCCCCAGCCTACAACAGGAAAGCTGAGGCTGCTGAAAGAAACAGGAATGGCAACAAAGCTGGCATTGTTGTACTGAAAAACCACTGGCTGCAGCCCACCCGGCTCCATTTAGGGGGTAACGGATATAAGGATGAATCCCAGCTTTTGTTTAAAAAACTTATTTGCCTTTTCTTTTTTTTTTTTTCCTTTGGAGAATGACTTGAAAATGGTAACAAAGGCAGTGCTGTAGGCAAAGAAAGAACCAGGGGAGGGGGAAGTGGCACTATTTTTCTAGAAGTGGGTTGTTCAGGGTGGTCTTAGGGGTGTGAATGTCCGATCGACTTCCCACTGGCGCAGCTCACAGAGGAGGAGGGAAACACCACTCAGGATCCCAGTTTACTGATGGACTTGCCCTGCCAGTCTGAGCAAAGAGGAGAGTAAGGAAGTGTTCAGTGTTCATATTATGTTTATAACATGAAGACCTCAGGCTTGTACTTTTTAAGACCTCAGTGCCCACTGTGATCTCTGGGTCTCCCTTCTGTGTAGGTCAGAATACAGAGCTCCACCCAGCAAAGCCTGGAGAAACCCCTGGAGAAACCCCAACTAACTGTGGCTACATTCAAGTGTGTTTAAAAGACATCCACTACTGACCCTGCTGAAGAAAGGAATGAGGCTTGCTGAGGGTCCTGTCTTGCATGGGAAGAAGTTTATGGTTTGCAGCCTTGCCACATATTCAGTGAATACCTTTTTGTAACAGCAGGATTCTTCCCCCGCATCCTTTTGTAGGGAAAACTGTATCTAAGAACAAATGGGTGCTTCCTCTGGGTCCATGGACCAAAATTATCAACGCAGATTGAAAGATTTAAATACAAGAGATAAAACTCATGTCAGTCACCCCATCATCAAGCAACAACAACCCTATAGGTTAAACCTGAGGATGAACTTTCATAGGACCTATTTATTCCTAATGGACCTATTTAATGATGTCTCCATGTTTTCACAGTGCAGCTGCCTGCAATAGTATATTTTGCAGTCAGTCCAGATGACATTAGTGGCAGATTAGGAATCTGACACATCAATTAGTAATCCATTCACTTTTTCCAAAGTCCACATCAGAAACTATCTGTGAATGCCAAACTGGGCTTGTGATCTCCACAGACATTTCTTAGTCTTAAGGAAAGAATAATAAATCTCAGCTTTTCTACACTCATAAGGAAATCAGACTTCAATAACGCTCACGGTTATGGCTCTCCAAAATTTATATTTTTGCCAATATGGATGTAAGTTTTGATTGGATTTTTTCTTTTTTTTTTTTTAAATTAAGAAACTTGCACCTCTTTTTCCTTGGTTTCCATTTTTAAAGCTCGTGTCAGGTTCTTTGTGTTTATCTCTGCTGTGGGTTTCCTCACATTTCACTTCAAAACTGTAAGTTTGTTAAGTAGAGTCTGGAAACAAATCTTCTATTTACACAAGAGGTGCTAAACCAGGGCTGCTCAGAGCACCCTACAGCAGTTCAAAACCAGAAGGGTAAGGAGAGGCCTCACACCTTGAAAGGTCAGTGAAAGGAGTCCTGTTGATCTGCAGGCCAGAAAGGCACCAGTCCATTGACCAGTTTGAAATAAGTAAGCAGGCCACTGGCAGGTGACAGTACAGAGGGAGGATTTTAATGTTCAGGTTGGATGGTGAGGGATGGTATTTTTCCCTCTAACTTGGCACACTGGGAGTTGACTCTACGTGGTTATGGCAAGACTCTCCACACCCCTGCAGTGCTCAAGTATCTTCCCAATCTCTCTCTTTCCAGAGTCTTTTCTCTCTCAGGGAAATGGTTCATGAGGCAGCTCTGTTAGCAAATTCAGCCTCCTTTGCTGTTTGTCCTCCCTCAGCTGCCCTCTCCATTTAAACTCTCCATCTCTCCCCACTATGGGATCTAAGCCTCTCCTGGAGCAGAAGGCTCAACAGCCACTCACTGTCCAAATCCTCCAGGCTGCTGAGCACTCTGTCAACTCCTTTACACATCTCACACGACCTCCTGAAATCATTTTCCAAGATGGGGGCAAAGAAAGGAAGGACACGATGGTCTCACCACCAAAACTGCCCTCAGAAAAGCAAATGGAGCTTGCAATGTTGTGCACAGATGGAGCTGTATCCGAAAGCACAACATCCCCTACTTATGGTGGGGATTTTTTTGCAAGGCATTATTAGAAGGAAGCTTGTCAGCTCTGCTGAGAAACTTGGCAAACACCAGGGCACACCAGTCTCACTCTTTTACACAGCTGGATTTTCTGCAGCTCAAGTATTTTTCCCCTCTTGCTCTTGGCCCATCCAAAGATGAGTGCTGAATTTCCCTGAACATTACCCACAGGTTAATTTGTTATTAAGTTTAGGCTCAGTTTAACATCTTGGCATGCAATTTAAATAAAACCAAAACCAAATGTCCTTCATTTCTGCTGAAACCACCCTCGGTTTGGCTCAGCTGCCTTTGGTGTCACTGGAGGGTGAACAGGAGATTCGTTTTCGTCTTGTCATTTTTGGTAGTAACCTAAAAATCCTCCATGCAACTCTGAAATACACTGCCATAAAGTAATTGTCATGGAATGAGACTGGCCAGGATCTGAACATGCTACATTGATTCTGACTTAGCTGTGCAATACTCCTCACTCCAGGAAAGGAAGATGCAACAGGCACACAAACTGCTGGAGCCCAGAATGCACAGACAAAATTTGGGCATAGTTCCTTACTACAGGAATGATGGTGGGATTTCCCACCTTCCATCCAGAGAAGCTGAAGGAAGGAACACTCGAAAAGCCCACAGGTACAGCCCTGACCCCTGTGTAACTTTGTTCCTGGTCTAATTCTGAACCTTACACGGCCTGACTGTGACACAGTTCAACCAGAGTGATGTCAATGGAAAGGGGAAAAAGCTCCTCAGTGTTCTGAGTAAGTGACTGTGACACCGAGCCTGGAGAGCAGGGAATGTGAGAGCTGACCTTTGGTTAACTCATCATCTGCACCAGGAGGATGCAGCTGACTCTTCCACTCAATTTTCTCCTGTCCAGGGGACATTTTACAGGCAGCTTTAAAGTCTTCAAAGTCACCTGCAGAGAGTACCCAGTAATCTCATTCTGCACATTTCTGTCTGACTCGGGGTTATCACGTTCTTTCCTGTCTTTTCCCCGTGTGTTCAAAGAGTGTTCCTTAGGTGTGATTGAGCTGATAAATCAAGTTATGTGATTTCTTTCTGCTGATCAAACAACAATGCCTAAGGGCATTTCCAAAATACTGATGTTTACCATTTCAGTCACAGCAGATTACTTCACATGCAGAGATGAAAACCATTAACGAACTATTTAACTATTAAAGTCCTTCACACAGACACCTGAACTTCAGAGAAAATTCAGCAAGTTCAAAGATTTTGAAGTTGATGGTGGTTTTATGGACCTATGCTATGCAGTGAAGAAAAGCAGAATTTGTTTCTATTACCATCAATCATTTCAAAAATGAGGCCTCTTTGTGCTACTCAGAACAAGAACAGAGAGTAAAAAAACATGGGAATATCAACCAGAAAGATTTATGTGTGCTGAAATGAATATTTATCTGAGCCTCCCAAAAATCCAGTCAGGTACCAGTGTGCCAGATGTATGAAATCACGACAAACATGCCACACTGGGAATTGCACTTGCCTGGCTCTGAACAACAGTGTGCTACAGGGGCAGAAGGAAAGGAGGAAACAGAAGGACAAGCTCTTACTTGTGCCCAAGTTCATGTGCAATTGTAAAAGCCAGATTGAGACCATTGTCTTCAGCAAGAACACACTTCCTCTTGGCACTGCAGACACCTCCCAAGTAAGCGATTCCTGCAACAGAAACACCGAGAATGGGCCCATCAGGATCAGTGGCTCAACCAGAATGACAAAAGATGCAACCAGCAGGAAAAACATCAGGGCAGTTTGCACACAAAATCATCTGAGTAGTTTGTTCATCATCCTACTGAAGCATCAGTCCAGGGTTTCGTCAGACAGGAAATAAGTAAAACACACCTTCGCTGCTTTCCTTGGAAAATATATTTCACCGTCTCAAAAATACATTTCACTGACTCAGAAATTCATCTAAGCTTGTCTGTTAATGCCCTCTACTACAAGATGCAGTGAAGTATCCTGAATAAGCATTTAAGTGGAGTTCTCCCAAATTTCAGAATAAAGTCAGGGAGAGGGGATAAAATAATAAAGCAGAAACTCTGAAAAGATCTTACATTTCCCCTCATTTTCATACTCAAAAGACAGCAAGGGTGTCAGAGCCAGAAAAGCTGCCAAACTGCTGACAGTGAGTCACAAAGCCAGTGGAGGTGGCAGAAGTCCTCCATGGCTCAGTGGAATTTAGGATTTGATCCCAGGCACAGGATTCTCCAGGTCTGTTTGTGTGGGCACCACAAACGGTTTGAGGCTGAAGCCAAAGAGGAATTCAGAAGTTACACCATGAAACCTCTGCTGTGGAACAACAATAGTCCTCAGATGCCCTTCCTGCACCCAGACCGTCCTCTCAGAAAGTGCCACTGGGCTTGGAAATGCTGTGGTGGCATCACAGGCCACGCTCAGGACAATTTGCTGCTGAGATTTTGTTTCATCTGCCACCTGGAAAACAGAGCTGAGCCACTGGGAGTTGGGCACAAAGGTTAAAGGCAGGGTGTTGTGTTCATACACTGCCAAACAGGCCCCTAAAAAGCCACACAACAGCTCAGTGCACACACAGAACAAGATGCCCAGATGGCACAGAGCAACCTAAACGTCCATCCTGCCACTCCACACATCCCTCTGCCACGGTGGAAGGAAGGGAAGTGTAAAGACCTTCCCCAAACGCCTCTCAGTTTTTTCTCAGTGGATATATTTGCTTGTATTTGTATTTAACAGACAACAAGAAATGTATTTCCTCCCTGGATCACTGTTCCCACGGAGGGGTAGCTGGGATCTGGCTGCCTTTAATGAGCAGCCCATGACCACTGGAGACAAGGTCTCTGCTTTTTTCCTTGCTCCTTTTTTTATTCTCTTCCCTGAGAGCTGACAAAGCTGCGTTTATCAGCGTGCACATGTAAAACTTCAGACCTGGGAGAGGTCCAGCTCTGTTTTTATGAGTTTTGACAACAATAAGGATATGGATATTTGTTGCCAAGGGTGTTCTGGATGGAATGAAGGGATGGACAACAGCCTTTTACTTCAACACCAGCAGCAGAGAGTAAAGGCAGAAATCAGACACTAACACTTCCTTACTTTAAAAGTGCTGACTGTGAAAGGTCAGATTCATACCACATGCAAAACCCAAAATATTTCATCTTTTAAATCAATGGCTACAGATGGCTGGGTTTCAACACTTCAACAAACTGACTTGCTTTTTGCTCACACAATAATCCTAAGGATGTCAAGGAATTGCTCAAGAAGTAACAGCCTTCTTTGAGAAAGATTTTTGAGGTTGCAACCTCAGTCCACACACCTGATGGCCTAAGGAATGCGCCACTTTTTGGTTAATGGGAAGCAAAAATGCAGTACTGGAGCCACAGAAGCTAGAGATGAAAAGGAACCATTATGGCACTCAGCCAACCTTCTGCTTCTTTAGATTTCTTAAATCCTCCTTCTGCTGAATGCCTTACTGAACATACTGATATTTTGGTTCCCCCTCAGCAGATTTAGGCACAGCAAACTGCAATGACCAGAGCAGGATTCTTATCAGAAGTGTTTTATCCCTACTATCCCTACTGTTAAAGCTGATTATTCCACCTTCATCTTCCATCAACCTGTGCCAACACACACCTCAGCAGTGTCTGACACACGAGGGCTTAACTGAGAAGCAACAAAACAGAACTGCATTTCAACCTCAGGGGTCAATCAGTCAAGTCAATTCAGCTGGAAATGATTTGTGCCAAGTTCAGACTTCATAAAATGAGGCTGGGCCTACGTTTGCCATCACTTGGAGATGGAAGGGGCCAATATTGACATGCTTGGGAGGAGTGGTGCAGCAAAACAGTCTAGAATTCTATCAAAGAGGTTAAATACCAGTTAAAGTGTCACATACATTACCTCAAACAGAAATTCTTCTGAAGTCTTTTGTTTAGTGGCTCTAATCCCCACTGAACCTGGCAATAACACTGCTCTGTGCTAAGAGCCTCATTATTTAAAGGTGGAAAACTTAATTAAGGACTTGTACATCCACCAGTGGCTGAAGAAGCAGTGACCGTGGCTCAGTTACAGACTCTTAGTCATCTATTTTTATCAGTTATTTTCAATGCTTAATGTGAATCCTGTGTGGCCATTTTATAATATTTGCAATGATTAATTAAAAAAAAAAAAAAGGAGACATCTAAAATTAGTTTATTATTACAGAACTAGGCTGGGCAGAGAAACCTGGAAGAGCAGAGAGCAGAAACCTTTGGAGTACATGGAATGAAGTCAGTAAGAAGTCCAGCTCATGAGCTGCTGAGTGCTTATTAATAGGAGTCATTCTGGAACAGCAAGCCAGTTATAACAAATTGGTACAACATTTTAAGCCCGAAAAAGTTTGCCTCAAAAAACGTTTTTGAAATATATATTTTCTATCAAGTGATTTCCTAAAACTGTAATTTTCTTTTGGACCAATACATTTCACCATTAATTCTTTCATCAGAACATAAATAGTAGGTAAATTATTAATCTGCAAACATAATCCAGTTTTTTTGGCAAATATTTCCAAACTATTCAGATAAATGCAACTTTTTGGTAACCCACTGCAATGATCCATATCATTGATATGCTGAGAAAAATACACCTTTAACCAACAGCAACAGCAGCACAATGCCTTGGTAGCTGCTTTAATATGATTTATTTTCTTCACTGGGATGAATGGAAACTGCTGGTTTTGCCTGTTAAAATGTCCAGATTTTTATCTGAGCCTTTCGAGTCTGTAGAACTGGAATAGAAACTTCCTGAACTCAGACATTTGTTTGTGAAAATCCTGGCATGCTGTGGTTCTACCTGGCTGGGAATGATACAAGAGGAAAGTCTTTTTTTTTTCTTTTTGGTAATTTTGCTTCTGGCCCTGTCAGGAAGACAGGTGTGTGAAGATGAAAAATAGCAAAGGAAGCTGAACTGGGTTTTTTGTTTATTTTTTAAAAAATACTTCACACTTCTCATGTGCTTCTGCAAACACACAGACAGCGGGGAAGAAAGTCCTTATCTTTCAGAAACAGCACCAGCAAATACCTCAAGTCTATTTTTAATATAAAAAAAAAGGTCAAGCAGGAGCATCAGTGCTAAAGGAAAGCCAAAACCTATTTTTACTATTCCCGAGCACGAGGGTTTTTTCCTTTCTCTCCTGAGAAATTACATAATTACAGGCCATAACTTCTGTGCTTGGGCTTGAACAGGCAGAGCTCTCTGCACTTCCACAGCAAACCTTAGGACACAGGCAACTGTGTAAACTCACTTTTTATCCAAAAAGTTGTCATACATAAACAGTTTGCAGCTGTTGGCCTCTCTGCCAGCTAATGAGCCCTCCACCAGCCATATCTCTGAGGGGAATGATTCCATTTATCCCACCAGCTCAGTGAGGCATTAGGATATTACACACTTGCCACAGTGATGGCCAAAGCTGGGGGAACACAAGTTCTGGTGCGTGGGCTCCCATTTTGCCCCGCGTCAAACACCCGGGGCTTCCTCCTGACGGCTGGGGAATATTCACTCAGCAAGTGGTTTGTCCAGGTACTCCAGCTTTCAACTCTCTAATGTCTTGTTTTCATTGCACTCCTAATACTTTAATCTCTTCTTCTGCCAACCACCTCTGGATACAGAACTTCTACTTGATTAAAACTTGGCTGGCTCTCCTCCTCTCAATGTATTTGCTGTTGGGAAGGGAGCCAGGCTCCAAGTCCTGAAGTCTGCTTGGCACAGATGGAGACTCCCTGCACATCCACATGCTCAGAGCAAAGCTCCCATTCCCCATCATTACTACTTTGGTGCTGAGCTGGATGTTTTTCTCATCCTCCCACGAATTTCAATTTGTGCAGCTCGCACATGGCCATCAATTACATTCCTGTAGCCTCTCTTAACATCCTACACAGGGAAAACCAGGAAACCCTGAAGTGATTCATGCTCTGCCTTTCCATTCAATGGCAATGATATGTTTGACAGAGATGCCCTGCCTGTATTTACACACCAAGTCAGTCACCAAGGGAATCTTTCAGTGCTTATGATACCTAAAAGGGAAAATACTTCTCCTTTCTCTAAAGCCTACACAGAAAAGGGTCCAAAATTTAAAAAAACATTCAAGAAGTGCCTGTTAAACTGCCTCCAAGACAGGTAATCACACGATCCCTGTCCTACAGCTGAATAAACAGAGGCCTCAAGAGTCAGCGGTATCCAGGTAAAAAGGAACAGTATCCATGGAAGGACCTCTCCAGTGTCCAACACAGACAGGCTGAGGTGTTACCCCTGGCCCACCGAGCCTCCAGTTCCACATTTGGTTTACAGGGATCGTCCACAGGGTGAGCTGTTCCTTCATTTTATGAGAACGTCCTAATTCAAAGCTGGACACGCAATTTTAGTGGCACAGATCAATCTGGCTGGGTAATCATCTCGATGCCAGTTCCTGTTAATCTTGCAGTTAACAGCATGGTTTCCATTAGGTTTTAATATTCATGTATGGAAACTCTTTTCCTTAGCCATAATTTTCATTGTTACTGTATTTAATGAAAACCACGCTGGAAATAAGACACTCATCGTGAATCACAAGTACAGAAATTATAGTACAACCACCCAGTGCAGGAGGGACAGCTACAGTCAGGTAGGAGAACAAGTTAATAATCACACCAAGTGCTTTACTCAGTGCAAGTCACAATATTTTGAACCCAGGTATTTTTATAGAAAGGGTGTCTGATGCCATGGACCATCTGAGGGAACAGGCTCCCAGGCACAGCACTATTCCAGAAAGGATATAACCCACTCTCTGTCCCATTCTCTTCATAAGAGAGACAAAAACAAGCCCAGGAAAGAAATCAGTCCACTCTTCACTTGACCTGTTTGAGTGGCAGAACATCCACTCCCTGCTCTGGGCTGAAATTCCCTCGATGGGGGGCAGATGCTTGAATCCTATCAGGGAAACAAAGCTTTATAGGACTGGTCCAAATACAAACCTCTACACAAGACTGGGTAGGCACTCAGATAAAAAGGGAATTGTCAAGGAAAACTGCTCAAAAGGAGCTTGTAATCCTGCAGAATTTAAGCAAGAACACCTTCCAGGCAGGTGTGTTGACTAAATGACTTCCTTACTGCGAGCTGGTGGAGGAATGGAGGGGAAGCAAGTCCCAGCACTGATTTTTTTGAGCATTGGAAAGTCCACGTCCTTTCTGCAGGCAGAAGATGATGTGGATTCCTGGCAATCCTAGGAAACCTCTTGCTAAGGGCACATGAGGTTCACTCACCTGACTTTGCTGCACACATTTGTTTTTATACCAGTTTTCAAACTGGTATCCCAGTCCCTACATCTCTCTCTCTGCCTCGCTGAGAAACAGGTAAACACCACACCAACCTTACAGAGAGTGAACTAAGACACTCAAAAATGAACTAAAACATTCAAATAACTGCCAAGATCCCACAAGAAGCCACCACTACTCCTGAGAACACCCACCAGACCCTGATGCTCTATACCCAGGCAACTTGTTGCAAATGTGTCCATCATCACAGAATCACTTTCTCTCTTTGGAGGATTTACCTCATCCCAAAATTCAACAAGTTCCTTGCCTCCAAACCAGCATGACCTGCAGGGGTGAAGCACTCTCCCAGAACTGTGTGTGCTCTGTGGTGGACACCTCCCCTCCAGGACTGACTGTAGTGCCCAATAAAATAACTTATTCCTCATAACTCTGAAAACACTGTCACTTCCAGTACACACAACTGCTGTCAGGATCCCAAAAGCCCAGCAAGAACAATAAACAGCTGAAACACAAAGTGCAGTTACTGTCTGAATCTCTTGATTTTCATTACACACACTCTGAAGGACTTACCAATAAAATTTCTCCCTGATATTCCCTGTCCCAGCTGTGATGCCTCTGGAGCTGGTAATGTAACACTCCTCGGAACACGAGGTCCTTACAGCCCAAATGAGTGAAATGCACAATAACTTTGATTAGGAGGTACTTTTCTAACTACTGGGAATAATAAAAGATACTTGGTACTGAACATTGCAATAGCACCCAAGGGTCTAGTGACTGACCCTGGATGAGGTTTCACAAGACCAGAGCTCTGACTGTGGGAGCCAGATTCAACACGTGCCTTGGTCTTTGTGAAATCACTGTGACTGTGGCAGATCCACCCAAATTTCAGCCGTGGCACCACTGCAGCTCCTCGATACCTTTCTGATAAAAGGACCTTTGTGAGGCCAGACTTCTTCATGTCTGTGAACCTGCAGAGGCAGCAGGATTTAATCACTAGAGCTTAAAGGGAGCACTTCTGCTATCTCCTTTTTCTCTGTTTAATTACCCTGCAGGACAGCAATTAATGGGACGTGGAATCCCCTCCCCAGCACAGCCAACTCTCAGCTTTAGCTTTCAGTCTTTCTGTGGGGCTTTTATGTTTCTTGGGAACCCTCCTGTGGTTTTCCAGCTTTAATGGATGAATCATTTATCTGCTCCTTTACCAACTTGCCCACACACAGACACTCCCCAAGATAGCAAGAGCTTTATTCTATTGCTACTTGCACTGGATTTACAGTCTGCTGCTTCACTGATTTAGGCAGAGACTCTCACAGGGTACAGGGGATGCCCAGACAGCTGAAAAGCCCTACAGGAACAAGACCTCTCCTGACTTTAGGGGTCCTCACCCACACCAGTAAAAGGCTGTTTCAGATACCAAATGCAGTGAGATAAGAAAGCTGGCAGGTATTCTAATACCTTTTTGGCCTGGAAGACCCTTTATCCAAGGCCTACAAAAGCATTATTCATACTGTACTGTGCCAGCAAAGAGCAGACAACCTTCAGAAACCCTCTGAGGACTGGCCATGGGCATCTCTGGAAACCAAATTCCTTTCCAATGCCAGTCACAAGGATATGTGATCACAAACAAAAATATTCAGCAGAGCTATGGTGTTCACTGGATTTCAAAGAAAGCTGGAAACAAGCACATTGGTGAGCCTCATGGAGCAGATATCCATCAGGAATGACACGGGTACCACTGATCTTGCCTCGGAGCAAGGGAATGCATTAAAAGACCACCTGAAATTCCTTCCTGCCCCGATTTTCTAAGCTTTTATGAAAAAGCACTGGGATCTGAGACATCAGCAGAGCAGGAGATAAAAAGAAATACCCTGTCTGTCTGACATCTGCTCTTTGTTCAGCGTGACAACCTCCCTGCCATTAACGGGCTCCTCCCTCGCAGCAAAGCATCCCTTCCCCGCACGGCACGTTAACAAACCCTCCCCAGCTCAGGTGACACGAGGAGTGGCTTCATTAACTGGAGAGGAGGAAGCAGGGGCTCATCTCCGTGTTTACTCTACTTTGATATGCTAACAGCCACATTCCAGAGGGCTTCTCCCAAACACTCCCCAGCCACAGGAGCTGATCTCAGGCGAAAACACAGCTCCTCTCTGCAGTTAAATATGAAGTTTGGGATATTTAGTCCAAATCAGACCACCATTCCTGGGTGTAGATTCCCAAAGCCTGGCAGCTAACGCACCATCTGTTTACAGACATCACTGCATGCTCACACACATATATGGAATTACATGGGCTTAATTACTCCGAGTAGGATATAATTACTCCAAGTAGGATTAGTATATAACAGCTGTACTCCTCTTCAGAGGAGAGGCAGCAGGAGTGGTGGCCAGGTGGATGTGAGAGAGGGATTCCAGTTGAGGAATAATGGACGAGTTAACACACGGCGCTGGGAAGTATAGAGAAGCCTGGAATAATTCAACTTTAGTGAACAAGGCAGGAAAACAAATGGGAAGAGATTAGGGAATGAGGACAGACTGGGACAGAAAAGTAGCAAATGGAGATAATATGGGTTTTCCAGAAGGCTTCAAGAAACGTGACTTTGATCTCATAAGCAGCAGGGAGTCACTTCTGAGGGAGGCAGGGGTCAAGGAGGGCAGGAGATAAGATCAGAAGGGAAGATGAGCTCTCTGAGAACTTGCGTGTACTTACTGCTGGAGAAAAATGGACCTAAAGCCCTGGGTCACATCTCTGGAATCCCAGGTTCACTTGAGGAAAAGTAGGAGCTGGACTGCAACAAGACCTGGTGAGGGCATGGAAGTATTCAGGCAGGGAGGAGAGGGCAAAACCCGGCACTTGGCATAAGGGAGGGACAGCTGTTAGAGCTGGGACAGAAACTCAGCTCTGCCCTGCAGCACAAACCACAGCAGGCAAGAGTTGGGGTCCATGGTGAGAAGGACCAAATGAGCCGAGAGCATCAGCCCCTGCCTGGCTCCTCAGGCACAGAGAGATGCCAACACCAGAGGGCTGTGCCAGGAACCTCTGCTCCTCACTTGGCTCCACACAGGGAGAAGGGAAATGGGAAGATCCGTGACTATCAGACTCTCATGAGGCACCAAACATCTCTGAAAGAAAACTCCAGCAGTCCTAAGCAGTATTTTTGTGTCAGAGGATCCCAGGCTCAGGAAAGCATCCCCACTTCAGCGTGTGTCCAGGTACAGACGGTCAGGCGGGAATCACAGGGAAAACCATCTGGAAGGACAGAGCAACCCCAGGGAACAACGGTGCTTTCCTGAAGTCTGAGTCAACAGACACTTGTAAGAGTCACCACAGGGATTAGAAGGAGCAGCAACACTTCCCCAGAACTTCCCCAGACCAGGACACAGGCATAGTCAGGAATTTTATCCACACTTGGACCCAGCAAGACCAAGCTGGAGACACCACTTTCTCTCTGACTGACAGACATAGAAAGAAAAGCAAACAACTGGACACAGAAGATAAGAAATGAGTGTACAGGGCTCTTAAACAGAGATATAAAATCTAAATGCTAAGTATAAATCTAACTTCAATCTTCTACTTTTCTGTCATTTCAAGAACAACAAACTCTGATTAGACTGATGGACTCGTTTTCAACAAACAAAAACATCCACAACAGAGCTTCTTAACTCACTGGCCAGTCTTCTTATAACTAACTGCAGTGTTTACACTGTTTGTCTACTGCAGCACAAATACTGCTGTACATGCTGGAGCCTGATGGATGACATTATTAAAGCCAACAAGCAGATCCTCAGCAGAACATTCCTGTGTACCCAGCAGTCTGGCCATGGCCAGGCAGAGCCTCAGTGCAAACAGCTCAGGCAAAATGGCCACACAAAACCAACAAACATCCCCAACCTGCTGACTGCTCATGGCCACCAGCTACAGGAGAAATCCAAGGCTAATTCCAAGCTAAGCAAACACAGAAATCCTTGGCATTCGACAAATCATGCTGAAAGAGTACAGGAGAAAGAGACTGGATGGGTTGAGTCTGGGGTTTTGTTAGATTATTATTTTAATAACCTCAGTGTATTTGATCTGTCAGTTGATCTGAAAGGGAAAAAGACTTGTCTAACTAATTCAGACCAAAACCTGGCAGATTATAGGATTTTGAACCTGAAATTTAAAAATCTACACAGCAGAACCCCCATGTCCAAATAACATCCCAAGGAATTCCAATTCTTTTCAAAGGGCAGTTTATACACACACACACACAAACACATGGATATATTTACACCCCTCAGTAAGAATCAGGCTAAAATTTCCTTGGTAAGGAAACCCCAGTATTTTCTGCAGGGAAGATCTGGTCAAATTCCCACGTGCGAAATTCACAGTGCTCTGCTGTGCCTTTAGAGACAGTCATTTTTTTTTCCAGGATGTGCCTGTGCATTCTTGGGTCAGCTCAGATTTTCATCACCTTTCCCACAGCACCTGCCATTAATATTTACAGCCATGAGGGGTGTTTGTGTTGGACCCCAGTTGGCTGGAGGACACTCCCTGCTGCATTTTCAGTGTCCGGTCAACACGGGGAATGTTCTCAGCAGTGTAAAGTGCTGTTACAAACCCAATTCCTATTTGTGTTGCACAGTCCCAACTGAAAAGCTTGGAGCTTTTGCTGAGGCAGTGGGAGAATTGTTACATAAATCCCAACAACATTCCAAGGATTTAAAGTGACTTTCAACCTATTGAGTGCATTTGGTGTAGCAAAATCCTTCCAGTACCAGACACCCTGCAAAATGGGTTAGGTATTCCACCAGGTCACATTACCAGATGGTTAACCAAAGCTGGAAAGAAAACATTCAGATGAAAAAATATCAGTGCAGGTCAAACTCCGTTGTTGGAGATGGGGAGGGAAGAGTTTTATGCCCATTCCCCAGTGTGGTTTTTATTCTTGGTTATCACCGGTAGAATCTCATCTCCACGTCATTTAAAACTTGCTCTCAAAATTGCATTTAGTCTTGGCAGCTGCACGACAAAAGAAATGTAAAAGTACAGTAGGCAACTGTCCTTCATTTCCTTCCCTTACTCTTACATATCCTGTGTGCAACTGGAATGCTCCTATTTGATTATCCAGTGGAGCAAACGCCACACTGAACGCAATCATGCCTTATTACCCTCCATGTCTGCAGCCTCTCGCACAGCCATGGACAGATGTTTTTACACAGCTTGGTTTTTTAGCTACGGGGTCTATAAAACAATAGGAACTATCTGAAATGTTTTTGAGCCAGCAGAGGATAAAGGCACTGTAAAGCAGTCAGCTGGATAGAAGCCACCCATGTCTGACAGGAGGAGAAGAAAAACCTCGGAGGTTTCTCAATTCTAAACACGTCAGCTCTGTGGAAGGGCTGCAGAGAGCAGCAAACTGACCAGGCTGGAACGTGGGAAACCAGGGAAAAACAGGGAGCCTGGCAGTGGAAAGGAGAAACACAGACCTCTGGCCTGTTGAAGGGTTCAGTCATTATTTTACTGACCTGAAGAACTGGCTGGTGCCCAAGGAAGTGGAGCTGCCACTGGGAAGGCCTGGGAAGAGGTAGCCTTGCCTCCGGCTGAGGGGCTTGGACTGACTCAGGGCTGGGCTTTGCTCTGTCCCGTGGCACGTCCCTTCCCATCTCCAGGCTTCATTTCCTCACCACGACAATGGGGATCACCCTTCTGATCTCTTTGGTAAAGAGCTTTGAATTTTGCTGAGGGAAAGCCCTATTTACAAATTCATTTCCTTCTCCTCTCAATAAATTCCTTTTTACAAATGAAATAAAATGCAAAACCCCCTCACAATGTGCCGTTTAATGGCACAGGTCTGTCAGGGAGGCACCGTGAATTAACGGGGCTGGAAGGCAGGATGTGCAAAATCATTCCATGCTCTTGGATAAGAACCAGTGAGAAATGGTTTTATGAGTCCCACGTTTCCCCTGTCCACTGTATCATAGCAGAAAATCCTGCTTTCAGCTGCACAGATCCTTGGATTGGCATTTCCAGCCCAGAGGGGTTATTTATAGTGTACTGACAGCAGGTTTGACACCGTGGAAAACAAACACTATTTCTCTTTCCACAGCCTTTTATTATAAAAAGGAAAGGAAGAAGCAGGGTGAGCTATGAAAGCAGAACTGACGATTTTCTTTATTTTATGATCATTGTTGTGAGAATCCCCCAGAGAAACAAACCCTCAGCAAGGGGAAGTCATGGAGCTGGGGTGTGAAGCAGTGCAGAAAGCAGTAAAATCCCACTTCCATGCACAAGGCAAGAGACAAGAGCAGAAATACTGTAAACCCCAAAAGACAGAAGTGCTCTGTCCACAGACCAAATATAATGAGGTTGTTCTGCTCGTGTCTGCCTCAAAGGCTGCTCAGCCTCACGCACACAGTAGCCAGGAGCAGTTCCAGAGCTTTTCCTGACAGTTGTTTGGCAGTGGAGGCTGAGCTGGACATCAATTAGGCTCCTGCCTTCAGCCCGTCTGTTTGCAAACACAATGACCACTTTCTGAGATCAACAGCAGAGATTTCTTTAAATCATCATTAAATGCTGCTTAGCCATAAGCAAAGTCTGGGTTCTCAGGCAGTGTCCCACAAATCATCTCTAATTTAGAAGATAATCGAGGCAGAGAGCTGCCTAGGAGATAAAACTGCAGTTCAGAAGTTCTAGCACAGTGAATCAAAAACCCTCCACCTATCACACAGAAGAAAAAGGTATATTAAAATCTCATGCTTCTGGTTGTCTTTTACTCCATGCTAACATGAAAACGTACTGAATTGCTTCTGAGGGAAAGTATACCAGAAATTCATTGGGAACCATTAGTTAAAACTGTAACAATGAGCCCTTTCTGACTGCATGTCAAAGCCCCAGACGTAGGAAGGAGGGTGAGGGGTAAAAAGATGGGGAAAGGAACGTCTTGTGCAGGTATCTGCCCTTTAAGCTACGAGACAGAAATTCCCAGGTGCTTTGTGTACATGTCTACATAATTTCACACAGACAGAAATGGCCCTGGAGTGGAATGCAGGACATGTTTGCACCTGCACCAGTCACACTGCGCTATGATTTAGCACATCAAGTGATTTATGACATGGAGTTGAAACGAAGGAACGAAGTCAGAGTATCAGAATAAATATCAACAAAGTCATGGCAAAATGTTTTCCCTCATGACTTACTCCTTTCAATAAAGGAACAGACAGGAGCTTAGTTACCCACCAGTTTGACATCAGGCTGGGATTTGGGCTGGAGTCCCAGATGCCTGATGGGAAAGTGCCACAGAACAGTTCTGGTAGCAAGGGAGTTTTCTGAAGAAAGCCAGATTGGACAGGGCTTGGAGCAACCTGGTCTAGTGGAAGGTGTCCCTGCCACGGCAGGGGGTGGGATGAGATGATCTTTAAGGTCTCTTACAACCCAAGCCAGTCTCTGGTGTTATGATGATTCTATGAAGATTTATTTCATTCAAATGGTAAGCAGCACCCACCCTGCATGCACAACACCAAGATGTGGTGGCCTGAAGGATGTTTCCTCAGTAATATGGTGCCTGGTAAAGGAATATAGGTCCTTTCCACAGCATTTTAAACAGCTGTCCTCTTTTATTCATCAAAACCCATTTCCATGAGCCATTAATAAAACCTTGGGAGAAGGTAAAGCTTTCAAGCTCAGCTAAGCTTAAACATCCTGCACCTACTTTGGGGTCAGCCCCAAAAAGGAAGAAAAAAAGCTCTGTCAGAAAGTCTGACTGGAGGGTTTGAGTGAGCAACAAGAAAAGCAAGATTTAGGATCAGCAAAGACAAACAAAAGCAGGGTGGTGAGCTGCTGAGAAGACTCTGGACATGCTACCTTAGAGGTGACAATGACTATGTACACATTTCAGCTTAGACATCTCTGACCATTAATTACCAATAGCAGTTTGATGTGGAAGAAATGAAAGGCCAGGTACAGATCAGGAAGTGTGTTATTCCTCCCCACTGACAGTGTTTAGTTCCAACTCCCTGAGAACCAGCTTCAAACACATCACCACTGTTTTATCTTCTGGGATGGTGCTTACTAGGAAGACAGACAGGCAGACAAATAATGGGAAAATAAAAGTGCTTGAAACACATCTTGGGGCTGCAAAAGGAAAGTGATGTATGGAGGAGAACTAATAAGGAACTGCTGGAGGTTTATCAAGACTGAAGTGGAATAAATGTAGGGAAATTCCGTGACAAGGACAGGCAAGTCCTGCAGTGACAGGAGACAGACCAGCCAGGACCCTCTGGGAAGAGCAGCATCTTGGTGTCCACCCCAGCGGAGCCAAGAGGAGATGAAGGAACAAAACTGAGCAAGAGCTCCTAAGAGCTCTGAACCAACCCCAAAGAGAAACAGACCCTTGGCAAAAAGGGAAGGAGTTAATCATGAGAGCAGCTGAGGGTCTATGAGACCTCAGAGCCTGGGACTGGAAACACAAGGAGAGGGAACAATGACAAACACGGAAAACCTGTCACTAACCCTTCCTTCACTAAATACATATTTATTTTAAGTATGCAAGTTAGTTCTTTCACCCAAGACATGCAACAGAGAGAAAATGAAAGAAAAAAAGTGGACACAGCCGGAAATTGAGCTGACAGCAGTCATAGGCTGATAAATTTCCAGAACATAACAGATGGATCAATGTCCTATTTTCCACAAAAACTCCTTGCAAAGGGACAACATGAGCTCCCAAATAAGGACAGTATCTCGTGTTTGGCTACTGTGTCTTTTCCAGAAAGACAGGTATTTTTCAGCTGAGGAGGCCCAGAATCCACCACTGCCCTTAGTATATGGAATGAATAAAGGCAAACCTAAACAAGACTACTGAGCTGCAAAACAAACCCAAAGGCAAAATGAAAGTCAAATGCTCTGCTTTCCATAACAACAGAAACCCCAAAATAAGTCTCAATAAAATAGGATCAGGAGGGTTGCATATCTCAGACAACACCTAAGAATAAGATCAGGCTCCTGACCCCACTGAAATCACTAACAAAACTCTCCCTGAGTCTGCTGGAAGCAGGATTTTCCTCTGGTCTTCAGTGCCCCTGGGAGGCAGCCTGGCTGAAGCCAAATCCCCAGAACAAGAGAGAAGGAAAAGCACACACAGGACTCTGGAGTGAGGAAGAGCAAGGGTTACTGCAGCAGGAATCCCTGATTACCTGAGTGGCTGTGCTCATCCCAGTGCTCCTACTGAGAATTTATGCAGTCTCATGTTACACTCACTTGGCACACAGGTTTTTAGTGGGAAGCTGGCAGAGGAGGGATTGCTGGCTGGTGAAAAGGAATTGGAAGGCTCCTGTGGGCAGGGTGGAGCCTGGGAGATGGCAGGGATGAATATGCCCAATAGCACAGTTCTGCACTGTCTGGGCTGTGCAGCCCAGCATTTATTCCCAAGCAACCCAAAGGCCAGGGAAAAACTCTTCCACTGCACTGTATCACAGCTGCCTTTGGCTTCCCAAATCCTGCAGCCTCACTCCACTGCCCTACAGAGCCACAAGGGACAGGAATTTGCAGTGCTGCAAGGTCCCTTTCCTTCCCAAACCCCACATCCACTTGACAGCGTTTCCTTAAGGGACATTTTGACCTCCAAGATGTTCATTTTAACGTATTAAAGTGTGTTTGGGTTTGGGCTGAAGGACAGACCCAGCCAGGCTTTTGCTAAAACCAGGCACTGCTGCTCTAATGAATTGTTTTAAGCAGCAGGTATTTCTATTTATTCTGGCAGCAAATAAAAACCCGCCCTGGAATACACAGAAACATTCAACACCAACCACTATGGAAAATGTTTTTAATGTGAGAATTCCTTTTCTTTTCCACTCACAGCAAACCAGCTTGGCTGTTCCCTTTCCTTGGGGATGAATTCTCTGCTGTGACACAGTTAGGGGACTGGAATCAGTGTGACACAGGGAGGAAGATGTAAATGCTCAGGACACAGTACAGGCAGGACAACCAGAACTGTCCCTCGCTGTGGACAGGCCACCCAACTGCAGAGGCAAAAGGCCAAGGGAAGAGTAAAAATGTGCAGTCCTTTATTCAGGTGCTTTACATGGGATAAAAAAAACCTACCTGGAGACCCAGACCCTTGTTTGCCAAACCTGGGCATATTTTGGAGCACTTTACTATGATAAACAGCCAGGATGTGGAAATGCTTTTCACAAAACACTGAGTCACTTGTGGAAAGAGTTTGGAAAACTACATTTCTCAGCCACCTCCACTCTCTGCTTGGTTGTCTCCAGGCAGCTACTCCTTCAGCTCAGCCTGCCCCTCTGCAGTGCACACACTTACTCTGCTTTCTTCTCCCCCACATCAAGCCACAGAGAAGCACATGTGACTGCAGCAGAGGTAAAGTCATTTTTAACCAGGGCAATTTAAGGATATTTAAGACACATTCTCGTTTTCCATTTCCCAATTCCACCCTGCCCCCACTTTTTATTATTAGCTGAACACAGGGAAGCTTCAGCTTGGATCTGGGGTAACATGTACACCGAGGAACGAGGGCCAAGCTCTGCCTTGAAATATGCAGGATCATTCCTAACTAACCGTAAAGCTGCTTATTTGGCACCAGCAGTGGAAATACTGAAGGAAAGGGGCATTCTCAATCTGCTTATGTCACAGAAAGGTTGGACCCTGACACCGTGCAAGGCTCCAAACTGCAGCCTGATATTAATAGTGAGACACTAAACCTGCAGTTTGGCTGCTCAGAGGCAGCTCCGCTGGAACGAAGATTCTCCTGCAGGAAACGGCAGCTCTGGTTGGAGTCACAGCTCGAGGGATGAGCCTGGAGCAGCCTCTGGAATTCTGAGTGCTGTGTGACAAGGTTGTGTCACACAAAGCAAACCTGTCTGCTCGGGTTCTCAGAGGTCCCACAGTGGAGGCTGTTGGAGCACCTCTGGAATTCATCCCTTCTCTGGGCTGACTTACCCACCCAAGTGGGGCCGTGACCATTAACAAACTATTTCTTACACAAATGTGGCTCTGTATCACCCCACAAAGACATACCTACATATTTTCCCCCATTTTTGAGCTTGTTTCAGCCATTATGTAACCCTTCCACCCTGCCCTGGCAGCTGGGCCAAGAAAATTTGAACCAAGTCCCCAAAGCAACTGGTTTCAGTGAGGGGCCCCTGCCAGAATACAAATACAAACCTCCTGCTGCTGTTTTCTCTCTGTGTCTGCATGGCAGGCAAAGATTCCAGACAGGTTTTCCAATATGGATCTTTTAGAGCACAAATGAACACCTCTTATGAGCCGTTTAAGCTTCATGATCCCACTTCCCAACAACAGCTTGGCCCTCGGTGCTTCCACCAGGGAAAGTTCTGCTTCCGGATTTCTCACAAGGGGAAGAAAATCAAGGCATGATCTTTAAAAAAACCCAAACATTACCTGGAGCCCTCTGAGCCCTCTTCTTTCAACATACATAATTTAAGAGATTCCTTTCAGCCTCCTGAACATGACTAAGCAATGTTAGATTCTGGACCTCTGTTGCATCACACACCCAAGAACACCACACGCTTTACAGAAGGCCTCCCTAAGCCATGCAATCTCCTGTAGCTTTGCACTCAAAAATCCCCATTTCACAGAGGTAGACAGGAGCTTTCAGAACGTCAGTGACTTGCCAAATGTCACACAGTGAGTCAGTGCCAGAGCTGGGAATAGAAATCAGGAGTCTAGAGCCCAGATTCTCTGCCTTATATAGAGCAGCAGCCTCAGTCTCATAGTTTAGGCGAGTTCCTGCTCACCAGAAAGATGTTTCTTCCTTTACAGGATGGCAGTATTGCCACTGCAAGGCCAACTTCACCCACAAGCAGGTACAAAAACACACAGGCATCTGCTGAGACCATGTTCCTCATCTACAGAAGTGAAGCATAAGGCAAGAAATGAGAGCAAGTTGCTATTGTAGAGAACTCGGGGGAGTGCTGGAACCTCAGAATCACCGTCAAGACTAAACACAATCTTACTCACTGGAGCAGTTCTTGCCTTCACAGGCAGTGCTGTTGGTTTGGAGAGGACTGTTTGGGAGCTGGAGTGAGGAACAGGAATCTGGGAACAGTAGAGATGGTAGAAACCCAAAGATAAATCTTCCTAAGCCATATGGAGTATCAATGGGCACCTTCCTGCCTCGATTGTTGCACTCATTTTAAGCCCAAGTAAACACCCCACTACATTAGATAACCCAGGTACATACACAGGGCATAAAACAGTGACTATTAAAAACCTATTTCTCTACAACCAACAGTTCTGGCTAAGGAGGAAAGTTGGAGAATCTTTCACAGGGTTAAAATTTAGTACTGCCAACACTAAGCACTTTCTCAACCAGGTGCATGTCACAAAAGTACATTCATTAAGTTAGTTTTTCCTCCACTATGAAAAAATGTAAATGGCACGACAAGGCCAAATGGGGCACAGAAAATGCATTAAGTGAAGATACAAGTGCTTTGCTGCCACATAATCAAACTGTCAGGGGGGAAGGAAAGAAAAGCAGCATTGAAGAGAGCAAAGAGGCCAGACTGCTTTTGTCCCAGGAACATTCACCTTCTAAATACCTTGGAAAACTATGCTGGAAAGAGTAACAAATGAGTTTAATCTTTATTTCTGTGGCCATTCACTTTCTTGACAGCAGGCACAGCCTGCAGCAAATCACTGCGCAAGAAATAACTTGGGTATTGTAAGAACAGAAAAGAAGTCATAAAAATATTTCCTTAGTCATGCTGTCTCTGGTAATATAATTCCCTGAACAGAGACCTTCAACAATACTGTCTTGAAAAATGGAAAGAGCTCTGACTTTACTCAGCATGTGTCTTCCATCAGCTTCTCTCTTTTCTGCTTTTTTTAAACTCCTTTATTGTATCTCACCACAGCCACCTCCAGGTGCAGGTACACGGCATAAAAACCTTCCTCAGTGGAAGGTTGTTTTCTGCTGGACACAGAATGAATGCATTGTGAGGGATCCTGACTGGAAAGAAAGCTTGGGATATGGAGGCCTGTCCTTGCTCATGTGTGTGTACATTCCAGCTCTGTGTTTCCTCCTTTCACCTGATCAGTCCCCACACCACAGAGAGGGAGGACCTGCATTCCCAGAGGAGCCTCCACAGAGCTCCTGCTGAAGGTACTTTCTCCATGCTCTTCATCACTCACTGTCAGCAGAGCAACTCTTGGGTCTGCAAGTGTCTCCCTGAATATCAGGATCCACCCCCAGTTTATAGGGAATTGTGGGATAAGGGGCCATTTGGGGCAATTCTAGAAAAATAAATCATGTGATCACCATAAAGATGTTGAGCTGTGCCTCCAGACACTGATGCTGCTGTGGGGATTGAAAAATACACCAGGAGAACAGATACAGTGAAGGTTCTGCCACCTGAGTGAAATAAATAAACCAAGGATTTAACGTGTGAGCCGTAAGGACCCTGTGTATGCAGGGTTTGGATATGATTAAAGGCAGGTAGGAAGCAGAAGGAGCAGGAGGCAGAAAAGATTGGACTTGGCTTTCCCACAATGAGGGATTCTTCTCCGGAATCAGAGCTTGATCTGGGAGTGTCATACAGGTTCTCACAACGGGAAATACATTCCTCAGTCAGCAAATTCTTGGTTTAGGTGAGAGAGAACTGAAAGGAACATCAAACAGACACATCTTCTACATCCACTCCAAAGAAGGAGAAATACTTAAGATTAATTCCTGAACTCTGAGACCTCCAGGGTTTAGAAGGGGTTAAAATTTAATGGCCTATTCATAGTTCATACCCTGCTCAGCTAACCCATATTTGTATCACAGAGGTACATAGATTGCAAAACCAACATTACAGCAAACCAAAGAATGAAAGATTGCCCAGAAAGCTCCTCTTGGCATAGAGTTGGCTCTCAAAACACCCTCCCCTGCTCCTTTGACTTACCCACAGTGTCACAAGGCTCGTCTTTGTGTACGCAGAAATCTGTCCTAGAAAGAAAAACAGAACAGAAGTGAAATGGATCCTGTGCCTCCAGACTCCAGGCTGGGAAAAAGCACTGGAGCATGACTCACAGAGCAGGGGTGTTGAGCTTTGGGGATTTTTTTCAAGCTGCTGTGCAGTCTACACGATGACAACACTGATAGCAGCCCTGATTGCTACTGGGAGGTTATTACAAGCAATTATGTGAATCAGCTCCATACTCTACAGTCCAATTCAACAGACTGAAGATTTAGCACCTAAAGAGCCCTGCCTCACTCTGTGATATCAGGCTGCTTCAGCAACTGGATTAAAACTGAAGCTCTTCTTTGTCACAAGAGAATTGGAACAAAAAGGAGCAGACACCCTATGATGCAGCAGCACCATCAGAAGTGGGAGTAGGAGATGTGTGGGCACTGCCTGAAGGCACAGAACTGAAATTGCACACCCAGAAATTCTCAATTCTTCAGGTTTTTTTCTTCTTCTTCCACTGGAATAGAAAAGGACAAGAAAGAAGCAGGACTAAACAGAGAATGACAGGTGTTGACACGGAAGAAGAGAATTCCAGGATTTGCCAGGTAACAAGTAAATTGGCTTCAGCTAAACCTGCTACAGTCAGATTTGCCATTTTGTGACTTGAATCCAACGCAGAGAGGTTCAAGAGGCTTCATCTGGTCTCTGCTACTCCCCCATATCTCATCAAGGCACGAGAAGATACTACATATGGCACATGCACCCACAAATCAACAAGGAATCCATGGAGCTGTATTAAACAGAAACAGAGTAAGAAGCCTTGAAACTCCCCATCAAAGCAAGGACACTTCATGACTTTATAAATGAGATTCCTCATGACAGAAAAACACCTGTGGGGGGAAAAGGTATTTTATAACTAAATTAATGGTCTGAATACATTTCAGTAAGCACTTAGACCTAAACTTTCAGGAGCTCTCTTCACCAGCCCTGCTCTGCAGTGCAATCCACTGTGAAGAGGAGCTGGAGAAAAACATCACATGTGCTAAAACATTTCAGAAGCTCCTTAACCCAAGGGGAGCTGAGGAACCATAATCTCTGTCATTATGGCTTTCCTCACCCTGTGGGGAGGCTGGTGAAAGAATCCTATTAGTACATTTGGAGTGTGCCTTTTGAAATGCTTGAGTCCCCCTGGGATTCAGAGTTTAAGAGTCTGGCAGGAGGAAGATCAAAAATACTTAGA
>JAWWES010000018.1:3336717-3370104 GCA_035583135.1 Lophotriccus pileatus | reverse complement strand
TGCCTTTTGAAATGCTTGAGTCCCCCTGGGATTCAGAGTTTAAGAGTCTGGCAGGAGGAAGATCAAAAATACTTAGAGAAAGATAAATACTTGGAAAAAAGAAAATACTTAATACAAAAGTAGATAAATATTAAAAATACTGTTTCCTTGAAGGAAATTATGAAACTAGGATTTATAGGAACAGAGGCCCTGGACTGCAGCTGATAACCCAAACCCTTCATACCAAACTCCTTTGAAAGTCACAAATCAAGTTGTCAAAGGCTTGGAAGGAGAGAAACAAGCAGCCATTTCCAGCCCTCGTTAAGCAGACATTGAAAACTAACCACGCTTGAGTGCAGAAAAACCATAACAACCACCAAAGTGTTAAAAAAATCAGACAAGGACAAAACAAAATCGGAAGCTACGACCACACACCGGCCCCAGCCTTCATTTTTCCCCACAGCCTGTGTCTCGACACCTTGGCATTCCAGCCTTTCCAAGGAAGACTAATGACAGTCTCCTGACGGAGCTGGCACCAAGCTCCTGCTCGAGTTCCCAGAGCCAACTTGACGGAGGTTTATTTAAGGACTTATTATGTTATATAAACTGGTAAATCAAACAGATGCTTTTCTTGTGACAACAGATAGCTGAACTATTAGTCGATGGCAGGAGGCCACTGCTAGAAAAGCCTCTCTCTTCAGAGGCCATCCAGCCCTGCAAATAACACACAGCAGTTCTGCTCCTCGCAGGCTGTCTGACACCGAAAGGTGTCTGGCGCTTCCAGGCAGCTCCATGGAGGAATTGCCACTGTGCCATAAAATGAGGGGTCTGTAAAGGATCCAGCACAACTTGCAGACTCTCCTACAGAGGCAGAACAACGCTAGTCTGTGATGCTGTTTGGTCAGGGAAGGGCTTGAAACACGTCAGCAGAACTAAACAGCTGCCCAATTCACTGCTTGGGGCGCTCCAAGTATGAAACCCCCTCAGCCCATCCTTAAACCTACACAAACACAACTCCAGGGGACTCCACCCTCATATTCAATGACCCTGTACCAAAATGCCAGGCTTTAAATTATCCAGACCTATTGTAAATGCCTTACCCCAAAACCCTGTGGCCAATCAGAAAAGCACATCCAAACCTTCAGTCCCAAACGAGCCTGGCGGGTTCTCAGTCTTCTTCCAAAGGCAAGGAGCCATTCCATCACAAAACCTATCACTGGAACTCCTACAGTCCTTCCCTGGCAATCAGAGGGGAGATACAGCCTGGGAAGGTGCTAAGACCTGTTTCACCTCTGGATCAGTCAC
This sequence comes from Lophotriccus pileatus, assembly GCA_035583135.1. NCBI lineage: Eukaryota > Metazoa > Chordata > Aves > Passeriformes > Tyrannidae > Lophotriccus > Lophotriccus pileatus. Next base: position 3,368,820 of record JAWWES010000018.1, on the reverse strand, counting down.
AGCAGTGATTTTCATCCTGCCACCTGAAGCTTATCTGCTGTTCAAAGGGTTTCAGTCACAGGTGTCTCCCTGGCACGTTCTTGAGCTCAGCTGCATCTGTATTTTGGAAGTGAGCGCTTGGCATGGCTGATACTATAATGATATTCAACGATATAAAGGAGATATTTTAATATTCATTGCATGTGCAAAGGCCTCTTATCACAGAGGTGTAGTTTTGTTAGCAGAACCTTTTGCAGAGTGATGATGGAATAAAACTCCAACTCCAGGAGCTGCCGTTCAAACCCAACATCATGACCTTATCACAATAAGTCTTGGATAATTCTCTTCACTTCTGTCCACCTGAATCAAGCAGGACACATGTTCTCATCTTCCAGGGGCCTGTGAAAGTCTCAGTCATTATCACGTGTGGAACTGAGCAGAGGGTTTCCATTAGCAAATTACAACAATTCTTCTCAAAAAATGACAAGAAGTCAGTTATTTTGTTCAATAAAAACAGCCAGAAGAGCTCAGAACTCCTCCTACAGTCACTCATCCATCTGGCTCCCACCAACTGGAAAAAAATACCTAACTGTGCTCAGCTAAACTCTGCAATTCAAGTCCTTCCTGTAAGAAAGGAGGACAGTAGTTGAACTGTGCAACAGGAATAAGAAGTATTCTGTTAAATGGCCATTCCCAGCATCCTTCAAATGACATCTTTTGACCACTTTAACCCTGCAGGGTCATAAAGCTGAATGGCAGGGGAAACTTGCACAGCCTAAAACCTGCCAAAACAAACTTTCCACATCCATGTGTACGCTCAGGAGCAGTGTGTGCCCAGTTTCCTCCATGCACAGTGAATTGCTCCATTTGCCTGTTTGATGGAGAAATGTGAAAGGGAGGAGCAGGCTGCAAAAGGAATAAATACACCACCGTGACAGGAAAAAACCCAAGACTTTGCTTAATGACAGCTCTGAACCCTGTCCCTGTCAGTGCTGTGGCATTCTCTGCTCTGCTACCACACGACCTGTGGTCTAACAGGGGACCCAAACACCTCCAGCCAGGAGCTGGGACAACGGCAGTGAGTCTGAAGATTCCCAGGGAATGCAAAAGACAGAGGATCAAGAGTGGGAATGTTTCAGATGAGACATGCTTCTAAAATCACTAAGATACAGACTCTGCAGACTGAAGTTATTCTGCTCAGCTGCTTGTTAAAATACGAAGTACATTATCCATAGATGCCAGAGATCTGAGTTTCTGCAGGTTCAGAAACAGAATTTGAACAAATTATAGAGATTATAGAGACCACAGCACTATACTCAGACCTTCAGGGCTGTGACAGATTATTCCCACTGTCTCACTTATTTATTGAGCTGGACAATGGTACATCTTATTTCACAGACACAACATGCCTCTTACCTAGAACTCACGTGGGTACCATGAAAATCCCACAGGAGGGGTATCTGCCACCTAAATGATCTACTTTTGGATACAAATAAGGACATGGGGACCATCAGTTAGCGGTGGAGTTTCAAAAGGCAAGCGTGCCTTGGTGTTTCAGATGAACCCAGCCAGATTGGAACCAGAGGGATTTCTTTAGAGCTTGACCCCAAAGAATCTGTTTCTAGTCCTAAAGCAGCTGCAGCTGCTGAGAATTCAGCTTCTGCTTTTTCTGGAGCGATTGCTTGTGCTGGACATGCTGTTGCTCCCATCTCCTCTACCACTGGTCCATCTGCACAGTCTGGGGAGGGTCCAGGGACACACACACACACTTCCAAAGCCAAGAGGAGAAAGATTCATTTCCCTGACACAGGAATGGGGTGCTGGGCCAGAACTCTTCCAAACAATGCAGCATCCTCCATGCAGCAGAAGCAGGATGGGTTAAGGATGACAAGGCACAGCAAGAAGGAAGGAAAGCCTACAAGTCCACACTGCTGGCCTATCCAACAGGAAAAATGCTCCTCTTGGGCACAGAAATGTGCTCTCTGGCTTGAACTTTCTCACCAAAGCTGAATCCAGTTTTTAACCCAACCAAACCTATACTTCTCCAGCCATTCTGAGTGCAAAACCCTGCAAATCCATCGAACAATTCCTCCTAAAAGTTCTTTCTACAGTTCTTCCTCAGATGCCTCAGTCCAGCTCATTTAGCCTGACATTATGCATTCAATTTTTAAAAGCTGCACAGATGAAATGCTCTGCTCATTCCCTCCACCCCACACCCACAGCACATCAGAAGAGATTCTGTCTGCCTCACTTGTCATGCAGGACAACTGGATGCCCAGATGAGTTTAACAAAAATGTTAGTTATTTATTTAGGCCCTGATCCAGCGAAGCACATGCTTAACTATAACCAGGATATGCAGCCCACTGACTTCAAAGGAACTATTCACCCTGTCTAAATTGTTAAGTATCTGTAAGTGCTTGGTGGACTACAGTGAACACAGAGAAGAGAGGAGGATTTGGGGGAACTGTCTGTGCAGGTGCATTCTTAGGGACTCTGCTGGCCCCATGCCCAGCTCACCAGCTATTTTACTGAACACTCACCACAATCCCACGGATAGTTTGCATTGGGAATGGTAACAAAATAGATTATTGCAATCAGGATGGCAGTTTATGCAAAACCATGTATTTCTACTTAATTGTTGGCAGAGAAAAAAGGTGAAAGAGGTGAGTAATATTGAACTGCAACACAGACATTTCCTGTCTCGAACTGGGGAAGAAGGGAGTAGGAAGTAGTGCTTTTCTAGCACAGTGAGAATTCACATTACACGCTATAATTTTATAATTAAATAATGCTTCCTTTAATTATTCAGAGATCATTTCTATAATAATGAATTCTTCATTTACATCTTAAAGGATGCAAACAACTTAAAACACCACGGATTTGTTGCTCAAAATTTATGGTAACTGTGAGGAACATTGTATTGTGTGGTTGAGCTCAGGTAGTTAGAGGGAAAAAGACTCTTGTCCCTACAACACTCTGTTTTTCTGTTTATCTGATGTGTTTGATAACATCAGTAAGTGCAAGAGCTCCAGGGTGCAAAGAACTTTGCTCAAGTACTTACACAAAGATTATTTCACATCTGAAACAAATAGGAGTTTCCAATTACACAAACAAATTAGGACTGACACCCCTCCTCCATCCCAGTTCTGATAGAGGAGGGCTGTTACAGTGGTTATCTCCTCAGGCAAAGAGAGAGGAAATTAATTCAGTTTATGGTATTCATCTTTCATTTTCTTTAGCAGATAAGTCCCTCACCACCTCCCCACTGCTGACACACTGTCTGCTCCTCTCAGATTGTTCAGTTGATTCATCCCTAATTGCACAAAGACCACTTGAGCTCAGCTGTGCTCTTAATCTCACACTTTTCTTCTGGGAAGAAGGGCTCATGCTCCGAAACCTCATCTATTTCTTCCACTTATACCAGGTGGTGGGAGAAAAAAGGCATCTCCTGTCTTGCCTGATCCTGACTGTGACATGTAACGGTGACCACGACCATGACAACACTTTGGTGTTATTACCATACCTGGTCACAAAAACAGCAGCATCCACGGGAGGGGTGTCATCCCTCGCACCAGGAACCTGGTTGTTACCAAGGTATTTTGCCCCACCATATTCTTCATTTTGCCACTGGCAGAAGCTCTCCAGAGATCTCTCTCCATGATGGCCGATAGACAACTTTGCCTTTTTTGGGGGAAAAGAAAGGTACAAGAGAACAATTATCAACCACAGTCTTTACAAAAAGCATCAGACCTCTGATGGAAAACCACAGGCTCAAAGACAAAGATGTGATAGAATGAGAAGTGTGAAACCAGCTTGGTCTGAGCAGGTGAACTCAGGACTGTGGACTCCACACTGACTTCTGTCAGTTGATCCACAAACCAAACTCCACCAGCTCAGCAATCACAAGCTTCTAGTACAGCTCTACATCCAAAAAGCCTCCTGAGTCTGGAATTTATACACTTGATACCAGAGCCATGTCATTTTTAACCTCTGTAAGAGTTAACTCCTGGGACTGGTTCACAACTATAAGCAAACAAAGACTTACCATGAAGGATAAATGAAAGGACTGTAATTCCTTTCACTCCCCCTACACTTCCCACCTTTGGTGCTGCCTGGTGAAGTGTGACAGGCACTACTCACCATTTGTGATCCTGTGTCCAGACAGGCCCCACTCCCCCCTCCCACCCTGCTCTGGGACACATCACAGCACAATTACAGCAGCAGGGCAAAAATGAGTTAGAACTCACAGGGCGGTTGTGGAGCAGGACTAGTTTGGTCACTCGAATGTTGACTTTAATTCCAAGGCTTTGGTGCTGAAACATGTTGTACACCTGTCAAAAAGCAAAGAAAACATCCACATCAGCAACAAGATCTAGTAATAATTGAAGAAACTAATTGTGACTGAAGCTAAGACATTTTTTCCTGAAAAACTGACACAGGAAAAACCCAAATGAGTTCAGTAAAGTAAAAAATTTTTAAGAGCTACTGTGTTACCAGCTTTAATAGTTCCACATACCACAGGGTAGCCAAAACACTTGCAAAACCAGAGCAGGTTTGCTCCTACCTCCTGCCCTGGGCTTCCCCACCTGACCAACTGGTCACAGACTAACCTGAGCAAGATTCAGCATTCAAAGATTAAAAAAAAATTAAAAATAAACAAAAAATATACATTCCAGTTGCTGAAAATAAAAAGAACCCCCGCTTTTAACTGGAATAAGCAAGATAAAAAATAATGAAAAGGAGAAAAATATTCCAAAGGAATATTGAAACTCTATGAAACAAAGTCTCAGGAACATGGACATACGATATGAAGCACCCAAACCAACACGGATCTTCAGCATTTAAATATCAGAGATATCTCAATGCAAGATGAAATAATGGTGTGTTTTAGACTTCAGGAAATAGAATGGAAAAGCAATTTCCCTCTGTTATTTTCATATCTTATATAAGAGAATAGTAATAAGGCAGCACATGATGACACAAGCCTCAGGAAATACAAAAATAGCACCGGAAACTACCTTACTACTTTCTCCAGATTTTGCATTCCAGCTCAGATACTTCACCTCATTTTTAGAGGTTAGAGTATAAGATTTTAATTGACGCCAGAATTTTACTCCCCCCATTTCTCCATGTACAAGTGTTTTAACTAGACCATATAAAAAAACGTGAGGGAGGGGTTTATTTTAAAAAGGTGTAAAATACCATATAAAAATCACTGGATGAATATTGTATTCCCTATTCAGTCAAAAAAATAAAATCAAGACCACTGAAGAGAGACTCCTGATAAATGAGAGGCAGGATTTGGCCCCAGGTAAGCTGTATTTCTTATTCATTTGGCTACAAATATCACCGAGGCTCAGCTAACTTCCTACCGCGAACCCAAGACATGAACACATCTTGGATATTATGTTTTCAACGCTTGGTATTTTTCCTATTTGTGCAAATATTCAGGAATGTGCTCAGTGTAAGAGTGTTCTTAGGCTCTTTAGTGTTTGGGGTTGGACCTAAAGCACACACGTAAATGTTTCCTACAATTTAAGCGCAGACTGCAAGACAGAGCTACTCAGTGTTTGACCCACTGACCTCCAGTATGAGCACAATGAGCCATTTATCTTCCCTGGGGCTGGTGTACAAACGCACACAAGTGCTGGTACTATTTGCTTAGCTCGGGGGTGTGCTGGTAGAGCAGCTCAGGCCTCTCACTACAGACCTGGGGGGGGGATAAACTTGACACTTGCAGGGAAGGGCTGTGACAGATGACCTCTGTGTAAACGGAGACTTGGACGTTCAGCCGGGAGGGTCAATGGGGCATCAGGCTGAAATCGCTCCTGTACCACTACAGAGCCTGACAAACATTTATTTGCCTGGGATGGACGCCTTTGGTTTGCCCAACCTGCTCTAAGTCTGACCATCCCATAAAGTTTCCGCTCACAAAATGAGGGTAAGTACAGCAAACATGTTCTTATCACTGAGTCTAATGGTGCTTGCCTTCCCATCAAAGCAGACAAGCTGTCTGCCTCCAGACCTCGCACAGACCATCCAAACACCACTGGTTTCAAAAGGTAGATTGCCGTGGCAAAACCAGCTGCTGGAGAGTATAGGATGTCATCTTGAAGGCTGTGAGCCCTTTTTTCTTTTCTGTTGTGCTCTCTGTCCCAAGCACAACTTTGACTGCACTTGTATTTGCATCCATCAGCGATCTCAGAAGAGCTCACCTTACCAAGCAGCAGCAACAACTGGACACCAAACCAAAAGGACACCAGGCATGCAAAAGACGCTTCACTTTGTTTATTCAAGCTTTGTTTGCTTATTTTCTCAAATGAAGCCCAAAGAAGCCCCAGATTGACGGCAGTTTGCGTTGCCTATACTGAACATTAACCTTTCCCTCCAGAGGGAGATCACTTAACAATTACCATCATAGGCAACACACGCTTGAGTTGGTGAAAACTGAATTTGCCAACTAAAATAATTTGTATATAGAGAAAGGAAGATAAATTAGAACAACACCATCCCCTGACTGTATCCTGTGACTTTTTCCTAGGCTCAACCTCCCTCCTCCATTCCTGACTCCTTCCCCCTTACCTGCAGCCATGCAGGGGGGATGCGGAATGGGGGCTGTGGTGGGTTGGTAACAGCTCCTCTCTGCTGCTCCTTCCTCCTCCTCCTCTTCCCCTGCTGCCGTGTAAATCCCCTCCACGGGCTGCAATTCCTGTCAGGAGAACCCGCTCCAGCACAGGCTCCTCTCCTCAGGTCACGATATTCCTCAGGGAACAACCACCTACCTGCCCTACCACGGTCCCCCACAGGCTGCAGGGCAACCTCTGCTCCAGCACCCGGAGCTCCTCACCCTCCTGCTCTGACCTGGCTGCTCACACGGAGTTCTTCTCACACTTTTCCCCTCGCTTTTTTTTCACTACACAGCTTCCTTTTCGCCCTCTTGTCGATACATTTCCACAGCAGCACCGCCGGCTCTCCTGAGGGGCTCCGCTGTGAGGGCGGGAACTGGGCCTCCCCTCAGAGCAGCCCCTCAGCCCCGCTGCCAGCTGAGCCCCGCACACTGTCCTTTCCCACGGAAACCCACACTCAAATCACAGGTGGAAGGAAACCCAGTGAGAAAACAGACTTTTAAATGACTTGATAAAAAAAATTAAGAGCCTGATTCAGCCCAGGTTGTTCACAGCCGTTTTGGCGGGACATGGCCAGCGTCAAACCAGGCCGCGCCGGGCAGGCTGTGCCCAAAGGAAGCCCTGTCACAGAATCCAGCTGTCTTTAAAACAAAAGAATTCAAATACAAAGGTCTTTGCTGCTTGGAATTGGGATTCCATCGTGGCAGCAACAACCTTCTGCCTTTCTCAGCCAGCCAACAAGGAAACCATCACCCGCAGACTTGGCGTGTCCAAGCTGTTCAGACACCACGTCCAAGTGTCCATCATCACGCTGTGAGCTGATCATGCCAAGTGAGGTGGCTGGGATAACTGGCACCAGGGGATGAGGAATGGGATTTCCCACAGCAGATGTTCTCAAGATTTCCTGCTGCACGGACAACATGCATTAACAGAGACACTGACTCACAGACACCTCCCTTTCCCACTCCCAGTACCATGGGCCACCCTTCCTCAAGCCTGCCATTGCATCACACCCTTGAGGCTGCTGTGACCACTTGCAGCAGGGGAAAAATAAAAATATTTGGGGTATTTTAGAAACTTCTAATAATACGAGGCAGCTGGGAACACGAGTTCGGTTTCATGAAACCCGCTAACACACTGCCATGGAACAAAATACAAAGGTTGCTGGTTTAGGACATCACCACAGTGGCAGAAAGCAGCTTGGCTGGAAGAAAAATGGAGTTTCTTGATCACTAGGCTGAAGGGAAGGGATGGGAAAAGTGGTCAATGTGACTGAAGTGTTGTGGTTGCCCCGCTGCAGATGAACTTCTGGCTGTATTGACTTCTCTGTGAGGAGTCATCAAAAGTAGAGTGAGCTTTGAAAACAGAGAGAGAGATGGTAAAAGTTATCCAAACAGACAGAAAAATATGGAAGGCAAAGTGCAGAAAAACAGAAAAGGAATAAAGCCTGTTTCTGACATCTCCCTCCTTCATCTGCAGTTCTCTGACAGAGCTTTACGACACAGAATGCCCTAAAGAAAACAGGAGAGCTTGAAGCTTGGACCATCCTGCCCTGTTTGCATTCCTCCTGCCTTTCTTCCTTCCTTACAGCTTTGACGTGGAAGGGGCAGATAAATGCAGTTTTGCCATAAGCTGTCCAGGCCTGCCCCAGCATGCACAAAGCACAACCCAGACATAAGGAACTGGGCTGAGAGACGAACTAAACTACAACATTTTAATTTTTTTTTTTAATTCTCAAGAGCTTCCTCTGCAGGTGGACGGCGGGAGGGAGACGTGTGTGTTTCAGATGTTCTGGAGTTCAGAACAGAAACCCTGAGGGTAAATTGACTTTTTTCTTTTTTCTTCCCTAAGCATTGCACTCAAGCAGGAGCCTTCCCATTGCCTTGGCTGCTGGACAAGGTTTGGACAGCAGGAGCATTAGTCAGGTTACTGAGGTTGTCTTTCACTTGTTTTGAAAAGTGCTATAGGATTTCTAACACCCACCTAAAGCCAAGCTTTCAAATTACTCCTTTAAACATTATGAAAAAGAACATATTCATGGCTCTTTATAAGATACAGTTGACATAACTCTTTCTCCTGGGGCTGCTGGAGCGAAAAGAGAAATCTGTAGACAGTGATCAAACACTTATATCCTTTTCCCTTATGTCTCTGTTCCCATCAGGAAAATTCCAGATCAGGGTAAGGGAGCTGATTATCAGTGGCAGCTCTGGAGCCTCAGTGTGCCAGCCCCCAAGAGCACAGATATAAATCCATCAATGCGTGCATGATAAAAATGATTTTATCTGCTTCTTTAACATGAAAAAACCCTCACAGGGGAAATCCAAAATGAAAAACAATCCGTAGAGTGTAAAATCAGGCTTCAGAGAGTAAAACAGTATCACTGCTAAAGAACAACATAAGAATTTTCCCTCTTAATGACATCCAAAAGATCAGTAACTTCAAGTTCCTGCTTGCTGCAGCAAAGAGCTTCCACACTAATCTCATGGCTTAGAAACAGCTGCAGCAGAACTAACGCTCACTGCAGGAACTTACCCCTCCATGCTGGATTCTCTGAGAAAAAGGCAAGCTCAAAACCAAGCCACACTTGTAATTTATTCCAAAACCCCAAAAAATGCACTTAGGGCAGAAAAAAACCCCAACCCAACTCTTTTTCTTTTTTTTTTAATGTTTTCAAACCCATAGAAAGCAGCTGTTGAATTACTATGTTGTGGTCTTGGAAATTCAGACATCTCTGTCACTAAATGCTCAGAGGGTCAGTCTGGGTGGGACTTGGTTTGCAAAGTCAGCTCTGCATGTCCGTGAGGAGCCAACACTCACCAAGTTCAGGTACTGGCTGAAACCAGTCACTCCTCGTTATTAAAAACACTCCAGCCCTGGACAGAACTTTCCAAAGGGTCTCATCCTCATTTATCATATGCTCCAGAATCATTGGAATCGTTCTCCTCCAGAAAGCTCAAAGCCTAAACCATGAACAGCAGCCAAGTAGAGGCCAGTGCAGTTTCTCTACGAGGACACAGAAATCTTTTTTCTTTTAGATGAGAAGAAGACACAAGAGGAAATAAAAAGCATAAAAGCCCTGCAAGAGAGAACAGAACATCCATCCTAACAGCTCCACATGGATGAAATGCAATGAGAAATTACAGCTGCCAGATGCAGACTAACAAGAATGGCTGACCACAATGAGCATGTTTTTAAGCACCTTTTACCACCGAGACACTTGGTTTGGGAATTTAAAGAAGTTCTGAACACTGGTGACTACAGAAGGGAGTGAACAGGAGATGCTCTCAAGCCAAAGGATGCAAAGGTGAGACAAGAACTGGAATGTTTGGAAAATCTGTTTGGAAAACCTTGCTGAACCAAACACCTTGCCAAAAAAACAAGAAAAGGTTTCATTTTAGCAGTGGTGACTTAAAAAAAACCAAAATCAACTCAAATCCCTGGAGCCATGCTTGTTCCTACTCATACATCACAGAGCACCTTGGAGGGAAATTCTTCCGTGATCTTGGAAAAATCTGTCTTAAAACTTCAAATATTAGTTTAGCAAATGGAAGAATTTGCACCTCTACAGTGAGATTCACAAAAAACCAAGTGCTTTTAACGTGAGTCTCTTCTCTGTTCAGGGGGATGGTCAGAACTACAGAATACCATTAAAAACACAGCATTTGCTACATGAAGTACTACCTGTTATTTCTGGGTTCCAAAATGGGTTTGCTGTGTTTTTTAGCTGTTATTTTAGAGGAGGGTGGTGGGTTTTTTCCCCCCCAAAGATTCTCATTTAACAAGGGAGCAATAAACCCGTACTTTGTAATGCGGACTTTTTTTCCCTTCAGAAATTCTTGTAACACAAATAGATATTAAATACTTTAAGGCAGATCACTTTATTTAAAATGTCCATAAATATAAAATGCATTAATAAGACCTCTTAATGCTTGTTTTGTGGTTTGACAGTAAACGTAATGGCTTACAGAGAGGAGTTAAGTTAATATACCCCTGACCAGTAATGTTCTATTTGCTTAAATACAAGCACCCAAGCCAAAATTAACATTCTGGTTTCTTTTAGAGGCAGCCTGCCATCCTGCAGTATAGCTGAATAAGCACTGCCTAATATCATGGGGCAAATCCTGTCCCCCAGCTAACAGAAGGCTGACAGGGAGGCAGGGCAAGAAAAGATCCCAACCAGTCAAGAGTTTGGCCAAGACCGACCTAAACCACGCAGCTGACTCTCTGAAATAACGTTTTCCTGCATTACTCCTCAGCTTCTTTTGCTGGGATGAAGATCAGCTTTCATTATGCAAGTGGAACTTTAAAATCCCCTTGATTGTACCTTGTTTTATAATAAAGGATTTCTGCAACGATGCCATCTGTGTGTCTGCCCAGCGTTATTCCTCAGTATCTTTTGGTCTTGCCAGTCACTCACAACCAGTTTCCTCAGCGAGGTAGAGGCCTGAAAAACTGTGTTCCTACAAGTGTGGGAATGCAGGTGACAGAGGAGAGAGACTCTTCCCTTACCCCTCTGAAGGCTGGAAAACTGAACTGTAAATTCAAATATCAGGGCTAAATAGGTGAAATATAAATTCAAATCCTATCAGACATCAGAAAAAACTCACACAGGCGAGACCCTGAGAGCAATGACTTAACAGTGGGAAGCATTTCAGCTGGACTTTGCACCTTGGGAGATGTCACATAACCGTGTTCCTCATCCAAAGCCCTCCTCCACGTGCACTCTCTAACGTCCTATAAAGGGCTGAGCTCACACTACAGCATCAGAACCAAGCTTAAAAGTCCATTAGCTAAATCCATTGGAAACTGAGCTTCAATATTTGTTTCATAAATGGGTTTAGAGAGCCCAACCCATCTCCCAGCACCTCTCCACACGTGTGTTTTCACACCTGGTGAGATGATGCTGCTGAGATGTTCTGCAGCACCTCAGCCTGGACACACAGCAGGACTCACAGCCATCTTTGAAGGCTTGGTCTACCAGTGTACTCATCCCTGACAACCTTCTTCTTTATCTTTGTGTAGATAAAGCCACACAACACAGAGATTCCCAATGGTTATGCTGAAATCACTGCCCTCTTGGCATGAGGATCATCAAAACAGATGACTGGACACGTTTGAAAACAACCATAATGCCATGTCCCCGTGGAGCACAATGGCAGATATTCATTATTCCCCTGATGAATTAGTGCAGAACAGAGTTTAGGAGGACTCTTGGGTTGCCACTGCCAACAAAAAGCTTCCATCACCCCTCCCGAGGTCCCAAGCTTCCATCATCTCCCCACGAGGTCAACACGAGGAAGAAGCTCAGCCTTGGCATGTTACACGTGACTATGTATTTCTGTTAGTTCAAAAAGAGATTTGAGAAGCAAATTTATTCAGAGCTGAACTTATGTTCTGCCTGCTCACTGCCAACCTGATAGAAGAACATTAAGTTGGAAGACCGTGGCTTTGAGAAGAATAAGGCTCTTGTGCCCTCAGCAAACACATCCTTAAACCCAAGGGAGTCCGTAAGGAGACCCTGAAATGATGGTGACATCCATGGACTTGTTGCAAGGAGACATTTCCTACAAACCAAGTAACTGTAGAGCCACAATGAAGCCCCATTAAGTGACCATTGTCACAGCACGGTGGAAGGCAAACAAAAGGGAGAGGAAGGGAACACAGAAAAGCAGCTTGTTAATGGAAAAGACCAGTTAAACAAACTCCCTGCTTAATCAGCAAAGCAGTTCACTGCAGGAGAGCTCCCTCACACCAGTTCCTGATAAAGGAATACAAGACTCTTAAAAAGCTGGTGTTCCAGAGCTGGTTTCTGCTGAGCATCCATCACTCAGCTCTTCACTGGGAAGCAGGACCAGGCAATTACTGTTAAGAACAGTTATTTTTTCCCAAGCCAATTTGCTGCTCTTGAACAACAACAGAGACACAGTGAGGAGAATGAGCTGTTCCTGGATATTACAACAGCATGGGCAGAGGAACAGGAGCTTCCTCCAAGACTTCCTTGTGCAAATGCCTCTGGAAGGACCCCTGCCGTCTCTGAGCAGACTTTTCCATGTCCACATCCAATTTAGCCATTATCTCTTTACAGGCACTGCCAACAGCTGAGTGAGAGTTCACTGAGCACAGCTTTGTGCTCCCTTATCAGCTGAGGCAGAAGGCTTCACTACAGGGACAGCTAACAAATTAACACCCACACTCCACAGGAGCTTGCAATTCCCAAACATTCCCCTCACTCCTGACAGAGCCCCTGCAGAATTTCTAGAATGCTTCTAAAGCCCAACTCCATCAGCTACCCATAGGTATGATCAGCACCACCTCATGTAGCCCCAGAGGTTGCATGGGGTCAGCTGGCAGTTTGGTGGTAAGTTTTCCAAGGCAAGCAGTCATTTTCTTTATGTAAAAACCAGAGATAAAAAGTGTTTTGGACATAAAACCAGGTTTTCTGATGGAAATCAATATGACTGCTGACTTCAGTAACATTTGGACTGTCTGTGGCACTGATCCACAGAGAAATAGCTCTTATGAAACAGGTAATCTTTAGGAACCCAAGAAACATCTTGTCAGACACCACCATCTATCCACTGCTGGTCACTCTCTTCCAAGGTAAACCCCAGCAGCACCAAAACCCGGTAGAAAACACCACTACTGAACAATTATTTTCTAACTGAAAACTTGCAATTCCAGTTTAAAAAAAAAAAGTTTTTTATCGTGATGCACTTAGGCAAACATGAGGAATCACAAAAATGGAGAAAAGGAGGCACATCACACAAGAAAACCTTGCTCACGCCTCATGGTCAGAACAGGTCCCCGTGTCAGCTGTCAAGTAAAGCAACTTGAGCCAACCCTGGATATGACCTGTTTACTCTTGCTGCTTCCTTTGAGAGCGAAGTGCCCACTTACCATATTCATGACTGTGAGGATGAATCTCTGGGCAGCCTCTGCACCGTGGTATTGGACCATGTCAGCGTCTGCCACCACCAGAGTCTCCACCGTGTACTCGTTCGTGAGGCGGATCGCGTTCCTTCTCTCCCTCCAGTCACTGGTCGATTTCATTTTCTTCTGTCTCTTCTTTTCTGAAAGTCAAAATACTCCTTAAGGCTGGCAGATCATAATAAAACATCAATACCCCTTTCAACAAACACATTCTCATGTTCAGATTGCAAGAACTCTTTAATTAAAAGTGTTCTCTGCTGGTCAAAAGAAGCAACCAAGAGGTCCCATGGCAAGTCCATCTGCACCTCTGCGTGCAGACTGTGTGAGACCACCAGATGACATGCAAACATGGAAGAGGATGGGAAAAGAAAGTTCAAAAAAGGCAGTTTAAATGTAATTCAAACCAAGAAGTCACACTCTTGCAAGAAATTTGAAAAAGTGTTTGTGAAAGGAGTAACATTTCACTATAACGGAGCAAGTGCTGATTAAGGAAAAGTCTGTTGAAGATAACTTTAGGATAGGAAACCATGCTTTGGAATGCAATGTACACTCTAGACTCTGCAGGTTCTCCATACCCAGGGAAGTTGCAAGACATTCCTGGAGTCAGTATTGCCATCAGTTGTACTTGCTACCAGCTCTACTAGAGCAGAGTAACAGAACATAAGATAGTCTCACAATTTTTAAATTAAGTGGGATTGTTTTGGAACACAGGTTACTGGGTGACTGCAGAAGTCTTTGGCTGAGACACAGAAATGGAGAAGGTCAGGTCAGATAAGACCTTCTCAAGCTCTCTGTGCTCATTTATTGCTGTTGGCCTCAGCAATAGCAGCAGCAGCAGCTGCAGTCACGGCCACCTACAAGTGGAGCTCACGTCCCAGTTTGTTGGGCTGTGTGACCCAAAACCAGGGACTCCCTACACCAGCTGAGTTATGAACTTCAGTCACAAGAACCAGTGACAAGGACTCAGTTTAAGGACTGGAAACTGAAGCAGGGATCAGCCACCATTAACACAAAGATCAAACCACGGAAGTTAAACCTCCCTTCCTCCAAACTGAGGGACTGATGGATTAGTAGTTTGCCTTCTAAGCTGAAAGGTGAAACGTGTTTCACAGCTCAGAGGCAGATGTGCAAAGCAGCTGAGGCATGAACAAAGGAGAAATTAAGGTCAGATATGAAACCGAACCCGCTCACTTGTTGCAGTCACAAAAACGTGTTGGTGTTTTCAGTTGCAAGATGAAAGAAAAGCAAACGAAGTCATGAAAACAAATTTATTTTTGCAATAAGAAACTAACGGCCAAGACTCACTGAAACTGTCTCTGCTTACTGCTCAGCCTGTGATATATGATGGGTAAGATGCTCAGACTGCTACTAAAGCTGGATTTTTTTCTCATGGAAAAGGGAACACACAAGTCCTGAAACAGCATAAACACAACATTCAACGCAAAAGTGACATGGGCTGGACTGTAACAGATGATCAGACACCTCTTATGTCACTCAGCACGTGCTGCTCATTTCCCAGAGCAGAGAGCCACTCTGGAACTTTCTCCAGGCTTCACCTGAGGCCCTCTCTGAGCAAAGCACCACCCTGCAGCAGGCAGAGCTGAGTTAGCACTCACTGACCCTGATTTTCCACAGCCTGTTTACCAGCTCCCTGACATAACTCAGCTTTAATTTCCCTGCTTTCCCAGACGATCAGTTTTCCCTGAGTGACCCTCCTGCATTCAAGGTGATAAACCCCATCAGCTGGAAGCCCCCTAAAACCCTGCCTTCCCTCATTCATCCATTTTCTGTCTTGTCAGGGTGCACATCTGCACGTGTCCATCCCACCTCCCTCTCCTGAGTCGTCTCCCAGTCCTCCAGTACAGCTCTGCACGTGCTTTTCTGCCCAAGGCACCGACTGTCAACACTTGGTACATATTTTAAACCGAGAAAACAACCATGAAATTTGATTTGATTTTTTTTTTTTTTCTGAACAGAGTTTGGAAATATCCCCCTGGGTCTAAAGAGACAGACAGGAGCCTACGGACAAGCACCAAAAAAAAAAAAAGAAAACGTGGGGTGATCATAAATAATGGAAGCTACATGCCAGCAGCAAAGATGGAAATAACCACGTTTCAAGGCCTGTTTTCACAGGGACTGCAGGACAGCCACAGAAAAACGCACAATCATGACAAAGCTACCCCAGAGCAGGGGATTTCTATGCTTCTAAGTGCTTCAGAAAGGCAATAAAATAAAAAAGACCAAGTGAGAAAGCAGGAGAGCAGAATGCAACTCTGACATGACAACTATGACGCGGAGAGGACTTCACCAAACTTTTATTGAAAAGCTCCTGTGTTTGTTTATTCACTTCATTCCTTTCATCACCCATCCCTCCCTCTGCACAGCTGCACACCTTTATCTACAGGTCTGCAAGGTTATCTTTTAAATCCCAGGGGGGAAAGGCGAGAAAAAGGAACAGAAGGGAAAATTACTCCAGTAAAAACATTGACTTTTCGGGTTTTGCTGCTAGAAATTAGAACCTTCCTGGAAAGAGCAGCACCTCCCTGTCAAATTCTTATTTTGGTAATTCCCTAAGAAATTAGAAGTTTACAGCTGGTGTAAATCCCCTACCTACAAAGAAGTTGCTCTTATGGGGGGCTAAGCCTAGATTGAACTAAGTCTGGGCCTGGCATGGAATGAGCTGTGTATCCAAAAAAACCCCATCTCTGGAGCTGCACTTCAGAAACAAGTCAGGACACAGAAGTCTCACTCCTGCCCTGCAAGATTTATGGACTATGGGCAGAGAATCCCTCCACGAGTACATGAAACCCCAAACTAAAATAAACATCAGCCGTTAAAACAGGGATTAAATGCTTGGTGGATTCTTCACTTGGACAAACTGATGGTACAAATTTTGTGGTGCAGATGTTAAGTGTTAGTGTGAAGGCCTAAGAGGCCATAAACCACGGGCAGGAGCCTGTCAGAGGAGTTTAGGTTGTGGGGAGCACACAGAATCAAAGTGAGCACTATTTTAGGAGTCAGGTGTTCCCTGCTTAAGAGGTCAGAGAATTTCACATGAAATATGAGCTGAAACAGTCAATCCCCAGCACAGCACGTCTGTGCTGCAGGTGACTGGGCACAAGGGACGTTACTCTTTTGCCAGCCACCTTGACAGTGTGTTACACAGCCTATCTGGCCAAAAATTCCACAGAATTCAGGCCTGTTAGGTGAAGAGAGAAGAGCAATACATCTCCAGATCCTCAGTGTAAAATGGCTGTAACATTGCAGAGTTCATTTGTTGGCTTTTATTTACCTTTCCTTGGCTCACCACCTGCAAAGCAACACGATCACATCCCGTTTTGCAGCCCAGCAGCCTTGAAATCTTCCTCAGAATTGAAAGAACCATAGTCCCTACTGCGAGCAGAAGCACCACAGAGCTCTTCTGAGGCCTCTGTAGAAAACTCCTTATGTTTAGTGCTTTTTATGGCAACTCAACAGATGTACAATTCCAAAGCAACCGCCCCAAATGACCTTTTCCTATTACACACCAAAAGCACTGTCTAGCACTGTCTGGCTTTTGGCAGATTCTTGCTGTAACTGCAGAGTCCTTTCCTGCTCCTCCTACCTCCCTTCCAACAGTATTTCCCAGACTCATCTGAAAAGCAACCTCTTCTCCTACAGCCTTCCACCTTTTTTCCCCTCCCTAACCTTTCCCTTCGTAATTTCTGCTACCCTGTTCTAGTTAAACCCACTGACAGCTGCTGGATGCAGTTCAACAAAAGCCACAAATAAAGAGTAAAATTGCACAGTCCTTTCTGCAAGGCCAGACTTCTCTCTAGAAGCTCTTTTCTGCTGCTGCCTTAAAAACCCTCTCCAGTTCTTCCTGAGGAGCCCTTTGCTGACTTCCCTCCTCCCATGACCCCTTTAACATCTCCCTACACCCTGATGAAGGGCTAAGCTCTGTTTTATTATGTATTGTTACTCCAGCAGCATAAAAAGCAGGAGAGAAGAGGGGCAAACAGCTAAAATTAGTTCTCCCTAAGCCCCAGCAGTTTCTACAGAAACCTTCCCTGGTACTCACATTAGGCAGGTTTTATTAGTTTCACCTAAAAGTAAAAATCATCACCTCTCCAAAGGAAAACAAAGGAAGAAGCAGATCCTGCACACAAACCAAGCCCAGAAATTAAAGGAAGTTCCTGAGGTTCATGCTTACTGCTTAACCTAAAACCATATGTCAAGTTTGCTGAATTATCAGAGGTGCAGGATGCCACAAGGTTTCCCTGGTACCAGTAGCAGGATAGAAACACCTCTCAAAAGGCCACATGGAAACATGGAGCCCCTTCCCCTCGGCCAGGATGCAGCACAAGAATTGTCCCTATTCCACCTCCATCAAAAGCCTGGAATTTCAGGTTTACCACAGCCAGCTGGTGCCAGTGGGGCAGCCTGAAGTTCAGGAATTACAAATGGCTGCCCATTGAAAGCACAGCTGATCACAGACTGTCCTCTCATTTTTAATGCCCTGTCCTACAAAACTGCACCTCCAATTTCCCTCTGACTGGAATGGCAGACAAAATCATGCCTCAACTGCTAGGGAAAATTATTGCATAGCAGAATGAGCCATTACTCCCCTAATTCACCTTCCAAACATGGTTTTGTTTTGCTTTGGGTTTCTTGTTTTGTTTGTGGCTTTGTTTTTTTTTCCCAAACAGTCACTTTCATAACAAATCACAAGTTCATGACTATTTCTCTGGCACAGCAGCAAACAAGAATTTGAGACAGAAGTCATGAACTCTGCTGCATCTCAAAACACCACAGAGATTTTACGGCAACGTTTGTAATCCAAGTTAGTCTGTGGCTTGGACACATCAGTTAAAACCTTATTCTTCTGCAAAACACACTCAGTCATCAAAACAACACATCTGTCTTCAAAAGGAGGTCTGTGGGAAAGCACAGGATAAGCACCATGATCTCTATCTCCTCACTGGCTCAGTTGGTCACCAGGATTTCAAAGGTTCCTGGTAACAAAGATACTCAAAGTCCTGAACTGTGAGCACTCCTCTTAGAAGGACATTTCCCTTGTGGGAGAAACAAGGACTCCCTCATGGCAGATAAGCAGGCACAGAGAGTAGGGCTTGAGCTGGGGAAAATGATAATATGGAAGAAACAAAGACAGCTAAAAGGTGACCCATTAGTCTCCTTGGAGTCACCTGCCTGCACTTCTAGCCAGAATGACCACTGAAATATCCATGAATATCCCACGGAAAGGACAGTGTACACTGCACACCTCAGCTCTTCAGTGCCCACCAGGCTGGATTTCACTGGATTCCAATGGAAACCAACACTGAGGTTTATTGGGAACCAGGCAAATGAGCTGTACAACTGCTCTGGGAGGAAAGAAACCCACTGACTGTGTATTTACACATCCTCTTTTTGTGTCCCTTTGCTCCTTGGCAGTAGAGGAAGAAGAACCTGGAGCCTCTCCTGCTCCACATTATCCACGCTGCCCTCACTGAGTTCTCCATCCAGAACAGATCCAGACCAGCAACAAAACCTCACTTGCCACATGTGATGGAAAAGGACACTTCTGACTGTCAGATTGCCCCAAAAGGCTGCTGGTTATCAGCCATAAGGAAACAATCCCACAGGGAAAACCCAGACTCCCCGTTTGGAACACCAGGGAGGGACCTGGAAAAAAAAAGGAATTGATCCCCGTAAATAAGACACTCCTGTGGGTAAAGTGCTGGATTCCTGACACAGGGAATCCTTCTGTGCCTGCAAACACTTAATCACATTACAACTTCTGCAGAGCCCATTGTTGAAATCCTGCTTTAATTCTTCAACAGCTGCTTCCTAATATGGGCTAATACAGGTTGCATTACATCTCTCTATTTTTAGTGCACGTGTTTTTGGCCATAACAACTGGTATTTTGGGCCAAGTCAAACCTGCAGAGAAAACACAGCTAAGAGACAATGATTAAAGATGGGGAAATGCAACATGTGTTTAGGATTTATACCTGCTCAGGGAAAGCCTTCCCTACATTTGATACCTGCACACCAGCACTTACTTAAATTATTACCAGCTTTGATAAATTGTTCAAACAGGCTGAGAAGCAACTGTACACAGGAGCAATGCCTTATTTTGTGAATTAGAATGCTGATCTTCCTGTTATTTCACTGTATGTGCAGCACATTTGCATTAAAGGAGAACTGGTTCATTTAAACTGACAAAAGGGTTTAAAGCAAACCCACATTTAAGAGTAATTTATGAGGTCTGTATCATAAACATGAAATAACAACCTTCCCTCCAAAGACAAGCTGCTCTCTCTCATGCTCCTGGACTGTATTTTATATCAAATCCCTTCTATGTAAGGAGACTTTAATACATCACTGGAGACCTTTGGAAAAGTTATAACAGAACTTACTTTTCCCAAAGAAACAGAAAGTTTTATGACATGGTTAGAGGAGATTCCTGTGCTTTCACAACATGGTTTGACTCTGTCTTTAACATTGGTATTTTCTCAAAATCAAGAAAAAAACTAAATTTCCCCCCCCATCTTTGAAGGCACAGAAAATATGCAGAATATATGTCCAAATCTCAGTAAATAGTTGATTTACTGTTGGTCCATGATAGTTAACATAAATATATCTATTTATTGCAGCTGAGATTGTGGTGGATATTGTCACATATTTTAATAAGTGCTTTACTGCACATGATACAAGGTCACAGAGAGACAGGGCAATGAAGAAACCCCTATTTCAGGGGGTTTCTACCCCCATTCTGAGCTACAGGGGGTTGGGCACTGCGAACAATGACGAATGATGCATCAGAAGAGATCCTGCTGTCCTGCCTGGCTCATCTGTAAAGAAAATCTCACTTATATGGACTAAAACCTCCAAACACCTCTCTCCCCACAGAGAGACCCCTTCTCGGGGACCTCTGACAAGAAAGCTGTCAAATTTGGTCCTAAAATCAGAGCAGGGTGTGATGGCAGGTTTGCAACCCAGATGCAGCCCAGTGCCTGGAGATAAGAAGTGTTTCACCTCACTGGTGTGAAGCTATTTCCCATGTTCCTCACATCTCCAAGCTTCAGAGCAAGTGAAACCCAACCTTGCCTTCCTTCCCCCCTCGCTGCCTGCGCACCTGGAAACCTTTTAATAGGTTTTCTGTTTGCCTCACAGGGGCTCATGTTCATGCCTGGGAAGAAATGTGCATTGTGACTTGAACTCCTTCTCCTGCTGGATGACAGGTGATAAAAATAATACACATATCATATGACTGACAATAGCACCTGGCCCGTGGTGATGGGATCCCTCCTCTGCCTGCTGGAGCCCTTGGGAATTTAAACAAAGGAATTAAAACATCGGCCCTGGGCTTTTTTTATTTATTTTTTTTTTAACCCATTAGTGGGCACTTTCAGACTCAAACCTCAAGGATCCAGTCACGCAAAACCTTAAGTACTTTCCCATTCCTGACTACAGCCAGATTAATCCTCTTACACAGATTATTCCAGGAGAAATTTGGCTCCCACAAAGTCCTCCTGCAGCTCTAAAAATAATTCTGAGTGCTGTAGGACATGTTACGCCACTTAGACTGAAGGAGTTGTTTTGGAGATTTCAACTACACTTATCAAACCTTGCCCTGCCCCAAGGAACTGCTCAGCTCAGCTTCCCTCTCCCATGCCTGGGGTTTCCAGGGAAAACACCACATTTCTGAGTGGAACGCAAGCTCAGCAGCACTTCTTGATCAAGTTCATTTTGCTTTCTTAAAGTGCTTTCCTCCTCCTCCTCCTCCTCCAAATGCTCACACAAGTCATTACGTCACCAACCATCTTTGTTTTACAAGTAATTAAGCTCATATATCACAGGAAATTTGCCATTGAGCAATTTAGCCCCGTTTAAATATTTATGGCATGATCGGTAATTAACATTAAAAATTCAGCATCTGATGCTTTGTATTTCATCTGACTCCCAAATAACCCCAGATTATGCCAGTTACCACTGATTCACAAGACTTTAAGAAGAAAATACGAACTGAGGTGATTCTTGCGTGTTCAGAAAACAGAAGAACAGCAGCAAAGGACTGGAAAATGCCCAAGCGTGGCAGTTCTGCGCCTTAGAAAAACACTCAGTTTATATTGTATTTACACAGACACGTATTTTATTATGTTGTTCCACGGCATAGGATTTGTATCTAAGATGTCCAGCATAGAAATATTCCCCATGGATTTACAACCTCCATCCTTTCCTGCCTAGCTGAGCCAAACTACAAGTGGAAAACAACCTCTAGTGCAAATCTGATCAGTCCCTCGCTCAGCCCATGTTGGTGAGCGCCACAGCAGAGAGACCCTTTCCCAGGAGAACCTCTGGAAGCAGCCCCCTAGGTCGTCACTTCCACACAGTTTCATTAGGAATGGGCCTTCTGTGTGTCAGACAGGATTAATTTTTTTTGTTTCTAAACTCCTTGTGCACGAAAGTTAATCCAAACCAGACAGGAGTCAATTAGGTCGTTAACGTGCTAAGCCTATTAACAGCCATGACTTACATTTCTCTCCAGCAACAATGGAAAACATTCAGGATCTGCCTTTAAGTGGCAGAGCCCCTGAGCAATTGCATTATTTTATGCCAGGGCTCCTTGGGGCAGGGGCTGTTTGCAGGAGCAGCACAGCCCGCGGAGCACAACAGGGGGCTTTGCTCCCTTTTTAGCACCCAAGGGGGAGGAATTCTGTTCCCAACTGGTTTGCAAACTCCTGCGTGATCCAGGGCAGGGCAGGCAATGACAAAGTCCCAGATTTTCCTCACCTAGTGCTGGGAGAGGGACTAAAGCTGCCCTGCTCTCACCCAAGAGTCAGAAGCCCCTGCTCTCCCCAAATCCCAGTCCTTGGTTAGCCCCTCAATTAGCCTATGGTTGGAAAAAAATCCATCACAGAACAAGATGAAGGTTCAATGGCAAAAGGATTAGGGTGCCCTAACTGTGGTTCAATTCAGCTTTTAACTAAAGTCTGCCTTATTTTACATTGTAAGAATTCTGTAGTGCATTTGCTATGACCACAGAGCTGCAGCACCTACGGAACTTGGCTGGGAAATCAAGAGTGGTGCTGAATTCTGGTGTTTTCTCTAAAAAGAGACATAGGGGATCTGTAACTCCAACCAGAACCAAGATTTCATACTCAGAGAGTCAGAGAGGAGATTGGCTTAGTCTGAACCCCTGAGAAAGATAAACCTGCTGAACTATTAAGAGCTCAGCTCCACACAGGAGAAAATAAAAGTCCTGGCTGCAGGATTTGCCAACAGCAGTGCCAGCCGGGACACAGCTCATGAGCAAGGGCAGGCCTGGTTAAACACAAAAACTGGGATACAAAGCCTTGGAGGTACAGGCACAGATGTTCTCTCGAGCCCCTTCAAGCTCACCTGGTACAACCTTGCAGTGCTCATCGGGCGCGTGCGGCTTCCCGGGATGGGGGGATTTCGTGGATCGCCTCCACCGGATGAAATGTGCTTTCCCACTGAACGAGGTCTCAGACGAATTCACGGGCTGTATCAGCATGTGCTCGGATCCAAGCTGGATATAGCCAACCTGTGCACGGAGGAGAGCAGAAATGCCCCTCAGTTTGGTATCCAAACCTTGCCTATCAGCCCAGTCCGAGCCCGGATCGTTTCCCTGCAAACGATGGGGGGGCCTTATCAAACTTCTTTGTCTTCCCTTTTCCCTCTCCCTCCAGGTACAGCCCCACTCCAGCTGGAAGCACAGATACACGTGGCCTTACGAGATTCTCAGCTCACATGAGGACAAATAAAAAAATCCCCTCAAAATCACCCTTCCAATTGCCAGGACTGCACTGCTATCACATGGCATTTGCTGTCTCAGTAGAGCACAGAGGTGAGACTGCAAACAGGAGACCACCTACATGTGTCACTCTTGCAGACAACACCAAGGGACTTGATGTCAAAAGTAGGACCTGCAAAGCCACACACAGTTTTTGGGGACCAAACACCTCTTCTTGACTGCAATACGGGCCACATGGTAAGCACTGCTCTCCCTGCCAGCCATGGGTTGGGTTTCAGAGGTCAAGTCAGGAATGGACTGTTTCCTCCATCCCTGAACTAACTAACACCAGGAAGGCAAAGACCTCTTCTAAATAAGTCCATAGGTCCAGGTCAGAGCACTAAATCCCTGCCTTCCTCGCACCGAGTCCAGGCCTTACACCAGGCCTGGCAAGAGCACCGCTGGAAGCCAGTTCTGCCCCAGGAGAACCCTCCTCTGCTCCAACCCAGAGCTTTTAAGGTCCTTTAATACTTTTTCCACTCCTTTTCTGGCACAAAAAGAAGAGGGTGAAAGCAAAGGTATCACCTTAAAACTTAACAAAGCCTCCAGGTTTAATAATCAACACTGAGGCTGTAACACACTGCACACAACAAGGGGCTCTGACCTCCTTTTCATTGCACAAATCCAGTGATTATTTATAGTGCAACTAAAAGCCTCAAAGTGCATCTCTTCCATGTACCCCCCTGAGAGAACTCTGTCGGTCTGACCAGCTTCTGCTAACAAGAGGCCTCACCTGGCCTGCCAGGAGGTGCCTGTGGTGCACCTGAGAGGTAAAGGTGCCCACCAAGAGCTCCAACACCCGTCTTGGGCACCCAAAAAAAGAGACCAGCCCCCTTTGGTCCCCCCTCCCCACGTCCTGTGCCAGCCAGGCAACGCTCCAAAGCAACGCTCTGCACGTACATGCGAACGCTGTGTGTTCAACAGCTGACTGCACTAACATGATTTATAACACACATTACATCCATACTGCAGAGCGTACATTTCCACACCTCCCTGCCAAATCCAGCCCTCACGTACACCCAGGAAATCCCTTTGGCCCAGTATTTCCAGCAGGAGGAATTCCTGCCAACGGGAAGGAGAGCTCTGCTCCTCTGACGGCCACAAGGACTGAGTAACGTTCAGGGGAAACCAGGATGGCTCAGAAAGGGTCACCCGTTTCAAAAGTAATAAAAAATAAATTAAAAAAAATCAAATAATAAAAGCTGGTGTCTCTATTTGCCACGGCTGCAGAGCACAGCAGCAGCTATTAGTCCCTTGTGTCTAAAGAGACAGGGGACACAAAAGAGACTTTGCCCTCGGGACAAGGTCACTGCTGAAGCATAAAACGCCTTGACACCTCCCAGAAGGGCTCCTGTTTACACAGAAAAACTGACATTATTCCTTGGCCCTACAAAATGCACACCAGTTTACAAGCCCCACTCTGCCCTGGGTTTCCAAAGGGCTGCCTTTTTCATTTCAGTTACAAGTTGGGCTTCCTCAGAATTGCTTCAGAGACAGCAAAAGCTCCTGTGACTTGTTCTTCCAGCCTCCTTTACGATGCTCTCCACGACTTCCCCTCCTTGTTCCAGTCTTCCAGCTGGGAGGTAGCCCCAGCCCCCTTTTTTAATATAGGTTTTAATTATTTAGAAGAAGGGTTGTAAATCTGGTGCCATGGTACTAAAAGCCACACCAGAGCTCCTGAAAGACTGCCAACCATTTCAGCTGGTGCCAAAAATATGTAAGAAGAAGTCAGTTCCATCACCACCCGACATTATCCCAACTTTCTGGCATCAAGCGTGAAAATAATTTAAACCATTGGAAAGGACTTATGTTTCACATTTGCCTTGGAATTGTGAAACCTATGGGGGGAAAGAGCCATGAGTCTTCACCCTGGAATAGATTGGGAAGCAATCTCAAACTCAATCTGACAAGGCAAATAAGAGTTGCAAGCAGGAAGCATTTGCAGGATTGGGCCTGTAAAGTATTCCTAGGGAAGTAAAATTTTCCCCAGTCTTGCCAGTTGGGTTCTAGAGAGTCCTGAAACCTGTTGGTCCAGGTGAGACCTTTTGGACCTGATCACTTGAACAGTCTGGTCGTTATTTTGCTTTTCCCATTAGAAATGCATTCCTCCTGTTGTCTCCTCCAAATCCCCCAACTACCAGACCCTACACTGGGCTAATCCAGCATGAGACACCAGCCAGCAGCACTGGGCAAATACCCTGTGCTTTTCTTCTTTAGTTCAGGGACTGCAGAAAGATGGATTTTGGAGATAAAGAAGTAAAACAGGCCAGGTGAATCTCAGAGCTACTTTTCCTGCATCTCCTGAAATCATTCCAATTAAATAAAAGGTTTTGGATCTGCCAATTCATGTTTGCGTGGGGAGGGATAATCCCTCTCATCCTTCTTTCTCTGTGAGAGTAGAAACGGGGCCTACCACTGTTCCAGTCCCCAGGATTGCTGAATTTTGGGAAAAGCAGCTGCTGCCCAGCCCCACCATCCAGGAGTCATCAGGTAGAATTCAGTGTGAAAGTTCATCATCACCTGCATTAATAATCTAACCTGGATTTTACAGTCAGTATGGCTGGACCAGGGAGCTGACAGAATCCTGCAGGGACAGCCTGGAATGATTTCAGCCCCACAAGGCAAACTGACAAGTTGATTAAAACAAACAATAATCCACACTTCCCACTACAGCCCCACTCACCACCGTGCTCAACAGTGGCCACATCCTTCACATTAAGGATATTTCATATCCTGAATTTAAAAGTCAGCTCAACATTGCTCACTGGCCAAAAAAAAAAGGCCTGTTCTCCAAAGCACATTCCCACATGCTTTTATCCAGAGTTTTATACACACAGTGGTCACTCAAGCAAACTGTTCACCCTCAGATCTACTCTTGTACCACCAGTAATTCACTTCTCTTCTACACATCGTTTTCCTTGCCACTGGAGCTTTTCTTGGGCTAAATAACAGCAGGGCAAGGAGGAAGGTCCTCACACCACATCACTGAAATTACAGTGGTAACAGGAATGTTGGGGCAGGGTATTTGCAGTGACACTGCCCTGCTTTGCTGGCGCTGCTCTGTCTCTGTCCCCTGGTAGTGCTGGTGGAGCTACGACAGATCCAAACCTTCAGCGTTCTCTGCACATGGTTCTGGACCTTCCCACATGTTAATACTCTCCAACAGTTACACTGTTTTTCCAGCCCTTTTTATTTTCACAACATCTTTGAAGGAGATCTGTGAAATGCTGAATCTTTAACAGATTTTTTCTTTTGCTCCTCAGTGCTCATTAGTTACATACACACGAACACACTGAAGAGAGAACAGATTTAAACATCTGACAAATTCCATCCCCTTCTCAATTCCTCAACTGTTACACTGTAAATCGTTGTTTAACCATTTCCTCCGAGTTAAAAGGAACTTCATGTTTAAAGGGAAGAACAAAACAACCCACAAACACAGCTTAATAAACTTCATGTGGGTTTTAGTCCTGTCCTTATTAATAACCACACGTCAGCTTTACTTAGTTTTTATTTACAAGGGCAATTCTTGAAAATTGAAAAGAAGAGCTTTAAGTTAATTCTTGTTCCCTGTCATTTAAGGTTTACACTCAGTTATGGGAGCAGACCATGCCCAGGAATATCTGACTGCACCTCTGCCCTGGCTTCCAAGTCTGCTAAACAAGGAAATCCCAGCATGTCCTCCCTTTTGTCCACTGTGGAAGAGGAAAGCAAATCCCAGCACACAGAAACCCGGCACGGTAATTTTAAGAGGTTTAACTTTTCAGCTCATGGCCCAGCTATGGATAAATGCCAGACAGCTCCTCTCCCAGACAAGGGAATTCAGCAGAGCTGAAGGTTTCCTCGGGGGAAATAGTATCATCTTCTAATCCCAGCATGCCTGCACTGCCCTGCTTCCCACAGCAGAGAGGCTCCTGCAGTCACCTGAAGGGCAGCACCGCCCCACAGCACACACAAAACACTCCCTGCCACTGGCCAGGGACTGAGCTGCAGGAATCTGCTCTAAACCAGCCCTCACCTCCCTCTACTGCCAGCAAAGAAAGGCAACTCCTCCAGAGGGACAATTCACCAACCTAAAGTACCCAATACATAGGATGAACCTCATCTTTATTGCTCACTCTATAGCAGACAGGCTTAAAACCAACAGGCTGTGGGTTCTTCCATGTTCTTCCTCTTTTTCCTAAGGATAGAGGGGATTTACCATTTCACCAGGAGTCCTGCTCGTTCCCTGGAGGCTGCACTTCAACCTGCTCAGTCCTCTTTGCCCTGACTAGCTTCCATATAGGATCCAAACCCACACAGAGACACCCAGGTCCTGGGTAGGCACTGACACCCACCTGGAAATCAGCTCAGAGACCCTACAAGAAGTCCAGATGGATGTTCTTATCTTCTCTCCTTGCCCACGTTTGGCAAAGCTTGTCTACACCTACACCCTTACAAAATTCAGGGATCATCCCAAGTGAACAGGACACACCAGAATGAAGAGCCACCATTCAGAAATACTTCAACAAGCTGGAAGATTTGTCCACCAGGAGCTGCCTGAAGTTTAACAAAGGTAAATGTACCTGAAGCTTGGAAGAAAAGCAGTTCTTTTCCTCTCTGCATGGATTGTATGAGACAATACTAGAAAATGTTTAGGGTTTCCCAACTTCCAGCATGCATTGCTTAAGGGATAGTTTCAATTAATTTATTCCATCCTATAAAGAGGAAATGCACTGTTCCCATTCCATGAACCCTTGTAATGTGCATCATCCATCTCCACCAACCCAGTCTGCACAAGAAAGTCTTGCTGAGTTGAAAGGGGACAAAAATGAGGTGTGAAAATGTTACATGGACTGGCCTGAACCGGGTGGAGTCACAAGCCCTTCTCTCACCTCAACTGAGAAGGACAATCCACTTTAATTACAGACAGGACAAAGAACAGTCCTGAACCCAAGATCAGAGATTCTGGACTTTAAAATGTGAGAGAAGTTACCCAGAATTAAAACTCTGCCTCTAAATGCATCCCAGTGATTTGCAGCTTTCAGATATGGTTCCTGAACAGAAAAGAGCTTTCAAGTTCATTTCCAAGTCAAAACCTAACACTCATTTTAACACAAATCCACGATCCTCTTAAAACTGTAGCTGTTAAAAGAATGTAGGTACAAGAAATATGAAGAGCCTACACCTGTTGGAAGGTACTGATGCTGCAGTCCAGCACTTCAGCAGTGACAGTGACTCTGCTGTGGCTTCACAAAGCTGCAGATTCCCAAAAAAGGGGCAACTTGCTCTGCTGGCTACGGTCTTGTAGGCACAGGAGTTGCAGAACTTTGCCTGCAGGTGCCCAGCACCAAGGAAGGGCAGTTCAGTCCTGGGGTCAGAATCCTGGGGTCAGCTGGACCTAAATGATGAGACCTTGGGTACACCAGTCCTGAACACAGACCTGACATAGCTCCAAGAGCACGGTTACCCCTCCAGGCGCAGCTGGAAGCTGCAGCAGCCACACACTGGTTAACAGCAGCATCTGCGAGCAGAGTTTAAAAAACAGAACCCAACCTTCAGATGCCACACTGGGAATCTGATATCATCACCAGGAAGCAATTGCTCAGTCTGGCTGCAGCTCAGTTTTCATGCCACTGTGTCAGGGATTTTGTTTTTATTAGAACTCCACTTGCCCCGACCATTTTATATCACTTTTGCTATGATTTATGGCAGGGCTGAGGAATACAATTACAGCAAAGTCTGAGCCAGCTGGAGATCAGGATACAGGATAACTGCCCACTGTACCTCTCAGCAACCAGCTTTCCTGAATGAGATGTCCTGATCACCCAGTTCCAGTCCAACGAGCACTCCCGGGCTGGAGTTTTCAGGAAAACTCCCACTGCAGCACTAGAGCTGCCCAGAAGATAAATGCCAGGACAAACAGGCTGCAAGGTTTTCACTAGCAAGGTCTTTTGTCCATCTCAAGTTCAGGTTCATCCTAAAGACACTCAAGTTTCCTGTTCTCTAGTTTTGAGCTCCCAAGGGTGTTACGAACCTCAACTCACTCGAATGCGCCGTGCACCTGCTTTGAGCCCTTTGCCATTTCTGGTGATTATCTGAATGAAGAGTAAATGAATGGATTCCTCTAAGAGGAAAGGAGTATCCCAACATGCAGAAACACCTCTCTCTCACTACACACCACTCTCAGCACTCCCAGGACCAGATGCACAGGCAAAGGCAAGCAGAGCTTTACCAACACTGTCACTAACACTGGGTTTTGGTCCCCAAGAGGCTCCACAAACCAGCAGCTTTGACACCAATCCCTTTTTGATCCCAAGTTGATCTAGCTCAGCTATGCCAATTTAGTCATTGCTTAGAATTCCTACGACCCAAACAGATACTGCAACATTGCAGTTCATGTTTGCAGAGTAATGAACAAAGACTACCTAGTCTTGTTTCTTTTCCAACTTTTCTACTGGGAATATCGCCAATCTTTTTCACCCCCTCCTCCATTGCCTGATCTCAGGCAGTTAATACTGTGCCTACAACTGCATTCCTCTTTTTTTAAAGGTTCCTTCTCTGCCTATTTGTGCTCTCCAGCTCCGCTGGAGTAGGTAGCTTTGGAAGCCCAGCACTTCACGAACAGCATTAACAAAACATGCCTGGTGACAAAGGCGTAGAGCTGTCAGTGATTTAAAGCCTGAACTAGAGATATCGGTTTTAAGCCTCCCTCAGCGGAACTCGGCTCAGTTTCCAGTGCCACTCAGACACTCAGCATCTCTCAGTTTGCTTTGTTTAATCCTGAGGCACAGCGCCCTCAAATGGCTCAGGAGCAAAGGCTGGAGCCCTGAGGGCAGAGCATGAACTGCTTCTCACTGCAGTTTAAGGCTAAACCTCCATCAACACGCCTGTCTCGTGCAGCACACACCCCAGGACACACATCCCAGGATCACATCCTGGGAATCAAATATTAACGCCCCACTGACTTTCTGAAGTACTTCCAAGTTATTAACAATAATTGCAAACTATTCATCTCAGTCTTCACCCCTGAAAAACTTTCTGTCTCACACAAGATCACCTGCTCCTACCAGGATGCTCAGAGGAGAACAAGGCCCTGTAGAGCCACCTACAGCCTCAGGTAGAGAAATCCTGACACCTGGGGTAGAAAAACACTCCTGAGTGGGATGGTTCCTCCAACCACACCAGAGTACCAGGTGTCCCCACACTGCTGCTCCCACCCAACGCCCTGACACCCACGGCAGGAGCAAGGTGGGAAGGGCTGAAGAGCTGCACAGCCGCTGCAGCAGCGAGCCAGGCGACCAAATCACCCATGGTGGGACTCAGCCACCTGCCCGAAAATGTTCCCTCGGCCAGACACTCCTCTGCAGCACCCTCAGACCCTGCCACCTGCCCACAGTGGAGCTGCAGGAGCTGAGGTTCCTCAGGGATGGCTGAGGCTGGGGCAGCTCCACAGCGGAGAGCCCGGGCAGAACACCCACCGTGGGGCTGCGACGGTGTTTGGCAGGGCCTGGGAGGGGAGGGGACTGCGAGGTGAGGGGACAGGAGGGTCCCTGCGCTGAGGGGAGGTGAGGCAGGGGCATCCCCCATCATCCGGCTGAGGGGAACAGCCCGGTGGAGGGGAGGCTGCCTGCACCGAGGGGAGCGGGGCGGGATGTCAGTACCAGCCCTGCGCAGGTGCTGAGGGAGGCGAAGGAGTCGCTGCGGTTCAGAGCGCGTCCCGTGTAGAAGCAGAGCCGCTCCCGCGGGGGCCGCCGCTGCTCCCCGCGCCGCTGCTCCACCGCGAAGTCCCGGGCCAGGAATCGCAGGTCGCGGCGGAGGTGCAGGTACAGCTCGTCGCCGGAGGCGGGCAGGCGGAGCAGCACAGCCTCCTCCTCCTCCTCCTCCGGCCGCGGCAGCGCCCGCCGGCGCCGGGGGCCGCCGCGATCCCCTCCGGGCGGCAGCAGGTGGATCTTCTCCAGCGGCACTCGCTCCGGGATCACCACTTCCAGCTCCGCTCCGCCAGCTGCAGGCGAGAAGGAGACAGGCTCAGGCGCTCGCACCCCGACGGGGCGAACGGGGGGTCCCGCGCCCCGGGACCCCCGCACCGGACCGGGACAGCCCCGCGCTCGGGTTTCAGCGCTGGAAACTGCGGCCGGGCTGCGGAGACAATGGAGCCGACGGAGCAGAGGGGTTTATTTCTCTCTATACACACATATGAGAGACAGAAACGTGCAGGGAGGAGAAGAATAAAGCAAAAGCAAAAGCTACTTGTATCATTAAATATATATATATATATATATATATATATATATATATATATAGCTCAGACACAAGCATCGCATTTCACCAACCCCAATAAAAATCTGCAGGGAGAAGGGGAAAAGCAGAGCGAGCCGCAGACGCAGCCAAGGACAGTCAGCAGCTTTCCACATGGAACGCTCCGGCAGCAGCAGCGGCAGGAGCGGGAGGACAGGAAAAGAAAACAGAAAAGTCTGGAGCGATTCATCCCGCAGGCAGGGGATGCGGTGCGCGCCCCGCGCCCGCACGCTGTCGCCCGCGGCCGGACCCGCGGCGCGGGGCCGCCTTGTCAGGACAGCCAGGAGCCCGGGGAGAGCTACCTGTGCCGGCGTCCAGTCCGCAGAGCAGCAGGCAGGGCACGACGAGGGGCAGGAGGCAGCCGTCGAACATCGTCGTGCGGGCGGCGGGGCCGAGCGCGGAGCGCGGCGGCGGCAGCGGGAGCGCGGCCCGGAGTGCGCCCTGCCCGCCCTCGGCACCGCCAGCGCCGCCGCGCGCGCCCGGACACG
>JAWWES010000018.1:3309922-3336617 GCA_035583135.1 Lophotriccus pileatus | reverse complement strand
GAGGGAGCCCGTCCTGAGGGAGCTGAGGGAGCCCGTCCTGAGGGAGCCCGTCCTGAGGGAGCCCGTCCTGAGGGAGCTGAGGGAGCCCGTCCTGAGGGAGCCCGTCCTGAGGGAGCCCGTCCTGAGGGAGCCGCGGCCGGGTCGGGAAACGGGGGTCGCTCCCCTGTGGCCGTGGAGCCGCTGGGAACATCCCACCCGAATCACCACGGGGCTCTGGTTACACGGCAGCCCGCTGTTGGTCGGCCCCATCATGTTTTCAAAGAATCTGCCGAGTTGGAAGGGACCCACAAGGATCATCGGTCCAGCCCTTAGTCCTGCACAGGCCCATCCCCAAGGGTCACACCATGTGCCCGAGAGTATCATCCAAATGCTCCTTGAGCTCTGTCAGCCTTGGTGCTGTGCCCACTGCCCTGGGGAGCCTGGTCAGGGCCCAACACCCTCTGGGGAAAGGACCTTCTAATATCCACAACCTAAACCTCCCCTGACACAACTCCAGGACCTTCCCTCAGCTCCTGTCCCTGATCCCCACAGAGCAGAAATCAGTACCTGCCCCTCCTCTTCCCCTCCCCAGGGAATTGTAACAGCAGCGAGGTCTCCCCTCAGTCTCCTCCAGCTGAACACACCAAGGGCCCTCAGTGTCCTCACAAAGCTTCTCCTCCAGGCCCTTCACCATCTTCATTGTCCTCCTTCGGACACTCTCTAATTGCTTAATATCTTTCTTATATTGTGATGACTAAAACCGCACACAATATTCAAGGTGAGGCCGCCCCAGTGCAGAGCAGAGCAGAGCAGCACAATCCCCTCCCTTGACTGGCTGCATCACCCCTTTTTCATCACCTAAACAGTTTTGACACTGCTATGGAAGCTCACTTGAAAAACTCACCTATTCTTTCCCTTCATCATCCGCAGGATCAATCCCAAGGACCAGGAAAAAAACAAGTTGGCAGTATCACAGAATCACAGGTCATGTTGGGGCATCTGGTTCAACTTCCCTGCTCAAGCAGAGTCACCTTAGAATACAATATATGAGCACACAAAGATTTTGGGCAGTGATCTCACATACTCCAGGACCACTTACCACATGGATAAAACAAGAAAAAAGTGCATAAAGCTCAAGAGATACAAAAATTCCCACTTTCACTGAGGTCCTGCAGCCACCAGAGCTCCTTCCCACCTGGTTGGGCCACATGCTGCAAGTCCTCAGCTGTGCAGGAGTCGGGAAAAGCCAGCTTGGACAGGGGCTGTTGAAAGCAGTGGGGAGATTTCCAAGAGCAAAAGGTTTCCACTGCATTCAGTGGGCTTTGGATTGGATTCTGCTCTCCTGGCATGGCTGAGTCGTGGAAAGCAGTCAAGACCCAACCTGTTAGCAGCTTTAAACTTTGGTGGCCCAGCAGAGCAGCGTCTTAGACTTTAAACTTCTGCAAAAATCTGCAACTTTGTTCCTGAAATTGTAGAAGAACTCAAAGGAAGACCCATAAAAGAGTGTGAATGACTCTGGCAGATCTCCCTGCAGCACTTCCACAAGAGTTGTCCGGAGCAGTACTAACAGTGGTAATGGATTTGAGTCCCAAGCAAGAGGAATTAGATTTGGATGCTCATCCCTGGGAGGGCAGGGAGCTGGGGGAGTGCTGAGAAAAGGGCTCTTTGAATTTAGGACAAGGGCTGGTAAGAGACATGAGTGTGTTAATAGCTTTTTTCTTTCTTCCAGGCATCGGACAGGCAGCAAGAAGCACGTTTTCCTTGGGAGCTGCTCCTGTACAAGGAGAGAGGCAGTTTGAGATCAGGTGAGATTTAATAGCTCTCTGTTTCCCTCTCTCTTTCAAGGGTCACTCTGCTCTCTAATAAGGAGTTACTAAAGCAAAGGGACCGACCCGGATTCATTCAAGGGAGACAAAAACTCAGTTTGGGGCTGCCTTGCTTTATATCTAACATAACATGGAAAACTAAACCTCAGAGCCTGAAATTCCCTCCTGACCTGCTGTGAACCAGCACTCTCAGTGTGTGTCCCCAGGGCCAGGGCTCTGGCTGGCACAGCAGCTCAGGGCAGCAGCTCCCCCACAGCCCTTCCACCCGTGGCAAGCCTCCACGCCTGAGAACCAGGAGGAAACTTGATTTGTGAGCTGCCAAACCTGGCCTGAGCCCTCAACAGCCACGTTTAAACCCAGACCACCAGCTGACTTCATTTGCTGAGGGATCAGAGCTGGTCTCTGCCCTCAGAAGGGTTTGACAGGGGGTGGGAGGGGAGCTTAAGTTTGTTTAATTTTCTAGTAGATCCTTTCTCCCACCTTCCAAAGTCCTCTGCCAAAAAAATAATAACAATACAGAGAAAGAATAAATTTAATAGTGTGGGGGAAGAGAAGCACTAATAAAGAGAAGTCTGTAACTTACTGCATGGAAGAACTCGCTCAGTGGCTGGGCTGGCTGGCACAGACTGCTCTGGAGTAGGGATACTCCCTGTGGAGCATCCCAGACTTTCAGAGCGCCTGGACAGGAGCCCAAGAGGCTGTAACGCCCCATGACAGGGGCAACATCCCAGGCAGACCTCAGTGCTGGCACGGGCTGGAGCCAGGAGCGAGTGACAAGCCCCCAGAGGTACCCACACAACAAAAGAAGAATCTGTCTCAGGAGCAGCAGTGGTTTTATCGAATCCACATCCCAAAGCTCCAGCGAGACACAGACTCTCTTTATTAATTGAACACCACGGGCTTTTCAGAAATGCCTTGAAATTGTTCCTGATAAGGATAAACTCGTGTGGCTGGAGGGGGCTGTGGTCCTGCTGTGGTGGTTGCATTGTTCCCCTGCTCCCAGCCCGTGTGGGGGGGGGATGTTTCTCCTCTCACCATCACAGAGGTGAATTTGGCCCTGCAATTCCTAGGAAACAAGCCCTCTCCCTCCTCTGAAAATGGTGTTGTATTTTTTTCTTTGAATTTTAAATGTACGTCGAGGAAGCCAAGTTTCATGGCCATTATTGCACAGTTAATAACCCTTTGGAGACTGCAGACATGTGTTATATCCATCTTCCCGAGCAGTCACTTGGCTCACTGCCTGGAAAATGCCAGCATGGGAAGGGTTAACTTGGCCACTGCTCAGCCTTCTCCCTTCTCTCCAGCCACCCTTTTCCAAACCTTTCCTGTCCTGGTCCTAAGTGGGCAATCCCAACCTCACAGGTGCTGCTCTGCTGCTGAGACACTCCAATACCTTCCCTGCTCTCCCTGCAGCTCCTCTCCTCACCAAGATCTTCGGGCATCCAGAATTTCTTCCCTTCCAGAGGCTGCAGAGCTTGGCCAGGCTGGTCAGGCATGGATCTGACAGGTGCTGCTGTTACCTGTGCAAATGACCCCCAAAAAAACCCATGAGCCAGTTTTAATGACAAGTAGGGACCAACAAAAGCTCTTGTGTAATTTAAAACCATCAACCAAATAAATACAAGTAGTTCCAGAGGTGCCAGCAGTGGGTTTCCTACAGGCTGGCTTTACACAGGGAGCCAGAGGTTCCATTAAAGCTTCTTCCCTGGATACAGGGTGTTCCAGGCTGTGCTGCTTCATGTTGGACTCACATCTTACAGGTGGTCTCAATGATCTTTAGGGTCTTTTTCAACCTAAACGATTCTAAGTGGAGTCTCCAGTGTCTGGAACATTTCATGCAGCCCTCAGCAGAGGCAGTCAGGAGGTTTCTCCTTCCAGCAGCCTGAATTCTTCCAAGCCTGTGAGAGAAAAATTCCCTCTGGGACATTCTCTGTCAAGTCTGGCTGAAAATGGACAGCCTGTTCATGAGCTCCTGGGGATAAAGAGCAGAAAGAAAAGTGACTGTGACACTGGAGGTGGCACCTGTGTCCTCAGGGGAGCACAGGTAAGTCCATGGCAGGAGTCCCTGCAAAGCAGGGAGTTTATTCATGGACTGACAAGGGTCCCTTTTGCCACAGGGAGTGTCCTTCCATTGACTATGTCTGTTGGACAAACAGCGAGGGCATTCCATGAGGTTTTCCATGAAGATCTTCCCCACAGACACTTCCCCCCTGCCTATCCCCAGCAACGGGGAAAAACACCCTATTTCCATTGAAAACAGAGAAAACAGAAGAAAACCACTCCTGTGGGACGGGGGCTGAGGAGTGGACTTCTGAAATCCCAGGGTCACCTCACACCTGCCCCCGCGAGATGGAGGTCTGCCACATTCCCACCCTGGTGCTGCTCCTGGCTGTGCAAAACCTCCCAGGTATCCTCGTTCCCCTTTCGGAGGGATCAGGGTGCAGCGCTGTCAGGAGCAGAGAAGGACATTGCACACAGGCCACGGCGGGGGAGAGAAGTCAGGGATGTCACAGCACGTGCTCCCAACGGAGCCACTCACCTGCAGGGAGCCGGGAGAATCCGCTCCCTCCCGCCTGCAGAGACCAGAAATGTCAGTGCCACATCACCTCCAGCCTGGCCATGGTGGGGCTTTGAACCAGAGACAGGGCCAGTGCAGGGTCTGTGTGGGACGGGAGAGCTGTGCACAGATACCATCGCCCAGGCCACTCCGGCCTCACGTCACTCCCCAGGCATGCGGGGACAGGGGACAAAGGAAAGAGCTCTCGTTGTTTGGGGCTGACCCTAAAGTTCAGCCAGGCTTTTCATGGAGTCCAGTGTTGCCACTTCTGGTGATGTTATCAGGAACCTGGGAATAGCTGGCACTTTCTTTTGTTCCGATTTACGGTTTGTTTGGGTTTTTCCTCTCCAGACCTTGGCTCCTGCAATCACGAGATTGATTTCTCATTTAACTCCATCACTCCATGTTTGACCCCCTGACAGGCTGGGAAATGTGAGCTGTGGGAAGCCTGGAGGTTTATTGCCCAGGAGCAAATTAAGAAGTTCTCAACCATGGGATTGTTTAAAATAATCCTTTCTCAAAAATTTTTGCTTCATTTTTTTTTTTGGTGTGAAGGCAAAAGTTCTGAATGCTTGGAGCTGACACCAGCAAAGCCCTTCATGCAGGCACCACCTCCCTCTGTCCCTGCACTGTTCCTCATCTGGCCATGTCCCACATCTGGTGTTCCCAATTGCCTCTCAATCATCTCTTTGTATCCAACACCTGCCTTGGACAAACCCACATATTCCATATAAGGCTCTTCCTTCTCTGTGTATTCCTTGCAGCGGGGCACAGGGAGCCAGCAGGGGAGATTTCTAAGGCAGGAAGGTGGTGCATGGCTTGGAAGAGGGACAGAGGTGATGCCAAGGGGAGGCACAAGGCAGGTCATCCATCTGCAAGGATGGCTACTGGAGCCTGGACCTGGTGGCCCAGTGCAACTGCACAGACCTAAAGCGGCTCCTTTCCCCCATGAAAGCACTAATAAGGGGAACTGCTGACTTAAAACACTGTTAATAATGTTTTGCTATTTCTTTAACACCTCTCCCTGGAGCACTCTCTCCTCCCTTCACAGCGTCTTGGCCAATTACACTTGCAAAACAAACAGAACACTCGATATCCCCACGAGCGCCGATCGCCGGGGTCAGGGGCCCGCGGCAGGCGGGGGCTCCGAGGTGGGTCACGGCACGGGAGCAGGCTCTGCTCCAGCCAGGAAGGCCCCTTCCCATCCCTGGAGATGGGAAACCACAGCCAGGCCCTGTGGGGGGACAGACCAAGGTGGGAAGGGCTGTGCCCCAGTCACAGGCACCGCTGGATGGTGGCTCAGAGCTGGGCAAGGGCTGTGTCCCAAGGCCAAGCCCCCCTGGCCCCCTGTTTTACAGGATCTGTAAAACACCCCTTTTCCCTCGTGGAAGTCAAACAGCCCCAAGCCCGTGTGCTCAGGTCACTGGGGCTCTGGGCTTTCGCTGTCTAACCCTTCTTTTGTCTCATATTCATGCTCCCAAGCTGCCCTCAAAGCTTTGTCAAACCATTTGAACTTTTACAACAATTCAGCAATCAAAAACCTCCACCTTTTATCCATGAGCAGCAACAGGACCAGCAATATTCAGAGTTACTCTTCCCCACAGGACCAATACTTTACTTAAGTTTGTGATGGTTTTCCTGGTTGCTCCCAGTTTGGATGCAGAGCTGTGCAGAATTTACTGTAATGCCATTGACAGAGGCAGTGCAGAGTTCACAGCACAAAACCTCTGACTGCTTTTAAAATTTTAATTTTAAATTTAAAAAAACTAATTAAAATAAAAAAAATAAATTTGCATGCCCTGTCCCCATTCCTGGCTGCTCTGCACTTCCCCCCCTTCTGGACCAGTTGGTCCAGAATCTCTCCCCATCACTCCTAAGTGAGTCAAGAAATTCCCCAGTGCTGTCCTAGGAGGACAAACCCTCCCAGCAGGGAGGGAGCTATGAGCACTCATCCTCTAGCACATGCTGTCCCACAGCCTTTCCTATGAGCTCCACAGCCTGGAGATGCAAACCAGCATGTCTGGTTGTAAGATCATAGAATCCTAGACTGGTTTGGGTTGGAAAGGACCTTGAAGATCATCTGGGTCCAATGCCCCGGCTGTGGGCAGGGACACCAGGTAGCTCAGGGCCCCATCCTACCACCAACACCTCATCCCAGCCCATTTGGGGCCAACATTGTCATTTTTTGCAAGGCCCTACAGTGACCCAGGAACAGAATGGAGATGCTCCTCTGATGCAGGATCCTCTCTCCCAGCAGAGCTGGCAGCTCACTTTGGCTTGGTCACAAGTGTTTGTTCGGAACAGCAAAACATCAGCGTCACTCCAGCACTGTTCCAGTGCCGGCTGTCGGGATTCCTGGGCTGGACACAGGCAGGAAAGAAGAGGAGGTGTTTTCAGGGCACCTGCTGGCAGTGAGGATTCCCACTGGCACCATCTGTGAGTTGGGATGGAGGGAACTGCACCCACAGCCCATGGAAACCCCTCATGGAGAGTGCCAGGTAGGCAACCTCGAAGCTTCAACCAGCAAGTCAAATCCAGCTGTCTCCTGGCTCTGAACAGGAATCCTAGGGAAGAGCTGGGCTCAGATGGGAACCACAGAGGCTGCCACCCACATTCCACATGCCCAAGCACCTCCTGTCCATCCACAGCCATGGACAAAGCCCATGGAAATTTTTCATCCCACTATCAAAGCAAAGCAGTTCCCAGCTCTCTGCACAGCCATAGCTGAGCACAGCCTGACCAGGAGGGTGTGCCAAACGGGATTAAAGGAGCTTGTTTAGACCAAGGGACTGTGGAGTGTGCAGGCTGTGTGTGCTTGGTCAGGGGGCCATGCAACCAGGGCTCAGCACAGCTGGGAACCCACCAGGGTCACAGCTTGCATGGACCCCAAGCACAAGCCCAGAATTTCCTCCTGGCAGGAACCAGTCACAGCAGCAGTACAGGAAGGAATATGCACTGTGCCCCCCAGACCCTGAGACATTCCTGGGGGAAAACCCCAGAACTCATAGATTTTGGTTTTAATCGTTTGTCTCTGCTCTGCATTTGTAAAAAGCCCACTTTGTCCAGCATTTAACACTTTAATGGGTGCTCAGCCTGGGGCTGCAGAAACCACTGTGCATTGAAGAGGTTTGGGAACAGCTTCTATAGGGAGCACTTCTCAGTGTGCCTTCTGACAGTGCACTGGGTTTTGGAGGCGTTTTAGGGCACATTGTGAGTTTGGGAGGTGATGTCCCACTGCTCCCCCCTTTGCACATGCACATGCTGGACCTGTCCAAACCCTCCCACCCTCAGAGCTTTGCTTTGTTGTTTGGCAATGGTGCAAAACACAGAGCACCTCGTTTGTTTGGGGTGGAGAGTCTGTTCCTGAGGTGGGACAGCCCCACTGGAATAGCACTGTAATCCTCATTATTCTGAGATTTATCAGCCTCATTTGCATTAAGGATCTGGTTGAGAACAGGGCTTCCCTTACAAGCACAGCCTCTGTGGCTTGGTAAGTGTGCAGTTTAAAGAGAAAAAAATATGAGAAAATACAAGCAGTAAAGCAGCATCAGAGCAGATTTAACATCCTTTCTTCCCCAGCCGTATCCCAGATATGGCACGAGAGTGCTGCTCCTCTGGGAAAAGGGCCACTGGTGACACCCAGGTCGATGCCAACCCTTGGGGTCCTCTGGACTGGAACCAAACCCTGGGACTGGAACTGGTACCAAACACTCTCAGCAAAATTTGTAAGTGCTCTTTTACCAGCAACACACCAGCCACTCGTTTCACAGTCGGAGATCGACCGAGTGGAAACGGCCGGTTGCAAGAATTTTGCACGCCGATATTCGATCGAACTCTGTTTTCAGGGGCAAAAGGACGGCCAGCAGCGCTCCCCGGAGCCGTGTCCCGACGGGAGCCGCGTCCTGCTATTGCCACCTCGTGGGGCCTCGCAGCAATGACCAGGTCACCACCGCGGGGGATGGCCCACGGAGGGACTGGGATGCTCCCCGAGCAGCAGGTACAGCCCGGCAGCGCTGGGCTCTCCCTGGGCAGCCAGAACCGAGGGGGAAGCAATTCCCGGCTTCACTAAATGCTGTGCGTGCCCTGCAGAATTGTGTGGGTATAGAACAGTCCTCACTTCAGGCCAAAGGGGCTCCTGCTACGGTGTCCTGTGCTCTGCTCAAGTGCCATCCTTGCAGGATCCAAAGGGTTCAAAAAAAGCTCTGAACACAACCCCTACTGACCTCAACTGCCCCTTGCACTAGGGAAATGTATCAGACATTCTTTGGTTGCTGAATAATTCCTCCTCTAAACAGCTAAGGAACTAGGTAGGACTTGCATGGCCTGATAAGGCTTAGCACAACCTGATAAGATTTAGCTCCTGCTTCCCACAGATTCTTGTCCTGAAATACTAGGAGTTCTCCTGCACTGCACTCCAACACAACCCAGACACTTACCCATAGGTGCACTAGGAAGGCCTTTTAGCAGCTTTCTTCTGCTCTGGGTTGTAGAAAGCAAACACACAAATCTTCCAGGAGCCCTTCTGGGACTCCTGGGACCCTCAGTCAGCCAGGAAAAGCACAAAACCAACTCTGAGGTCCAAGGGGGAGTCAGGCTCCTCCAGCAACTGGAGGTGACCCGTGGGGTTGTTGCCACAGCTGCAGGTCTGCTGGGCTCCACTGGGCTCCTGGCCCGGCCCCAGCGAGTCCCTCCCTGTCCCCTCACTCACATACTGGGAGCTTTCTAAAGGAGCTTTCCCAGATCCTGCTGCCTTCCCTCCTGCTCCGGGAACTCATTGTTTGGGCTCAGCCCGAAAGGGCCAGTGCTGGGGAAAGGAATTGTCCCGGAGGCAGTTCTCTGCTGGAAGTGAGATTTCTGCCTTGGAAAGGGAGGACTGCTTTCCCGGGAATGTCTTCCAAAGGATACATGCCCGGTTTGGGAAGAGGTGAAGGTGAGTGTCCTGCAGACAGAAGATCTCATTTTCCAGGGAGGATCCT
The DNA here is from genome assembly GCA_035583135.1 of Lophotriccus pileatus. NCBI lineage: Eukaryota > Metazoa > Chordata > Aves > Passeriformes > Tyrannidae > Lophotriccus > Lophotriccus pileatus. The sequence continues at coordinate 3,327,279 of JAWWES010000018.1, read as the reverse complement.
GCCCTGGGCTGTAGGAAAGGGAAGCACTGGGGCTGAGCCCTGCTGTCCTTATCATTGTACCTGGTCACAGGAGCTCTGGATCCAGTTCTCATCAGTATCCTGGGAAAAGCTCCTGTGAATTTCAGTGGGAATTTAATCACCTATTTTACTGCTCAACTTAAACTTCTTTTAGACCAACTTCTTTTGTGGGAGGAAAACTACAGACTTTTCACCACCTGAAACAACTGCCTGGGAGCTGTTTCTTCCCACCCAGCTCAAAGCAGAGTAATATTCCATAATATTCCGGGCCACAAGGCCATGCTTCTTGCACTTCAAAGTCACTGTGGAGAGGGTTTATACTTGTTATTCCACTTAATGTTTCTGACTCTGAAATGATTATGGGGTCTCCTCTGAATGCTTTATGGGGTAACAAAACTCAGGAGAACAGGGCTCTCTCCAGCTGAGTAAATAGAAGCTATTTTCATAAATCTTTGGACTATTGGAACATCAACAACATTATCCTACGTGGGTTGTTATGACTTTGTGTTCGCAGAGTCCTCTGTTGAAGCTCAGATTGGTGCTTTCAGCCTTGTCTTCTGTTAAGGCACAAACTCCAGGTAGTCCCACAGGGGGTTCTTTCAGTCAAATAAACTCTCAGAGCCCCTCTGAAGCTCTCTGGGTGAAGTTCACCCTGCTGCGATCACCTCCCTTTCCTTGACTGGGAATCCCAGTCCTTGACAAGGGATTGATGGCAGGGCTTCACCTCTTCCCTGCCATGCTGGTCCCTCGAGGGCCACCCTGCTGTCCCTGATGGCCATCAGGCAGATTCCATGCATTCCCTGAGCAGAAATGCCATTCTCAGGGGGAATACAGATGTCCTGTGTGACCCCCAACAGCTCAGAGGTGTTTGTCCTCCTCAAGGTCCATCGGGCAGCCAAAGCTCAGACTCTGCAGAGACACAGAGGGACCCCATCAAGCTGGCAGGGAAGAGGCATTTCCAGTGATTTTGAACATGACTGATGGAATCAGCTCCCAGGTACGTTCATGGCTCATGTGCTGCTCCACGCAAAAGGCTCTGGAGTTCTCCCTCCTGGGCCGTGTCCGTGTGCTCAGCATGGAATGTCATCCCTGCCCGCTGGGGATGTGCTGCTCTTCAATGCCACAGCTGGGGGAAGTGCCTGTGGAGATGGTGTTTTTCTTCCTAAATCAGCAACTTCTTTTTTTATTCTTCACAGTTTGCAAGTTGCTTGTAGCCAAAACTCACACAGCCCTGCTCGATTTGTTTTCCATCTACTTTATTCTTACTCATAAGCTTAAAAATAAAAAAGAAATAAAGAATTCAGCTAATAAAACCGAAGCATTCTGCTGCAGTTCATTATTTGGGCTGGAGCACCTTCCCTGATGTTTGTTTGCCCATGGGAGGAGATGGCAAGTCAGAACCTCTGCGATCCTCCCAACCGGGGAGGCACAAATGGAAAGGAGAAATATGGAAGAGCTTTTCAGCTGACAAAAAATCTGCACAGCTTCTTTTCCACAGAGCTCTCCTGCTTTTGCCAGCTGAAGATCCACATCTGAGGTGCCTCAAGTGTTCTTATGATGAGCCACTGATAATCCCACCTCAAAACCCAGCTGAGTAGAGATACAACCTTGTGTAGCATTCCAGAGGGAGTAGTTCCTGGTGTACATAGGGCCACTTTAATCAAAGCATAAATCTTGAATAATACAAATGATGGATGAGGCCCCCATTAATTTTCCTTCCTCTCCATTCATTAATTGTTCAGGAAAACACAAGTTCATTTACAGCCATGGCTGTTACCTCTTATGAAGACTGTGGGTCATCCAGCTTTTCCCAGGCAAGGGAAAAACTTGGAAGAGTAAGGAATTCATTCCTGAATGGGCTCTCCTTGGAAAGCTGGGAGGGAATGGGCAGGGAAAACAAGGAAATCCTCACCTGTTTTTAAAAAATATTTATTTGTAACGTGTATCACAACTGACCAGGCAAAGTCAGTGGTGTTAAGAACAACAAAAAAAGATAATCATACCAAATAACATGAATTGACAAAATGAGTTCTGTGGAGCAAAGGAGATCTGTAAATCAAATCCAGAGCAGGCTGGTAAATGTAAGTATGAAATAAGTACAGAGGCAGCATAGAATACATGGACAGGAATACCTGAGCTAAAGGCAGAGAAATTAAATGGAACAGAAGAGTTTCCCCTGAGTCTGATGGACTAAGATTTGATTTTCAGTCTGTGACCATCAGAAATATTTTGGCATGGTCAGACTGACACAGCAAAGCCAGAAGCACTGTGTGATCTCACTGGACCAGGCCACACTTTGTGAAATGGTGACAATAACATGTCAGAGTCTGTCTGTGCTCCCAGTCACACCTACAGCTTTTCTGCACCTGCACTTGCAGACTCCTTTCACACCAAGGTTATAAAAGTGTTAAGGCTGAATTTTCATTGCATTGCATTGAATGGACTGATAATCTTGAAGCACCATGACTTGGATTTCTTTGGCAGGAATTGTGCCCCCGTGATCTCAGCTTCTTGTTTCTGGGCTTCCATCAGTAAAAAGCGGAAAATGAAGCTCCCATAACTTCAGGAATGACCAATCTGATGTTAACAGGGGAGATACATCCAGTCCCACTGTCAGAATCCATTCCCACTTCTCTCTGTGCTGTGGGTATTTATTCCCAGTTCCCAGAGCTTTACCTTCAGAACGTTTAGGTCTAATCCCTGTGTGTGGCCATGGCAGTAACCCCTGGGCAGGGCCCTCGTGGCCTGCCTTCCACACCCCTCACTGCAACCTGGTGCAGTTCTTTGGTTGTTTTTACTGTGCCCAGACAATCTTCACCCTCAGGATATTGTTTTCTTCCATATTCTTCTGTACTCACCCAAAATTTGCCTCAGTGCTTTACCTTCCAGTGTATTTATCTACCTTTTGCTCTTCCTCGAAGGCCCCACTTTCACAGGACTTGGAGCAACAGTTCTGGCAATTAGGTTGGATAACTGCAATCCAAAATTTTTCCTAGGCAAGACTCCAACTGAGTTAATTGGCTTCAGTGGGAGACTTGTCCTGAGCAGAAAGGGCAAGGTTTGGCCTCAAGGAGACTGTAAATTCCAGTTTAAAAATCAGTAGTTGTTCAGAGGCTCATTCCTGTGACAACATCATTCTTTGTGTTTCCTTTCCTGAATTCCTTTCCTAGTCTTAGGAGGAAAGCTTCTGGCACCAAAATTAAATGATAATACCCTGGCCACCTCCCAAAACTGCTTTACATCTCAAAGAAAGCACCCTTGTCTCTCCAAGGGAGTGTAAAGCCTCCAAGACGCTGGATTTCCACGTTTTGTTAGGAAAGGCCAGTGTTTTTCATTCAGGCAATAAAAAGGCCCTGATATGCAACTGTGCCCCTGCCAAAGTCAGCAGTTGCTTTAGATGGTCCCATTCCACCAGCACACATCTCCCATCCTTCTCAGAAGCTGTAGGCCGTGCTCCTTCCTCAGTGGAATTCTCTGTGTGGTAAAACAGGCACATTTGGGGTATTACCTGGTCCAAATTTAAGTAAAAAAATCAAACACTGCAAAAAAACGAAGCCTCTGTTTTCTACAGCTTCTTGTACCTGCACAGAAAACACTCCTCTCTTCATAGCTGAGATCACAAACTTCTCCCCTGCTTTCAAATGCTTCAGTCACTGAATTACATCCCATTTGCCAAGGAAATCTTGGAAAAACCAGTAAGTCACGCCACAATTCCCACCCGAGCAGCCCAAGGGGAGCGGAGCCTTCCCGATCCGAGTGCTCTGCTCCAGGGCTGTTCCAGCCCTGCCCTCTGGCCTCCATCAGGCTACTGGATTTAGCTCCCCAGATGATCTCAGCTACTGTAGAACCACATGCAGAGCCTCTAAAACTTATGACACCAACCCTTTACGGCCTTGTGAGCTCATGCAGCTGGAAGGGAGACGGGCACCACCCTGTTTACAAGGCCCAGGAAAGCCCCGGGACTGGAAACGCTGCTGCACTCCACACTGGGGTTAGAAAAGAGGGGCAAAATTAGGATAGAGGCACTTTGGGGGACTGATCAAACATCCACTGTTCCTCCACTGCTTCCAGGCAAACAATGGTATGTGGCCAAAGTCATACATTCAAAGTTGGGCTCTAACTTCTGCCATTCCTGATTTTGTAACAGAGCAGGGATGGAAGTACAGATCCTGGTATCAGACGGCCGCACAGCACTGACAGTGTGACATCCCATGCCAGCCCCCAGAGCCTGGATACCTGCAGGGAACACTCCACAACCTCAAATCAGAATTCAGCACTCGCTCTGGGGAACACAATATCCAAGAAGCTCAGAAGAAGGGACTGGATGAGATTTGTTTTTAACCCTCTGGGCTGAAGATGTGTCAGGAGCAGGGGGTGTTTTGCAGACAAGTAACCATGTTTTGAAGACAAGGACCTGTGAAAAGACCCAATTTCCATTCACTCTCTTCTCTCCCCACTGCCCCTTCTGTTCTTACACTGGGCCAAAAGGAGTGAAAGACATTTGGGAAACCTGGAGCTCAGTGCAGAGTCGGGGTCGAGTTTTGCTGTTTTAACAGTGGTTTCCTTGACAGGTAAATCTTAGAACACAATCTTTGAGCTATCTATCATACAGCACGTTTCAGAGAAAGACTGTATTTCTGCACTGAAGCCAACCCTTCACAGGCAAGTCATTTGAATTCCTCAATGTTTGCCTCCTCTGGCCTCCAGGAAATGAAATCTAAGTTAAAAAAATACAATTTTTGATGAGTGTTTCATCTGAAAAGTAAAGACTGAAGTGCCAGTCACTGCAGAGCACTGTCAGATTTTTCTCACATTGAGTAATTCTGATTCCTAATGGAGTTCACACTAAGTTTCCTACCCCAAAACATCTGTGATTTAAACTGTTTGATGGAATATATCAGACTGAAAACCAATGGGACACTGAATTATTTGATTCCCCTGAGCTCTGCTCTAGTGAAGCACTGTCAGTGTCCAAACCTCTTCCCACACACTTCCCAATGATTCAGAAAGTGGGTCATTAACACATTTTGTCATTTTATGCAATTTCTCCCTTCCCTCTAAACTGGGCTTTTTTCCAGGTCCAGTAGCCAACAATAAATCAATCACAGTCTCTCTCAAGCCTTTTGACTCAAATTCTTCTCCTGTAGGTTGGGCTGAAATCAGAGCAGAAATCGCTGCAGGAGGCAGGGCAGGACAGGGCTAGTGGTGACTGCCACTGAGGAGGTGTTTGCTGGACCCACTGCTGCTCTTGCTGCCGTTCTTTGTGGACTCCTCCTCAGTATCTGTGACAGAATCTTCCTCCTCTTCATCACTGCGATCATCTTTCAAGTCCTAGGGAGAAGAAAGCACTGTGAGCACGTTCTGTTTTGCAGGGTTACTGTCAGGTGAGTTTCTGGAGTGCTGTTGTCAGTGCAGACCCTTCAAAAAGGCTTCCAGACAAGCATTTTATTATTAAAGTGAACTGGGTATCTGGATCTTTGCAATGTCTTTAAAAAATAAACGATTCTTTTAATTATTCAGGCACTCCCATTTGCAACTGCAGAAGGAAAAGCTGGTGAATGAAAATTCTAGAACATGAGACATTCTCCCTTCTTGGAAATTCATCATCCCCTTCTGGAGACAAAACTCCTCTGTTCACCATTTGCCTCAGAAAAATTCTGTGCTAAAGTGAACAAATGAAAGGGGAGCTCTAAATACCCTAAAGAATATCAAAACTGCCCCCCAGAAACACCCCCTCCCCCCAGATGGAGGCTGACATCCAAGGAGAGGCCAGTTAACAACACTTTAATCTTGCAAATCCAGATGTTCCTCAGACAAAACTGCTTCCATGACCTTGAACTCTTCTTTCCTGGTTTCTGCTTCTCCCTGTAAAGTGTTACTATCAATCCCTCGGTGCTGGGAGATTAATTAACAACTGTGAAGTGCAGGGAAGATGAAAAGAATGTTGTTTAAAAGCTAAATGTGATGAATACCCTCACCCAAACACAGGAGCTGAGAGGCTGCCTGCTCCTGACAGGTGTAAACCAAACAGTGCTGAGCTGTGCCAGCATCCCCTGGCACCAGCTTTGCTCCAAGACACTTTGCTGACCCCAGAATACCCTTTCCTGCTCATGGTGTACACAGCACATCATGCTGTGTATTTCCCTGGAATACCATCCCTAGGGAAACTGCCAGGGGATGAAAGGGGTCAGTGAGAGTCTGTCCTAGGGAAAATCCCTCCCCAGCTCTGTAGGAAAAGCTCCTTTGGCAGTCAGGCTTCAGCCCAGAGAGTCAAACATGGAAACTGAACATTTCCACTGCAGAGAAAAGTCCTTGTGTGTCCCCAGTGTTTCACAGCAAAGGTCAGGGAGAGGTGACACCTCTGTTTGTCACAGCACATAAAATACACCATCAGTCTCCTATTTCTCTGCTCCTGCCATAACCCAAGGCCCTACAAGTGTTCAGAAGGTTGGTTCAAATAATTAAGGCATCAATATTAAACCCAACACCTCTATTTCCCTTTCAGTGCAACAAGCTCCCACGAGCAGCACCTGCCTGCCTGGAAGACTTTCCATGCCCGTGGGTGACCTGCTCTGCTGGCAGGAATGTCAATCCTTGCACAGACAACCCCACCAGGGATAATTTTGTTCTCATGTCATCTGTCTGGAGCTCAACTACACAGGCAGAGTCTGCCTGTTGTCCCTGCTCCTGGAGTGCCAAGGTCAGGGCTGTGACGCAGGAAGGAGAAACCAGGGCTGTTCCTGCCCATCCTGCATCCGCTCTCGGAGTGAACTAACCATTCCACTTCCTCAGCATGCTGCTCTGAGGTCTTTCCTAAGCACCAAACTCATACAGAGAAAATAAAGAGCAGCTCAGTAATAACTCATCCAATTGCCATCTCATATCCCCTCCCATTTTACACTCCCAGTAAAAGGTACAGGGCTAGAAAGCAAATCAAAGCCTGAGCTCTGTCTCATCACAAACTACAAACTTCCTGGAGATTTTCCTCTGCCTTTCCCCTAATAACATACACAGGGTATCAAAGCAAACAAATCTTACTGTAAATACTGTAAAATAAACTTGGCATGCCATCAGTGAGAGAAAAGGCAAGGCAGCCTTTCCCACACAAACAATTTATGAGGTTCTGGCTCTTTCAGATCACCTCCCTCCCTCCTGGTAGCGTTGCCGCTTGTATTTACAGCAAAACACAAATGCTGAGGGGCAGGATTGGTGCTTCTTTTGCCACCAGAAATAAAGAAATCAAACAGGTCCTAAGCACAGTGTGTGATGCTGAATCCTCTGCACTCCCTGGAAGTGCCCTCATCCCCCTGAGGCTGCAGGGACAGGGAGCAGCACTTTGGGAATGCATATTCCACTTGGAGCCCGTCCTTGTGCTCCACACGAGTTGCTGCTGCTGGAGCCTGTGCTGAAGAACAGCTGGCAAACTGCTCTGCTGGGAGTGATAGCCAACATGGAATACTGATTCCTGTTTCCCATAGGAACGAGCTGGCATTTCCAGCATGGAATTGGAAACTCGGGTAGAGTTTGCTTCCCAGTTTTAATGGTGTCAAGCTGGATGCTCTGATTAAAGGCACTATATGTAGTGATTAAAAAGCATGTCATGTTTTTTCCACCCCACCGGAAATCCCTGCATTTGAGGGAATGTCTTACAGGTTTCAAAGCAGCAGGAATTAAATTCCCTCGTATCCAGAAGTAACCATCGCAAATTTTCTTGATGTTACTTCTGAAATCTTCACACTAATCAGGAAATCATGCTGATAAATTAAATCTAATTTTAATTATATTTTTAATAATAAACTTGCTTCCTGACCAAGTGCCTCTTAAAATTCCTGCTTTAGGAGAGTCTGGTTATTTATTGTTGGGCTTGCTTAAGTGACAGGACTTTAAACAGCAATAGCTTCATCTGCAACTGGAAATCCAAACAAACCTGTCTCTGCAAACTGTTATAAATATATTAAGACATCCTAAGTGAAGTTTGTGCTTTTCAACTGCAACCTTCTAAGAATAACAAAAATTATAACATTTTCTGGGGTTTTCCCTGCTTTAGTACCAAGATGTTTTCCTCTGAGCCCCTCACATCATGTATTATAGCTGTGTTTTCCCACTCAAAGGCTCTGCTCTGACTGTCCCTGAGCTGCAGCACACGGATGTACCATCAGGAACACAGGCAACGTGGAAATCCCCCAGCTTGAGGCATCACTAATACTCAGTGCTTTGGTTTAATGGCACCAAGTGCATTTATTTTCCTTCAGCTGGTTTAGGGTAACAGACAAAATGGATGTGTACATTTTGTGTTCTGGATGACTGACCAATTGAATCTTTCGAAATGGATGAACGGTTTCAAGGTTTATGAGAAGCAACACTAATGCTATAAAGGCTGCAAGAGGGCCATTTGTAGTGAAGCCAAAGCCGCAAACTCTTATAATCTTTTTTCCTTTTGTTTAACCCTTCCACCTGCTGCTCAGTCTGCCTCTTTTAGCTAAATGAACCGTGTTTGTTAAGGTAGTTTTTGGCTTCTTGCATTTCACCGCTGTTAGAACATGTAACGTTGAAGTCATCAGCACGACATGACCGGCAAAGGACCTTCCAGGAGATTTCACCACGAACTCCCTGAAGTTATGGGATGAGCAAATCCACAGGCCACCTCCCAGCCTCTTGTAAGCAGAAAAATACTGGTCAAATCCCCATCTAAACTACCAGGGTATTTACTCCTGGTTGTACAAGTCTGTCTCTCCATAAAGCACTCAGAGATCACTTCCCTCCTGTAAGGTCCCTTCCAACCCAAACCCCTCTGGGGTTGTTACTGTGTCCATAACGGGGCTGGGAGATGTTCCAGACCTAACTCCCCTGGGGGGATCAACACCCACTCCAGGTTTCTCAGCAGCATAAGAAGATTTCAATTTGCCCCTGACTGGACAAGACTAAAACCAATTAATATTTTGGGTTAAGCAAAATTTACACCCACGCATTTAACTGGATTTTTCTTAACAAGTACAGGTGTATAAAAATAATTCACAGCTGATTCCAGAATTTTAATTGTGTGTTTTCTGATTTGGTGAAATTTAGATTTTTTGATTTTCAAATACTTTAACCTTAAGTTGGAATTTCCTGACCCTTAAATGTATGTTCTATTAAAATCAGCATGTCCTAAGCCTTGTACCCTAATTCTACCTTAAGAATACTTTCATTTAAACATCTACAAACACATTGACTAGATCTTGATTTTTCAATGTAAAGACAATAAATTCCACAGCACCTGCACACATGGAAACAACTTGAAGTACAAAGATGAAAGCTATTAGGTCAGCAACCACTGCCTCAAATAAAAGAGATAATAAACAAGAGAGATAATAAAAAGTCAGTCCAAAGAGATAGAAGGGGGTACTTTTCTAACAAATAATACTATAAAGTTGATGAATCTCTGAGTTCAGCATGTTGAATTCAACATCAGTAATTCAACTCAGCTGACATATGACTTAATAAGTCTTTACTTTCCTGTGGAGACTAAGCAATATACGTTTGGATTCCAGCAAACTGTTCTGTAGTTCCAGCCTGGAAGATTTTATTGGGAAATATATTTCCCTTTTCAGCTTATACACATCAGGCAACATAAATAACGTTCATCTTCCATGGAAGATGCACAGTTGGACTCTGCTTTCTGCAGCTTTCAAATGAAGATGGAGAGTTTCTACATTAATTGCACTGGACACCTTGTGGCAAAGATTCCTCTTATTTAACCTTTCTCTTCCATGTAATAGTCATTCCCCAAGCCTCCCACTGGCAGTTTTCAGAGGGCACTCAAAGAAGATGAATGAAAATTTAAAAGAAAAGTTACACTAATTCCACCATTACTGAAAAGAACAGTTTTATAAAACTAGATGTTACTCCCAGAGCACATCCCCGATCGTGACCGAAGGAATAAATGCAACCTCCAGAAAACCTCCCTGGTGTTGTCACTCAGCACGGCACACCTGGAACTGGAGCTCTGATGCCCTGACTGTTGAGAAGGACTAAATCATTGTTTACAGCTGATCAGGGTCTCTGTGGTTTCAGAGTGTGAGTTACTGAACTCAGCGCCTGAACCTCGCACTCGGCGCTCGGGGCTTTACGAGAATGTCCAAAGCCCAGGAGGTACCGAGTGAGTCACAACGTCCCACTGCTTTCTGAATTATTCCAATTTTAAATCCACAGCTGGCAAAGAAACAAAGAACAACAGAACAGGCATTTGATGCTGTTCTCTGTAGTGAACTTCTTTTTACCCCAGGACAGGACTCGAAGCCAAGGGGTTCCATGGTATGAACTTTTATCAGAACACGCACTTTTACTCCTTATAAAGGCTGTTTTGGCTACAGAACAGCTGATCAGACACTCGTGCTGGTCTCAGTGAGGTCTGATACTGCTCTTAAAATGAATGTTTTGAAGCAATACAGCTGCTAAAGAACATTCCTACAGAAGCCTTACAGCACTGTTGGACTAACCTGAAACCACAAAGGACACAGCCAGGCAACAACAGGCACTTCTGCCCAACTGGGCCATTTCTCTATTTCCATCCTTAGGAACCATTCCATTCCTAGTGTGATGTATCTAAATTTTATGCCCATACCTAAACATCAGTCTAATTTTCAGCCACATACCTACCAATTAACATCTTTTTTTAAAAAAAATACATATTCACATCTCAATACCTAAAATCATTTAAATACAGTCTTTCCAAACACCCTGATATCCAGGCTGGATACAGAACACTTGAAGCAGTACCCAACGAACAGAGTTGGATGTGGTTTCATTAACGAGCCCAATGACACAGAATTCTCACTGGGGACACCACAATTCCTTGCCTGGTTACTGAGGGAGGCTGGAATTTGAGGTAGGCACAGCCCAAGTGACACAAGACATATCCCACCCTCCCCTGCCCCACACCCATCCCTGCCTGGTCACACAGACACTGCTCAGGCTGCAGTTTTGTTGCTGCTGGGGTGAACTCTGCAGTGTCCTGTGCCTGCTCAAAAGTCACCAGAATTGTGTTCCAGAGGACAGGATGCTCCTTTTAAGGATTTCCCCCTTTCTTGCCATGTAACAAGGATTATGGAGCACTCCTAGGGAAAGTATTTCCTTTAAATACAATTCAGAACAACTTTCTTTCTTGTTTGATATCAACCTATCATTAACTGGCTTTATTCCAACCTTTTTTTTTAATCAGCTCAGCAGATTGAAGTTCAGTGACTCCCTCTGAAAGTATAAGAATTACTCACCTCATAACAAAGTCACAATTCAAGCCTCTGCAGCCTATATTAAAAACAGTAAATGAAGGCATCAAAAGCTCTGTAAAGGCTTAGGGTTTGCTCTGTGGATTGCTTTTTGGCAATTGAAAAAAATAAATGCATATGCACACTATTACATACATATAGTTTTTATATAGGTGTATCTATATAAAACTAGCAAGAAATGGAACATTTCATAAAGATCCTGCTAGAAAATGAAAAGATACGAGCAGTTAACATGGGAAGCCAGAAAATCTGTCAATGGGCAGCAAGGTAAAGCAATTAATTTTAAAGCAAAAACTTCACCAACATTTGTCTTCTCCCTGAATTAGGGACTTTCACATCAAAAGAGTCAGTCAGAGCAGGGATTTAACTAGATTTCACTAGAAGCAGAGTTGCCTTGTGCCAGGGAACATGTGGAGAGGGGTGGGGGGGCTTGTTTGGGCAGATCCATTGCTGGTGAAAACTGACACAGCGCCCCCGAGCCGAGCTCATTCCCACCAGCCGAGAGCCTGGCCCTGGATCAGCACCACGGGAGCAGCCAGGGCAGGGAGCCCTGCCCCTGAATTCCACGGAGCTGGGGTGTGCTATTCTTAGAGGCAACTTGGTCACCTGCAGCTCCTGCTGAGGTCAAACCTGGGGAGAGCAGACTTGGATTGCAGCACATCAGCCCCGGTTGTGGCAGGGCTGACACCGGGGAGGCAAAGGCAGCACCCACCCCCCGGGTGGTTGGACTGTGGCCGGTTGCACAGCCCTGTGTGTGCACAGCAGGGCTGGGGAAGGGCACTTTGGCCCAGGGTCCCACCCCAGCACACCTCCACCCCCCACCCGTTCCAATCAAACGCTCAGAAATTATCGTCTCCGATTTCTCACCACTTCTTTCCTCCACCGTGGCCATAACAGCCCTTAAACCTGAGTTTTCTAACCTGATTTTTATGCAACATACAAATGAAAGGTGTTGTGGAATTGTGGGCGTTCTAAACAGAGTTTATAAAAATAATTAAAGAAAAAATCAAGAATCCAGCAAAGAACATTACTGAGTTTTGAAACCTGAGGAGTATATTTTATTGGAAGGTATAACATACATTGCCCTGAGCATATATAACATACCTCCCTGGGAGTCACTGCTCAGCTGCTGATCCCTTTCAGAATGTGGAGTAAAAAGTAAAGATTTAAATAGAAATCTGCCTTTTAACTCCCAATTCCAGGAAAACTGGTTGAAGGCCAGGAAAAGAGAGAGAGAGGGAGAGAAGAACTGGTGGCTTTTCCTCTTTCCCAAACTCTGCTGGGCTGCACTCTGTGATCATACCCATTGCTGGGGTCAGCCTGGAAGGGCAGGAAGGACTCCCAGGCTCCCAAACAGCTTCTCTTCTCCTTGCCCACCCCTGTCAACACCAGCCAGAAAACCTCGTACTCTTCTGGGTTTCCTTCTGCCTCTCACCCCCCTCCCTCGGATGAATTTGGCAGCAGGAGGTGGGACATGGAGCCAGGCTTTGGCTTCACCGGATTGCTGGAGCAGAATGGGGGAATATGCAGATGAAAGAAAGTCCTACCAGGAAGTCATTTCCCTTTCCTGGGGCAGGAGCCTCCACGCTGCTGACCTGCCTGGCCAGCTCCCTTCTCCAGGCTATGAGAAAGCTCACATTCCAAAGGCAGTAATTGTAACCTACTGGGAAGGCTCCCAGACAGACTGGTTTTCACGTGTAAGGGGGAAAAGCTTCCATTTGTCCTCTTTTGTTCCCCTAATGAGAAAATCTGCTACAAATATTTATCTGTGGAGAACCAACAAATTCAACTTCTCCACAACTGGTTTTCCTTTAAAATGGGGAAAAGGCAACCCCTTCTTACCCAGTTCAACCTGTCCTGTGTTTGTTATCCTCCAAAATATGTTACTGCTTTTAAAACAACCACTTGGAATTAAGGCAAGTGCACCTCTTGGTGTGTTTTACCACCGCCCCAATGTGAGGCAGCACGGGCCTAACAAAGCATGTAAGTAAAAGAAAACAAAAGTCAGATGGCTCTAGGATAGGAAATAAACCCTGCCCTCTGTTTAACTCCTGTAATATGGCAGTTTTCCGAACTGAAGGCCTTCCCACTGAATGTGCTAATTCTCATTAAACTTCATTTTTTCATAATAAACATCCCAAAAATATATATATGTATTTTATTGCTTCCGAAAGAAGTTAAAAAAAAAAAGAAATCAGCTCAAGGCCTGAGTTTTTTGGAGCCCAATAAACTGCTGTGCACGTGAAAACTCAATATGCATTTCATTCCATGCTTCATTTTCCCATCCCAAGAACTCCACGGTGCACGGACACACCGTGTGGTTGGTGATGACCCTTCACAGCTCAAGCTGAGTCTGAGTTTATCAGCTGGAGAAGTCGGGCTCAGCTCAGCCAACAGCCCAAAGCTCAGGCAACCATGAGGGTGCAATTTTTTTTTGCCACAAAAGAGATGTAAAGGTGATCTCTTTAAAGGCCATTCCACGTTACAGAGATTTTTTTTTTCATCTCTGCAGTTTTAAAATTAGGATTTGTTTCTGGTTTTAGGATTAAACATCCCAAGTTACTGCACAGTTCAGTGGAGAGTCAGTGCTGAGAGGTGATAGGACAGGTGAGTGTTCACAGACACAGCACTCAGAGGATGAGTGGCTCTTGTTTAACACAGCTAAACCAGCAGGTTTTGACCACTGTGGGTCCATGGCCTGACTCTAAAGGATAAAGGTCCAGAAAAACATAAGAGAAAAAAATCACAAAAAGCTGCAGTGGGATAATGATGGCTGAAAACAGCAGAAGTATCGTAACAAGCACCTCCCAGCTCTCATTTCAACCCCAAAATAGTATTTTCTTATCGTTTTCAGCTTCCCCTTCTCTGCTGTGAGTCAGCTCACACTGTTTCCTTGGGAATCTGGACCAAATCAGGCATGAACAAACCATGGACAAGGATACACCCAACCAAAAGCCTCTAAAAACCTGCTTACCAAGTACAAAATGCCAAAGGAATATTGAGGGTTTTAAAGAGGGACAGGTACAAAGTCCTGCTCTACAGCAGTGCAGGGACCTCTGTGCTTCAGGAGGAGGGAAGAACCAGAGTGAATCCAACAAAACTGACGCTGGTGACTCCTAAATAACAGCAACCCTCAGTGAGCAGCTCACTGTGTTCCTTGAAGGTGCTCTGATGGTGACAAAACAATTACAGGAGAAAGAAAACCTCTTCCTGGTCACAGTCACTTAGAAACCTGCCACTGTGCCCTCCTTTGATGGACTTTGCATCAGCCCTGAGGTATCCCAGCCATGAGTACAACATTCCCATTTCCTACAGCTCACCGCGCATTTTTCGAGACTTAAAGCGCCGAAGCCTCAAACCCTGAACTCGGCTGTGTAATGGGTTTAACATGTACTTTACATCTTAATTTGCCACAATAACGTAGCTGTAAAGCTGCTGTCATTCAGCCCCCTCTTGGTGACCTTGGAAATAAAACGCTGGGTCTCCCCGGGATTTTCCTGGCGAGGTGGTTTGAATCAGCGCACATGTACACACTCCTCTCGGTATGTTTTTTCAATTTTCCTAAAATATTCTCATATGTGCAGACATGATGACTAGACATGTTTCAGTGGTGCTTGAAACTCGATACAAGTGGGTAATTTAACCATGTAATTGAACAATATTACAGAAACACAGGGAGTTTCCTAGCAACAAAAAAAAAAGGCCTTGGACATCAAGATGGCAGCAAACATTGCAATTGCCTGACCTAACTTGAAAGGAAATTACTCTGAAGAATATTCTCCTTCCTCTCCCAAGCACAACTGATACCTGGCTACAGTTCTGACCATGAAGGGCTTTTCTTACATGCCTTACTCATCCACAGGGTCACAAATGTCATGTGGGAAAGGGCATTTAGGGAATATTTTACGCTTTCCAGAAGTAAGAATAATTGATTTGAAAAATTTAGTTTTCTTAGTACCTTCAAGTTTACCACCATGGAAAATAAAGAGCTGCTTAATGTGAAGTAGCTGAGCACAGCTCAGCATGTGGGTGCAGAATTCCCCTTTGTTAGGGGGGGAATTCCTGGAGGACTTTGCCAAGGGAAAGGTGGCACCAGTCCTGTGAGCCTGGAGACCACCAGTGCTGCTCTGTGCCACCAGAGACCCCCATGGCTGAGGAAACAGGACACAGAGGGACAGAGCAAGATCTCCTCCCTTCTGCCCCCTTCCCTCGTTTTCATTCATCTCTGGCTGCAGCGTTTGGGAGGAGGAAAACCACAAGATTTTTAGTCCAAGTTCCTTTTTGCTGAAGCAAATCAGTCAGCTGAGTTATCCCAGGGGACTGAGGATAACTGTGCCCTTCATGGGTGCAGAGGGGAGGTGATATCTGAGACGAAGAGCTTCTGAGCAGCCAGTCTCAGTCCAGAGCCACCTCCTCCTGCATGGAGGAACCGACCCCCGAGGCTGCAGCGACCCCAGAACCCCAGGGTGGCTCAAGGCACAGAGGGCACTGAAAAATTCCTTACACCCTCCTGTGCTCTGAGCTTCCTTCAGTTAAACAACAACACGAGCCTCTATTCCCAGTTCCACCATGACTTCATTTTTCCATCTGAAGGAACTAAAGCTGTTGCTTCAAGAAAAATACCAAAAATTGCCTGTTTTCTGAATGAAAACTTAAGAGCCTCGGGCAGAGAGACAAACCCCTTCTGACACAAGGATGATGGTCTACTGGTATTTCCCTAAAATAGCAGCAGCTATTTGTGGGGAGTGTGTCTGTAACAAAGATGTTGGTATAAAAACACTGCCTTGCCAACACCATTCTTGTCAACGTTCCCTTTCCAGCTCTGGAGGCACCGGCTGCTTTCACAGCCAAGTTTGCCACCGCTATGGAAAACAGGCTGCACATGCAAGCCAGCTGAAGTCATCCAGACTGAAAAGGGCTCAGGCTGCTGCTGCTGCTACCACTGTAAAAATGTTATTTGGAAAGCCTTCTTCTCAGAGAGCTGTATAAGGAATCAGAAACCCGTGGTGGGGATGCAGGCTTGGTGCTTTGCCGTTTTTCAGCAGTGACGAAGGCGACAGAGCTCCGAGCTGGAAATGGAACATCTCTGCCCTTTACAAAGGCACAAGAGCAGGGCAGGGTGGCCTTATATAGCTGGGCTGGCCTCGTCCTCTGGGCCACCTCCACGCGCTCTCAGAGCTCGAGCAGTGTGGATGGAGAGCTCTGCTGCAGGGCAGAGGGATGTGTCTCCATTTCATCAGAGGGGCTGAGCAGGAACAGCGCAGAGACACGGCCAAAATCACCAAAGAAAACAAGAAGTAAATCCCTTTCGCACTCCATAAGTCAGGCCAGAAATAATTTTGTAATTAGTCAAACAGAGGTCAATGACATGTAAGATTTACAAGCTTTTCAGTGTCTAAGGGAACAGAGCAGCTTGTTTTAGCAGCAGAACGACCCAAACCATTCCTTCCCCAGATTTGTCCCTTATGTGCAGCTGTTTGCTGAGTTTGGAACTGCAATTTTCTTCCAGGGCAGACACTGGGTCTCCCTGTCATACCCAGCTGTCTATTTGCATAAGATCTGATGGAATCCCATAATTATAGGATGGTTTCTGCTAGCAGTCAACCAACAATTAAATATAGGAGAAAGGAATATTTCTATTTCCTTCAGATTCTTCACAGCATTCACTGCTTCAGAGTCAGTTCAAGTTAACTTTTGCTTCTTGAGCCTCAAAAGAAACACCATTTTTCATCAGCATGATTTAAGTTTCATCTTAACTAGAAAAAGATACTTGCCAATGCTTATCCCAAATCTTAAGAGACATTCTCCCATGTCCTTCTCTTAATGTTTTATCTGCACTGCACCCCACTGACACTTCATGGCACAAGAATTTGTGGCAGTTTTCTTTAGAGGTTTTTCCCACGTGAGTTTTCTCTCCAAGGTACAAGCAGATTATGCAGGACCAGCCTTGCACTGTTCCTCTGCTCCAGCTGAATAGGACAGCATTTCCTCATGCCACAATATAATCCCAGTTCAGCTTCATATGGTTTTCTTAATCCAAACCCAGTGCTCCAGTTTAGTTGACCTCAGATT
>JAWWES010000018.1:3292224-3309822 GCA_035583135.1 Lophotriccus pileatus | reverse complement strand
CACAATATAATCCCAGTTCAGCTTCATATGGTTTTCTTAATCCAAACCCAGTGCTCCAGTTTAGTTGACCTCAGATTTAGACAAACCTGAGGAACTTTACTGCAGAAAACCTGCAGTCAAAGATCTCACCACTCACCTCTCCTCTCCTTGTTTTGGTACATTCCCACAAAGTCCAGTGGCAAAAGATTGCTTTCACTTGGAACACAGGAATTCCTAAAGAGTTCTGCACCACCTCTGGGCTTCAGTTTTTGGGGGAGCTCATTTCTCATTTACCATCAGTGCAAAACATCAGATACAGGCAAAAAAAAAGGTTCTAGTTGAGGTTTGGATATTCTGACCTGTGACTTGAGGTCTGACAACAAAAGGTACAAAGCACGTTTGAACATCTCTACACTTTGCAGATCTCTGTAAAAAATGCTGACTTGAAAGTTCAGGAATACATTAATAAATCCCAAGTTAATCTACTGGAAGTACTGGCATCTGTTTGATACTTCACACATCTTTATGAAGAAGCAAAATTTCTTACCTTCAGGAAAACGAACCTTTTCAAAATCTTGAAGATTAAGTAACCCCAATACAAATGCAGGCCTTGGAGGATCAACAGCATCCCATTGAAAAAGAAATAGGCTATGACAGGAGTTGTGGAATAGTAGGTTGGCTGATACAGTGTGGCACGAAGGATCCTGAAAAATAAAGGTCACTGTCAGAGTGCAAGATTTCTTCTCTATTTACTCTTATTTCTAATATCATATTCCCAAAGCTCTGCAAAGATGGCAGATTAATTAACAAGCTCTGTCTTAACTAGATTATGCATCTCCATTGAAATACAGACTTCAGAAGGTGAGAAATCTGAGTTCTGCCATGAAAGTATTCTAAATGAGGTCAGAAAAAAAGCCCTGTTTTTCAGATCTTCATCTCTGTGTGGTCTGGATCCTGTGCAGCTCAGAGCTTGTCTAGGCCTTTTTTAATGTAAATTCTCCCTAATCTGAAATCCACACTCCAGAGAAAATCCTACAGGCTTTGCTACAGGGCTTTTTGTTAATTACCATATGTTTTGTCCATCTTCAGACTTCACTACTTCCATATTATTTGGGGCTTTTTGAGTCCCTTTAATCTCATGTTTTGCTTCCGAGCTCAAGAACTGACGAACAAGAAACTCAGTGAAGCAAAATGATTGGAGATCACTTGTACAGTTAATCAGAAAATCACAATAAAGTAAAGGACATCAGCCTTTCTGAAGGAAAATGCTACAGGAAATGAAAGCCTTGTGTTGATCAATGCTCAGAACCATTAATTTAAGCAGCTTGAGCCTCTAAGGGTTTGTCCACGTGCAGGGAGGGGCATGAAGGCAAATTAGGGCTGTGAATGTGAAACACATTAAACACTTTTAATAGCTAAACACACACTAAGCACAGTAAGCACCCATGTGGATACTCCAAAGCAGATTAAATTATAGCACTGCAAAGCCATCCAAGTATTTAGCAAGTTAAGATTTATTTGTGTTGACTTCACGGATTAATTGGTTCACCTTCAACTTCCCTGGGTGCTCCTCATGTGGGTGAGTGAGGTGAGGCACCACCCAAGAACTGGGGAGAGCAGAGAGAAGACTCTACAAAAATTGAACTACAATCACATACTCTGACTTGGCAGCTACAGCAGGAGGAGTGGAATGAAAGGGAAAATGATTTCTCCTGGTTAAGTAGCTCAACTCCCTTGAAAATGCAGGAGCTCACAGCATTTACCTACGATTTACAAGAAGTTAAATAATACATAAAAGCCTTTCTTTGGGTTAGCAGATCTTCAAGAGGCTCCTTTAAGACTATTTTCACTTAAGAACTTTTAAAGAAAAGGACACTTTCCGTCAACTCCTCTTGCTATCCCTTAATAGCCAACAATAATGAGAATTCTGCTTCTGCTCTTAAAAGGCCAATCCATTCCTTCCCTTTCCCCATCCCAACCCACAGTAACCTCTCAGGGGGAGTGGGGATGAACTAAAATCCTGTGACTCCATTAAATGTTGCTTACCAGAAGGGGAACAGGATGATCCTGGTGATGAAGAATGCGATAGAGAAGATGATAAAGAGCATATTGCAGGTTTTCTCCCAGCGAGCATAATTAAACATTTTGGCTGCCTGCAGTGGATAGAAACCACCAAATGTATTGTAAATACTCTCTGAAATAAATTCTGTGCTTTCATAAATAAAGACTCATCTTCCACCTAAGCAGGAAGAAAATTTCCTCCTGGTTTGATATGTAAAGCAATCATGTTACTGGTACCTAATAAAGCAGCATCAGAACAGATTCTTTGTTTATATTTCTCCTTTCATCCTAAAGGAAAGGACTCTGTATCAAAGGCCTAAAGAGCAGCTCTCCAACCAGAATACCCAAGTGTTGTGGAAACACGAACTGCTCTTGCCAACAGAGGTAATTCCTCATTTTTCTACCAGATTCCAGACAGGCTGAGTCCAAGAGAAGCTGCTCAGGAGCGGTGGTGGCCCCTCTCACACAAGTGTTCTGGTGCATCCCTGTTACTGACTCTCCTCTGGGCCTAATTCAGCTTCTGTTTTCTCCTTTTTGAGAGCAGGAGATCCTAGAGTTGGTCTCTATCCCACTCAGAAAAGTTCTAATTGCTGCTTCTCCCCTAAATGAACCCTACAGAGCTCTCCATGTTCCATTAGGAACCACCTAACTGGAGCACAGAGCAGTTCAGGATTAAAGGTAATTCAGAAAAAAACCCCTGTTTAATCTGGACCAATCCCAGCTTTATGACCCCCACAATTAGTTGGTCCAATATAGCAGATTGGATATGAAGAGCAAAAATGGACAAGGATAGAAAACAACCTAAAAGGGCCGTTCTTAGGCACTGCTACCAAAACAGGTGATGAAATTGTGCTCTCAACCCCAGTGTTATAAACTCAGAAAAACTCTATGGAAGGAATCATAGGTTGTGTTTGTCTTTCAAGGAACCCAGCAGCAGGTCTGCCTGACCACAGTGCAGAACTGGACACTTAAACTTCTAAACTTTGATATTTAGTTCAGGGAAGGGACATCCCCTTCAGCACAGGGGAATAAACTTTTTCTGCCAGTAGGTACCTGGGATATCTTGTTCAGGGACTGTGATGGTTGAGTGTCTCCAGCCTGAAGTGTTTAATTCAGAGGTCAACAGTAAAGCCAGTCTGGAGAGTCACAGACTCATAGGAGAATTAGTCAAAATTTTGGCTGCTAAATTTGCAGGGAGCTGGTGGAGTCCCCAGCACTGGACGTGTTCAAGGAACAACTGGATGTGGCACTCAGTGCTCTGGTTTAGCTGACAAGGTGGTGGTTGATCAAAGGTTGGACTCAGTCCTGGAGGTCTTTTCCAATCCAACTGATTCTGTAACTATCCTGGTCTAATTTTAACGTGAAACAAGAACAACCCAGGGAATCAGCTTTATTTCCAGTCCCTGAAAGAAACTGAAGGGTTTCTCTTCTGCTTTCTTCTCATAATGGATTCTGCACCAGAGTATCAGCTTAAATTATCTAGAAGCTCCTTTTTATCTTACAAGCTAAAATCCATGAATTCATGTTGGGAAGGGATTGTGTGGAACTTGTGGCAAGAGGGTTAAAAATGTCACTGAAAATAACCTGAGCAACAATCAAAAAAAAAAAAAAAAACAAACACCAAAAAAACAAACTCAAGCCAAAAAAAAAAAGAAAAAAAAGGTGGAGAGCAGAGTTACCTCGAGCCAGAAATCTGCAGTGTCGTGCACAAAGATCACCAGAGTTCCAAGGCGCACGTAGTTGCCGCACCAAGAGCCACTCATCAACCCGATGGCTGCCAAGTGATGGACAACGTGAGCCATGAAATCCTGCCGGGGAGAGGAAAACCACAACGAGGTGAAGCCAAGCAAGCAGAGCCTTGGAGGGTGTTGTCAGCCCCCGAGGGACGCCCTGGCAGCCCGGAGTCAGGGATGTGTGTGCAGCCGTGCCAGGCACAGACTGATGCTGCCCTCATGTGGCTGCACCAAATCCAGGATCCAGGCAGGGATTGTCCTCACAAACACTTTTCCCCCCTTGCTCACGGAAAGGGAGGTTTTAGCCACGAACAAGCAGGACCACTTGCCTTCCTTTTGTTGTCGATCCCAAGGGTAAAGAGGAGAGACCAGTAAAACCCGATCTCAGCCATGTAGTACCAGTATTGGGATGGCAGCAGGGTCTGCAATGAGGACAAGCACAGTTAACTCTGAGAACAGCAAACAGTAAATGCCACGTGAAATTACTTCTTTCTTCCTTCCCTGACTTCTCCTGCTCCTCTGCTGAGTCTTGCTTAAAAAATTAAACTAAACTGAATCCCTGTTCTGGGCTTCATTAAGAAGGATGTTCTGGCAGCCAAATATTTTAACCTTTGCTCAGCCCAAAATCTCAATTTCTGCAGTTCCTCCCCCACCTCCGAATTTTAACATGCTTTTCTCCACGTTTTTGCCAGGGAACTACACACAGAGTCCTTCTGCATTTAATTACAAACAACTGCAGATAAACCTCCTCCAATCTGGTGAACAATTAACATATTAAATATTCACACATCCCACGTGTGAAATGTCAGTTATTTATGCTAAAATCCCACGGATCTGCTGAGGGCAGGATGCTGGGCTTGGCTGCTTCCTTGGGTCAAGACATTGCCCAAGTGGCAGGTGCGTACAGGGAGCTGGGAAAACTCAGCTGGGAGGCAGGATTCCTTTTGTTCCGGGCCCCTGCCTAGGACAGGGATAAGAAGATTTATAAAAATAAGAGTGCCCTGAAGGATTGCTGGGCCTGGAGCAGTGCAGGGGTTCTACACTGAAACTGGGAACACCCATAACATCTCCAGTGTGCAACTGGTGTCCTGGGGTGGGTGGAAATAACTGTGGCCTGGCTGGAGGGGTGAGTTGCAGCACAGGCAGATGCCAGGGAAGCCCTGGAACAGTCAGCAGGACTTCCCAAAAAAGGGCAACAGGCTCTGGTACCACACCTCTTTAGGTGGTGCCTGTTGGGAGGGAAAAGGCTGCTGCAGATTGGAAGGGGCAATGGGGAAATACCTGGAATGCCTGGAGGCCAATGGCCAGATCCCAAAAAGCTCACCTGAAACGGGTATCCAACCCACGTCTGCCAGATGTCGTAAAACCAGGGTTTCTGGGGAAGACACAGGATTCAGAGTCTGCTCAGCTCAGCAACAATCACCATCTTAACTCATACCCTTCACTGCTTCAAATTTCCCCAAGTGGAGCAGGCTAAGAAGCTGCAATGTTGATAACTGTTCTCCACCAGTTTCCAAAGGGATCTCACATCTCAGATTTATTATATTGGTCCCAGGTTTCTGGCTGCCTTTCAGGACACCTGAAACGTTCCAGTTCATCATTTCATCATCCAAAGCAGTGGGTGTGTGTTTTATTACTGCAATTACTCAAGGTATGTTGCCACAGAGATTGAATTTGCTGTGTTTACCAGTCACACACTCCACTGGTTCAGGATGATAAACAGTGTTTGGGGAGAGGAGCCAGAGGAACGTGGACACGCCGGGATCTGTTCCGCTGCTCAGGGGAAGCGTTAATGACACCCCAGGCAGGGCTCACACACTTACAAACCAGCGCTCTCCCTGTTATTCCCAACTTCTGACTCAGCAGCAACACCTCAATAAATAGCTGTGACCCCCAAAAATGCTGCCAGAAAAGAGGTTTATGGCCTCCCTCTGAGGAAGACGTGGCCATGTGATGCGTTTGTAGGTGTTAACAAGGCATGCTGTAAAACCATCTGCGTGACTTCTTAAAGCTGGCCCTGCAAATACTCATTACTTGTAAATTCCTTTATCAGAGAAGGTCATAAGTTAATTTAAAAATTAAATCTCAGTGCATATTGCAGCCCATCCTCTAGGTTACACACACCAAAGATGTGAAACCATTGGCTCTTTCAATGGGCTTCAAGGAAATCTAGAAATCAGTCCTGATTTTGTTAAAGAGACGGTCTCAATCTTTCAGAAAGTTAACTTACATCATACAGAAATATAAATCCGACAATGGAGGATGTCAGATAGAATGAGAAACGCCAGCTGCAAAATTAAAGTGAAAAAAAAAATTCATCATGGTTTGTATAGATATTGTCCTGAGCCAGGATTACTGCAAATCATTGTATATCACAGACAATCTTCACATACATGTGGCCTCACACTCTACATGAAGGGTTGTCACACGTCAACTGCATCTGAATTATTCATATTTAAATACTTAAGCTTTGACTAATTGCTAAGGTAGCAAATTCTTTTACATGATCATGACACAGATATTTGGATTGTGATGACAGCAGTAATTTTCCAGCCAGGCATGAACTGATCAAGAGAATGATCGCAGCAAGTGTAACAAAACCCCTAAAAATTCATGTTTGATAACCCCAACCTTTCCCATTGTATCAATCCCTCTAAGATATTCACACTGGACTGAGAACTCCCCACAGTCCCCTGAGTGCAGAAGGTGTCTCAGCCCATATTTCCCAATCTGACCAGTCCCTGTGTGCACCAAGAGTGACTTGTTCCAGTCACGGGCTTCATTTCTCTTCATCTCTCAACACTAATTGTTGACAACAGGGAGATCTTATGAAACTTCAACAACTACAGGATTAGTTTATGCGTTACTACAGAGGTCTGAATTAACTATAAACTTCAATCTTTCAGTAGGTGTGCCAGGATTTAGCCTGATCTAAGCTTTCTGTGGATTACATGGATATCCAGCAAGGCAGATAAAACTTCCAGGTTTGCACCATGGATCTGCTCTCTCAGCAGAGGGAGAAGGGCTCTTGTGCATGTCATGAACGGTGGTGTTGCTCTCCGAGGTGCCAAAGCAGGATGCTGTGACTTGGAGCCAGCAGTCCTGTAATGACTCTGGAGCCTGTGTGGGAGGGATTGTCCCTGGGACTGGGTGTGGCTGGAGCCTCAGCCCAAGCATTCCCACTCCCACCTCTACAGGTGATGGGAAACTCCTCCCTTTCCACTCTTCCCCTTGGCAGGAACAAGCCTGACCTTTCCCTGGGAAGCTCTGCAAGATCAGTAGGGAAATACTGGAGGACTTCACATGCAAAGAAAGGTCGTGACCACAGGGACAGGCACATGGCCCCAAGCCTGCTGAGAACTTGTTCTAGAACAAGAGGAGAGCAGCCTCCCAGAAAACTTAACCACGAAAAGAAGGAGAGAGCACCTCAAGAACACGGTACTCATGGATTGAGAGATGTACAAAAAGAGATTGTGGTCTCTGGCAAACATTAATGAAGCGCCACAAGAGAGAAGCAGATGAGATCCTGGGTGGTAAAAGCAGCCCCTCCTTCCTGAGCCCCACAGTACCTGGAGGGTGATATCCCAGGTGGAAGAATGAGATGTTAAAAGACTGAGACAGCATTTCATGAGAAAAACAACAAACAAAGGATGAGGCCATGGGATGGCGGAGGCGAGACAAGAGAATGTGCCTCACGCCTGTGAAGGAGCTCAGAAAACAATCACAAAATTGCCACCTGACACACAGGTGATAAACAATTGGTTTCTTTCTCAACTTTAAAGCATCTTTCTTCAGGTGATTTGGAAATAACTCCGCAGAACACCCACAGCACAGACAGGGAAAATTCCGAGGAAAGCAAATGGAAAGGGAGAGAGGGACCCACAGGTAATACCTGGCTCAGAGTTAACCAAGACGTGCTCGAAAAAACAACCCCGAGGCACAGGACAGGCTTTACACAGCGGCTGGTGCTGCCCTCATGGCTCCTGTTTCACACAAGGCAGGAGTGAGTGGTCCACTGGATAAGGCAGGACTGATTCCATGTTGGTTGTAAAGGGGTTTTCTGAATCAGACCCAAAGCACAGAGCACCTACAAGGCTGTGCCAGTAGTCCCCAGCCCTACAAACATATACTGAACACACTTGGCAACAGAGAGTGCTTCAGATGAACTCATTACACTGCCAGACTGCCAGAGCACTACCTCATCTTGCATTTAGCCAAGCTTCTTTATGAATCTGGTGAACAAAACCTAAGGTAAACCTCATCCAAATTCACCAAATTTCACCCAAGTGCCCTTTAAATCCTGAGCCTTGCCACCAGGGAGAGCACTCAACAGCAGCCTTGCAAAAGGATTGTCTGCTTTAACTTCAGGAATCTTTTCTCTTGAGCTGAATGTGACAACAAAGAACTTAGTAGGGGAAGCTAAAGGCTGGTAAGTCTCTCAATGCAGGGCAGGTTTCATGCAAAGGGCTTTCCAAACCCCAGTGTTGCTCAACTGGGAGCACTAACAGCTCAAGTGTGGTTTAGATCTGGCTCATCAGATTTTCCTTATGATTCAGAAAAATGATCCTGGAGATTGCAGGCTTTCAAAAAATTTCATAACGCTCCTAATACCGACTGCTAGCGTGGAATAACTCTGTTCCTCATTTTTTTGCCTCGAGAATTATATTCAATTAAACTCCCTGACAAAGAGCAGAGGAGGGTTCACCAAATTGCACAAGTGAAACCTGTTTGCTTCATTCTCACTCGAGCTGCCAGGCAAGTTTGAATCTCAGTTTTCAGCTGTGTGTTACTAGAGACATCCATGGCAGGCAGGTCTTTTAGCAATAGCAGGAAATCTTATTGTCACTTGTGAAACAAAGTTAATTGATCCACAAAACAACAGCACAAATAAACTTTGGAGACTGGAGACTTGCCAGGAGAGTTTCCTTAAGTCAGACTTCAGACACACCTCTTGTCCATCAACTGGATTTATGTCCCACAGAGGGACTAAATCATCATACATTGATTTACACTGAAAATAATCTTGATACTCAGTTTCGAGCTCTGCAGCTGTACTTTTAACCCTCAATCCTTATGCTGATCTACAGTAACAGAGGTTAAATATTACAATGAGGTGAATTTTTGCCAATGTAGTTAAACCAGTCAAAAACCAAATACACAGAGCATTTGGGAAGTGTCTGACAGGGGTACAGTCAATGTCAGTACCCAAGAGGGATGAGCTACATAAGAAAACCCATGTCCATTTGGGGATTTGCAATTTGTAGGAGGTTTTGGAACACACTTTAATTACTGAAAGTGTTCAGGTATGAGGAAGCTCTCACAGATGTGTGAAAAATCATATGCAAGAGGTTTTGTAAGTCTTTGCATATTCATTACCCTCCCTGTCCCACTCTCATCAGCGTGTTTGAGCTCCTGCTTTGCACAGTGTCCCATGATCAAGCTGTGATACCTGTCATTTACTCAGGATGCCACTTTTCCTGCTCTTGAACCCTCTTCAGTACCCATGATACCATCCCAAAATGACAGCGTGGGCTCATACATAAACCAGGGTAAACATTTTTGTTTCCCTATAATTACTGGCAGACAGGAAAATATTTTCCTATTGCCTGCATATTTTCATCCAGCACTTTGTAGCAGGAGCCTACAGATAAATCCATTATTGCAGAGGGAGGAAAACTGTAAAATATTTTTAAAGTTGATTTTTTTTCAGGAGAAACAGTAAACCTAATCTTTTATTCACTATTTGGAGAAATGCTACCAGATCCTTTCAATTTGTGCACTCACAAACTAAAGCCCTCATCAGGCAGGCCCAGCTTTCTGGAAACAAGTCCCCCTTAAAAGGCACCTGAGGAGTTCAAATTATTATTTTTTTTTTAAAACAGTAAAGCACGTAATAACCAAAAACATTTTTCTTACAAAGCCTCCTGGAATTTCCGAAGGACTGTTGGGATCTCAAGGTTCCGCCGTCTCCTAAACCACTTCTCCACCAAATGGACAGTACAGTTGCACTTCTTGGCAAGGCCTTGAATCTCTGACTGCAAAAGAATGGAACAGTGTCAGCAGCAAGATGCACTCCAGTGTCAATTCCATTTATTTGTAGTTCACAGAACAGCTTCCCCGATAACAAAAATATCCCCTATATTAAGTATATATTGGGGGTATTTTTGAGTACACCCACAGAAAGCCTGGATTTTTATTTCTATATTTGTTTATTTGTATGGCTATATAAAATACATAAATTACACTGTTTTTATTGATATAATTTGTTATTTATAGAAATAATATTTATATTTATTTATTTATATAAATAAAGCAATGAGCAGGATCCAGACTGCCTCTCTGCAAACTCCTGAAATTAGGGGTAAAGCACGGCCCAGAACTGCCACGGGGATGCCACACTCAGTGTCTCTGCATGGTGTGCTCAGAGGTGCGGCAGCCCTGCTGCACAGCCAGCCCAGCACGTGCTGGGCACAGGGCACTCCTGTACTCCAGGGTGCTCAGGGCCCCACGTGCAGCAGCCTGGGGGCTTCCTCCCTCTTCTCCATCTCTAAGTGTCCAAGGTGTGGGATGACCCCCTCCAGGGGCTCAGAGATAGTGTTTGGCTCATCCCTGGGGAGGTTCTTTCCTCCCAAGGCCAGTATGCAAATAGTGGGTGGCAGCAGCAGTGCCTCCACCAAGGTGAGTCCAGTTCAGTTGGTCTCCTACCCTCAGGGAAACCTCTGGAATGTGAGCAAAGGCACCTCAGCTGCTGGGGAGGGCAGGAGTGCCAAGAGCCTGTGTCCAGCCCATCCTGCTGGCTGGGGAGCTCTCCACTTGCCACGCAGGAATATTGACTCTGTGTCCACAGACAACAGAGCCCAGATGCCCTCAAATTGCCAGCCAGGCCTCTACAGGCTTTCCCAGGCACACTGATCCACAAGCTGGACACCAAAGGAGGCAGCCTGGATCCTTCCCATTCACTCATGAGTACAAAAAAGCTGTGCTTCCTTTCAGAGATCCATTGTCAAACTGTTCCCATGCAGAAGGAAGGTATGAAACAGAGACCGATATACTTGACCAGACAGAGAACACCAATACATCTATTCCTGATGATATCAGGCAAAAGACACAATAAAACAATAGCAGAGTTAGGGAAAGAATGCAAAGGGACATGTATCAATAATTATTAAAATCCCTCATTACTTTCCAAACCAGTGTAGGAGCACTGCAGTCGTTTGGGAACTGGAGTCAGGTCAGTGAACTTTCTGAGACTGCACTTCCCATCAACAATCAAGCTGCCTCACTTTTGGAGATGACAAACATTGGCTATTCCTTTTTCTCCTTGTTCAATTTTCAAAACAAACAGCAAGGTAACAGAAGGATTGCTCTTCTTTCTCAGATAAGCCAGGATTAAGTGAGCAGCAATGCTACGGATCAAAAGGCTTCCATGCCGGCGTTCCAACATTATCGCTTGCAATAACTATGATACCACTTTCCAACAACAGATGTCAGCTGGTGTTTTCTCCACGCAGAAATGAGTTAAAGATGGAACACTGGAAGTATTATTAACAGTGTAATCTAGAACAGCATGCCAGATATTTGAACATCTTAAATGTATTTTCTGTTTCGGATGCCGTAAACCCGTGTCAGCAGAACAGCAACGAAAACCCAAATAAATTAAGTCATCTGTCAATCAGCTGGAACTCATCCCATGATGTCACTGCTGATAGCTGATTGAAACAGTAACAGTGGGATTTTCCAAAAGCACACCCAGTTTAAAAGAATGAGGATCCTTACTTGGGATGGATGTTTCGAGCACTCCCGGAAATAACTCTCTAAAACAGGATTAGGCTGTGGCTTCACACGTCTTACATTCTTTATACCCAAGGCTTTTGCCAGAGGAATGGCAACATATCTGAAAAGACATACCATGAAAAACTTCAGAAATACGACACAGTTACAAGCCCTCGGCTGTTCTCGTGCCAGGATCTGAAGAAAATAAATCTGATGCAATTTAATCTGCCAGTGCTCTGAGAGAGAAAGGGATCTCCCTCCAGCTAATCCCGAGAGGGAACCACAGCACATCAGCAGTTACACAACAAAGCAGACCCAAGGACTCCAGTTTGTGGCCATGAGATGATATAAAACTAAAGGAAAGAAAAGGACACAAAAGTCAGGATGTGTTCTTTGGAGGCATGTTGGAGTCAAGCAACAGCTAAGGGAGAGTGCCACGAGATCAGATGCTCTCTCTGTGGGCTCAAGGATTGCCACTGGGCTGCTTTCTCTGGAGGCAGAGTCATTGGGAATGCACTTCATGGGGCCACCCCTGCACATGGCCATTCCCTGAGGCTCAAGGCTTCTCTTTCTCCTCCTTTTTCCAACCCAAATTGTTGCAGGGTGTGCCAAGGGCTTCTCCCTTCTGCTTGGGCAGGACTTTCTGCAAAAGCCCCGCTGATATCAGCAATTGATTCCTCATTACTCATAGCCCTGGTCAGTTTTCCCTGGATTCCCTGCAGCCAGATGTGTGGGCTAATTATCCACACCAGTGAGACACACTTGGGCAAGCCTTTACTCAGGAGACACTGGGAATGGTTAGAAACATATGATCCAAATTACTTTAGATTGCCAACATGAGTGATCTTATCTGCTCCCGTTTCAAGCCTGTCCAACTTACGACATTCCGAATTTCCTCATTCTATCCTGAAATAATTATAAAAACCTACTAATCACATTCTTTAGGGGAAAAAAAAAGAGGAAAAAAAGGGAAAGACTCACAAAAAAGGCACAAATAAATATGTGAAAGCACTGTAAATCTTAATATAATTGTAGCTTTCTTCTGTGGAGTCAACCCCTGCCTGTCCCCTAAGATTCCAGCTGCAGAAGCAATCCATCCTTCAGTGCCAAAGTGAGGGGGAAAAAAAAAAAGGAATCAGCTTTACTAGATCTGCATAAAATGTTCACACGAAACTTCGAGACCCCTCCAGCCTGCTTAGCTTGGCCACAGATGGACACCTGGGATCCATCAGCCTCACACAAACGTTCTGGGGCAGCACCAAACCAGAGCA
Organism: Lophotriccus pileatus; assembly: GCA_035583135.1. Lineage (NCBI taxonomy): Eukaryota > Metazoa > Chordata > Aves > Passeriformes > Tyrannidae > Lophotriccus > Lophotriccus pileatus. The sequence continues at coordinate 3,297,005 of JAWWES010000018.1, read as the reverse complement.
GAGGTTTGGTTGGGAGGACAAATACCTTTACCCTTCCACCAATGGAGAGAAAGGAAACCCCAGGGGTTTAGAATTAATGGCATCTCTAACAAAAGGAGGTAGAAGTATCCAAAAACTGTTCTAAGGAAGTTAGGTAGAAATATTTTCCTTCTAGATTGGAACACAGCCACCTATTCCTAACGGTGAGAACATTTCCCAGTTTTTCACCTGCCATGTTATCTGTACTAGATCTTTCTAGCAAACCACCGACTAATCCTCCTTCATCAAACATAAGAACATTGATCCAAAGATATTTGTAGCATTTATGAGGATTAACATCAGCATCAAATTGCATTTCTGCCTCTTACCTTTCACTGAAGAATCGGATAATCAGCAAAACAAAAGCATATGGAATTGTGGCATATAACTGATGTGGTTTGGGAAAGACAAGGCCATCCCGGTCTACAAAATCTGCCCATGTACAATTGATTGGCATCCAGATATTCTCCCACCAGAACCAGCTGTTGAGTGTCCTTAATATGTAGGCCATGCTACGTTAAAAAAAAAAAAAAAGAGATGATTGAATTTATTCTTCGTGTATGAAAAAGCAAATGCCTGAAATAAAACATACTGTTGTGTAGAGCCAGTGAAGTCAGTTTGCTTAGAGAAAAAATAGAATCACAGAGGAAGCTGCAACCCTCCTGGTGGGATTATACCCCAGCAGAAGATGAAATAATAGAGCTGAATTGTGAGTTGGTGTAAACCAATGCAGGCCTTTGAAATCTGCAGGGGGGGAGGGAACCTGGGGTCTCATTTCAGTCACTCACACCGGACTGCTTAGCACCTGCTCAAATTTGCAATAATCATTTATAATCTATCACACCAACACTAATGAGAACTGATCTTCCCCTGGCTGCCTTCACAGATTAAATACAACATGGTGGAAGAGTGGAAAAGAAATGAGAAAGTACAGGAGGAACTCAATTCTGTAATAATAAGGACATTTTGCTGTTCAATTACCATTGTTTAATATGCTAATGGCAATATATCCTGAATTTGCAGACACCTGTGCACAGGAACAAGTAGGAAACAAAAAAAAAAAGACAGTGCATAGCAAGTTTTTCTGGGAATTGCAGGAAGTACCATGATGAACAAAATGTCTAAAATCAGTTCTGGAAAGAAAAAAATATTTCACTTCAACTACAATATTTCACTCTTGTAAAAGTCTCATTTTTAGCCTTCGCATTGAAAATTCTGTATTTAGAAATTTCTGTTCTCACTCATTTAGCTGTAAGGACTTCACAGCACAAACATGTTATACATCCTATAAAAATATCCTAACACTGAAGAAAACCAGAAGTTACAATAACATTTCCCGCAAGGCTGAAATACGTCATTTTTTCTATCATTTCAAGGAACACTAAATTTAAATAAATTTTTCCATACCAAGATTTTCTGTAAACCAGGAAAAACACGAGGAAATGGCTGATACCATTGAAAGACAGATCTGATGAGGAAACAGCTGAGCTGGGAGGATTTCAAGCAAGTCTCCTCCCAACACCCCACTGGAAGATCCCACAGCGGTATCTTTGGAAGGGATCAAGTGATGAGATCAAATCATGCTGAGGTCAGACAGTAGTTCAGAGTTTTTCCTGTCCCTCCATATCTGAGCAGGGGCCACAGGACTTTAGTTGTGCCTGGAGCTGGGTCAGGACACAGTGCTCAGTGCAGTCACCCCGGCATTCCGGCCCCGGAATGGGTCCCACTTTAATTAACAGCCAAACGAACCATCACTGGGCTTTAGGGAGGACATTGAGGTTCTGGAGTGTGTTCAAAGAAGGGTCTGGAGCACAAGTCCTGTGAGCAGCAGCTGAGGGAGCTGGGGGGGCTCAGCCTGGAGAGGAAGAGGCTCAGGGGAGACCTTCTCACTCTCTACAACTCCCTGACACGACGGGGGAGCCGGGTGGGGATCAGTCTCTTCTCCCAGGAATCAGCAGCAGGACAAGAGCCTTGAGCTGTGCCAGGGGAGGTTTAGGTTGGACATCAGGAAGAAATTCTTCACAGAAAGAGTGATCAGCCATTGGAAGGGGCTGCCCAAGGAGGTGGTGGAGTCCCCGTCCCTGGAGGTGTTCAAGACAAGACTGGATGTGGCATCAGTGCCATGGTCTGGGTGACAGGGTGGGGTTGGGTCACAGGTTGGACTCCATGATCTCAGAGGTCTTTTCCAACCCAGTTGATTCTGTGATTCTGTTTCCACTAAGCTGGAGCCTTGCAGCAGATCTGGGAAACAGTGACCTGGACCCACCAAACAGCCCCTGGGGACTCATTTCCTGGCCAAGCCCAGTAGTCAGAACTCAACCATTAATAACCCACCGTTTAAATCTTTTTAAACACCAAAAGGGGACAGTAAAAACCTTCCCAATGAATCACGTGCGTAGAACCAACTGCAAAAATAAAGGAGGGAGAAATCACAGTTGTTCCCCCACGCAGACTTTATATACCAAGTTTCAGCCTAGAGCAATTTTTTACTGCTGGATTATAAACTCCTGGAAGTAGGGATTTATCCCAGGGCTGCTCCCAGACCCTTAACAACAGCTCACAGGCGCCATCAGAGCGAAGCAGGGCTTTGAAACAGGACATTTTGGGTCAGACAGAAAGGCTGGCAGACAAACTGCCCTGGAAGACCAGGAGAGAGACTCATTACACAGCTCTGCTTCCTCACATATCTATATTTTTTAACTAGAGCATGCACTGCAAACTACCACGAGCTGTAATAAAAACAGGCCAGTCTGTTACAGCACAGTGGAAGGAGCACTCCCAGCTGGATCGTGGGGAGGTGGGTCGGGACAGAACATGCACCCAAAACCTGAGAAGAACCCAGCAGTGCATATTTTCATACTGGATTCCTGGGATCTCACCGGTTCATGTTTTCCTTCCACACATGGATGCCTCACCATATGATTACCTCTTAAACTGGTTAATATGGCACTATTAAACTAAGCTCATAAGCACATGCTTCATCTTCAAATTTAAGGGAATTCTGGAATTTGAGGTCTGCTCCAGAGTTCGCAGATTTCAGGAGGAATCCTTCCCCCCACAAACACAAATGACTCACTGAAAGGTGGGTGTTCTGAAACTCTTCCTTCTGTAATCCCTGTATTTGTACCAGGACTTGCCTGGCACACAGAGGGGGGATCAGACCATCCCAGGTGAACACTGTCCAAATAATTCCTAGAAAACTGCTGATGAGATTCCAAACCTGTCTGCAGCCTATTCTTAAGTTTCATTACCCTTGAGCTGGATGTTTTTACTGAGGCAAATCAGGCCATTCCCCAGGAAATCTTGAAGATTCCCATCTCCATAATAGCAGCTGTTAAGTAGCCCTGTTTTCCTGCCTCCCTTCAGGTCTCATCACGAGGTTCCTGGAGCACCTGGAAGGTGAGGAACACCAGTGGCCACCAGTTCCAGCCCTGGGATCAGGCTGCAGATACCGGATTTCAAAAGAAGCTCATCTTTTTAGCTTGCACAAAGTGTCACAAGTTGCTTCCAAAGAAGGGGCAGTGGATGAAAAGGCCCAGCTTGGCCTGATTTGGGACCAGCTTTAACAAGAAGCTTTAAAGCCAACCCAGCCTGAACCTCCTACTGCAGGTGCTGAGCTCAGAGCTTCTCCTTAGAGCTTGTAGCAGCACCAACAATCAGGAGTAAGAGATGACAACAGCAGGTGACTCATATTCTACCCAGCCAAGGCTGAAAAAAACCACCCTCTGCCTCTTCCCAGATCCCAATCCCTGCAGCGGCACTGCCAGGATTCATTGACAAAACTGGAATTGGAGCTCTGCAAGGGACTAAAATCCAGTCTAACAATAAAATGAAGATATTTAAGAAAACGGAGGTTCCTCTGCATCTCAGAAATTAAATACTCCAAGTAAAGAAATCTAATCACCTCCTTGCTACAGAAGCCTAATCTAGTTTTAAATGGGTTAGTGCAAAACAGGAAAATCAGGAATGATTGCTTTAGGAACTGCATCCTTTATAATTAAAGGAAAGCCTACACGGTTGGAAAGTACCAATGTGAAGACTCTTTCAAAGCCCTGTTTCTTGAATCCTTGATATATTGGATAAAAGAACCCCAAAACCTGATTTTTAATACCATTAAGCAAAATAAAAGAAAAAAAAGGCACATTTGGGCATGACAAAAGCTGTGTAGCTGAATTTTGCAAAACAAATTGAGGAGCTGCTTTGAAGTGAAATTTCTGGCTGCTGCAGTCTGAGGAATTAATAAAAAGAAACAGAGCCAAAGCTTTGATTTTATTCTCCGCACAAAAGCTCGTGCGTGCAAAACCTGCATTTCCAAAGCCAGGACTAAGAGAAGGTGATACCCAGGTTTGCAGGATGTGCTGGGAGCATTTCCCATCCTTATTTACTGATTAAATTAGAAAAAAACACAATGGATCAACAACACAAATGTGCAAGTGAAAGAAACCTTAATTTTTAAGCATCTTATTAGTTTACTCCGTGGCTCCAGAGGTGTAACAGGGAAAGAATGTAATCAGAAAAAGCAAGGATAACATAATTCTCCTATTTCACTCATAATTGGGCAGAACTGGTAAAGCTGGTGCTGTGACTGTTGGGGAAAAAAAGATCAAGTCTCTCAGATATCAAGAGACAGCAAAGCTGTTCCAGGCTGTTAATCACCAACATTAAACAGAAGTGGTTTAAAACAGTAAATAAAGATCAGATGCACCATACCATGACTTTGTTTTGGGTTTTGCTGGAGACTCAGAAATGTATCTAAGAGCAAA
>JAWWES010000018.1:3271808-3292124 GCA_035583135.1 Lophotriccus pileatus | reverse complement strand
CACTTGTTGCTTTGAGAACTTGGTAACCACTTGTCAGAATGCAGGGAAAAATCTTTTAAATTATGACACTTTTCTTCAAATTATTACTATTGGGGAAAGATGCAAAAGGGATTTTTTTTTTTTTTTGGTAGCTTAACAATGTTCTATTTGAAATAAAAACCTGAAGTACAGTTTAAAGTGCTGTTTTATAATGGAGATTTTACCAGAATTGGGACTCTTCATGGGTACTTATTTCAAGTAAGAGGTAAGGGCAGAGAAACATTGAATGGCACAGGGGTACAGAGTGATCAGGATAAGCACATTTTTAGAAGTACAGCAGCACCACAAAACATGAGAAAACTGTACAGTAGTGAGTAACTAAGAGAGACCTGAGGGTGCAGAGGCTTCTCCACCATCGGTGGATGACTCAGGTTTTCAATTAGCCCTTGGAAGGTAGGAAAGGGACAGGGCTGGTGCATTTGTGCTCTGGAAAACTCTTATTTGCAGCTTCCTGAAACAGAGTTTTCAACCATCAAGGCTCATACTTGGACACTGGTGGTCTGTAAAGCCCCCGACCCACGCCAAGCCTGCTGTGCTCCACTGTTCGCAGCTCTCCTCGTGGTTATCCCCCTTCCTTTGCAGCTCAACCCGCCCAGACACTCCCCACCCACAAACCCGACCGGAGGAGGAGCCACAACGGAACTGGTCTTTCATTATTTCAACCACTCTGACATCCTTTTCATGTCCTAACAAATGCAAGGGAGATCTTCAGCTGAATGTGCACCGGCAAAGCCTCTCCAGCAGCAGTGGCACCCCAGGTAAAGGGCTGAGCGAGGAAGGCAGTGAAAAATAGAAATACACTGCAAAAAGTGAGAGGAAAATGTGACTGGGGCTCCTCCAGCTGAATGTTGTACCATTACTGTGAAATAACCCTTTCTGGCTCTTGTTTAAATGTGCTATTTATAGCACCAGATTCAACAGGTAAGTCTTGTAGAAAAAAACAACACCTCTGTTAAACTGAATTTCTTAAAGGACATTTTTTTTCCTTAGCATTTCACGGAGCAGAATTAGATATACCTTTCTTAAGCACCTTAAATTCAAGGGTTTTTTTCTTTCACGTTATCATATCTATATCATTAATTAACACTTTTTTCCTGTTAATAAATATAATAAATATTCCTCCCTGGCAGTTCAGAAAGTGCTCTTAGAAGCCCTTGGATATGATATAATGATATGAGAATATGAGGATAATGATACAAGAAGTAGAAAAACAAAACTGCTACTGTAACCTGTATTACCTTCTATTTTTTTTTGCCAACAAAAAGCAGCTCTCACAGGTTGGAATACTTAGTGGCAACATATAAATTACATTAAGGCCATCCCAATCTTTACCTGAAGATGATATACTCTAATAAAACAGTGTTAGACACCAGCACACGCTGACAATTCAGAGCAGAGTCTGATGCAAGGAGAGGGGAAAACCCCAACACAACAGAAAAACCTACTAGAACAGGAAAAAAAGGGAAGGGAGAAAGAATTCCTACCTTTATGATGTTGCAGCCAAAGAGACCATAAGCACATTAGCAGGGCAGAGGCATCAGACTCCCTGCTCTGACCGAGGTAAACACGCCCTATCTCCAGAACCCTTTCAAATTCCTCCCAGACCCACCCAGCAAAGCTGCGCTTCAAGATTTCTGACTGAGGGCAATTCCTGATGTCATCCCCATCTACTCCTGAAACCCGGGAGCAGCAGAGCCTCCCTGCCTTCCCTGCTGCTCCTTTCAACACGGAGAGATGAAGAAATGCGCGAAGCCACGTGGTGTTTTGTTGCAGGATGAGAATTTGTCTCACCTTGCGTTGCTCCACGAGCGCTCCGGGAGGACGCGGCGCCTCTGAGGGGGGCAGGAAACCCCAAACGCATCCCTTCACTCTGCCAGCTTTTAGATGTATTGTCAGATGAAGTGTGGGGTTCTAAATAAAGTTTGAGGAAGGTTTCTGCTGCTATTGACCAGTCTCAGCAATAGTCCCTGCCTCAAGCCACTGAATGTTTTACAAGTGTTCCAGTTCCTCAGAAGATAGAAAATGGAATTTCTGAGGGAATCACACACTGAGTGTGTGTTTGGTTAGAGATCCCATATAAACATATCAGTTTTAATTAAACCTATGTGATTTTTATTTTTTTTTTATTCCATGGCTAAGGAATCAGGATGAAAGTCACTCCTCAACAATTTCAAATACTAAATAACAGCTTTCGGGAGGGTTGGCATTACTTTGCATTCTGGTGGGCAGAATATTGTCAGAAAGGGAGAAGAAAACCTCTTATTAGTCCTTTCTTCCTGCTTTGCAGTCAGCAAACATCAACCCATGACATGGGAGCATAAGAACACAAGAAACATGAATTAGTAACTGATAATGCCCCCAGCCTTCACTGGTTTGGGCTCCAAGACTTCCTAAACCATAGATGGTGTCTATGGAAATAACTCTGGAGAGTTTCCCCCCCCAGGCCTTCATTTTCACAGCTCCTTTTGAGCATACTGAAACTTTCATTTTAATCTATCAGCCTGCAGTGAAAGGAGATGTGACCCAGGCAATATTTGGATCCTGTTCATTCATTTCCCCCCTGAGAAAAGTGAGGGTTTGTTCACAGAGCTTTCTTCTTTTTTTTACTTTGAGGTATTCTATCTTGCAGCTATTGCAGGTCTTTGGTCCTTCCATAAAACTGGGAGTGGTATTCAATAAGCTGATGCACCAGAGAAGTATTAAACATGAAGGATTATTTCAGAAAGGATTATGGCTTTGCTGTTGCTTTAAGTCATCTCCATACTTTCCCACATCTGAACAAACCACTGCTATAAACCAAGCAGAAGATTTAGGAACCCTCTGCCAATTAGGAAAGCCTAGAGCAAGCTGATTCATATATCACTTGGCTAATCCTGTGCCAGTAATGGAATAGCCAACTGGCAGCAACACCTTTCTTATGCCTAAATCCACAATTTCTTCACTGTTACAGTAAATTGCAAAAAACAAGTTTGTTTGACTGGAGCAAGTGTGGGACTGCTGAAAAAAAATAAAAAAGGATAAATAGGAAAACATGTTCATCCTTTTTGAGGAGCATTTGCTGGGCAGCACTCACCACCTACGTAGGAGGCTATTACAAGATTAAAGATATTACAAGGTAAATGCCAAGCTAACCATACCCTCTTCATCAAAGTGCCCACTGGCCTTGCAATTACCACTGCACTTTCATAGTGCTTATCCTTCAAGTGTGTTCAATTTGAATGCTGAAAAAAAAAGAGATCAATCTGTACATCTCCATGAGAAAACTTAAAAATCTAAGTGTTACTGCTCCTTACTGGCAGCAGAACATCTACTCAAGCATTTGAAGGTTAAATATAATAATAAAAATATAACTAGATAATGGGGGCATGGGTTTGACTCTATTATTTTACATATCACTGGAAATGATGTATAAGTTCTCAGTAAAAAAAGAGTTATTTCAACAAAATAAGAAAAACTCACTTTCACAAAGTGTCACAATTCACCTCCGTATTTTCCAGCCAGTTAAACAGATACAATGAATTACAGCGAACCACTGGGTGTGAGCTCCCATTTCAGCTTCCAAGCACTTACATAAGAGAGTTAATAGTATTAGTTAACTTTCTCAGTAGGGAAAACCCCGTTGGCAAATCTTTGAGACAGTATTAAATCTTAACCTTCTACGATCAGAGAAGTTGTGTGTGGTGGTACCTGAAGGGGGAAGATGAAAAAACAACACCAAAACCATCCCCCAAACCCTAAGGGTTTCTCTTGTTTTCTTTCGTATAAAAAACCCCTTGAATTTATCTTGGGAGCAATAAAAAAAAAATTCTAAATATCCTGCCTATTAGTGCCAAACTGCTTTTGCTAATTGATTATCTCAGTAGCAGACAGTTAATCAAATCTCACTCATCTGTATGCATGGAGAAAGAGTGGGAACCAATTTGATACAATAGTAATAATTTGGCCTCTGAATTCTCTGTTCACCACCTGTGGAACCCACCTGCTCGCCATTCCTTCAAGATTAAAGTAGAAAAACTTGACATTCCTATAACTTTTTTACTCCTCAAGACTCAATAAATACCTGAAAATTAATAATTCCAAGGACATCCATATCATAACTTACAACCTTGCAACCTGTACTTTAAAAACTAAGCTCCTCTCCACAGGAATTCCTACCTTCTCCTAACATACCAACCTTTCCCTACATAAAAAGGGATGAAAAAGTCTATTTACAGTCTCTCAAAAAGCTTTTTCCTCAAGCCCTTTCTTACCAGTATGGCCTGATTCATAACCCAGATCCTTACGGGGAGATGTTCATTAAGGAGCGGTTTCGTTATTAATTAATTAGTAATGCCATCTGTCATAACTGAAGACTAGATACCTGACTTTGAACATAGCAAGCATTAAGGTGATAAATATTTATCACCCATGAATGCCATTGCAGGACTAAATCAGGAGGAGACATGATTTGAACACACGGGTTGAAATCTTCAAAACTCTCAAATCTTTTAAAATTATTGTTTCAGAATTTAATTCCCATTAATTCAGAGTCAGAATTAGAAAATTAATACTTTGACAATCTGGGCTTTAATAATAAGAAGGTAGATGACAATTGGATAAAGAGAGGATGTCAACAGCAATCCTGGAAGGAGAAAGTGAAGTGAAAGAATACCAACACACTCTACTGCTGATCCCAGCTGCCACAGGCTTCGGATATGCCTGAGGAAAAAGGCTCCAGGGAAAGACATTGACATTACCTGGGGACTGCCTTCTAACCAGCTTCTCTCACACACCCAACTGAGGGGCAGGAACACCACAATTCTACTCCCTCTTTCGATTTCCAAACCCTTGGCTGTGTTTAATTTAAATCCCGAATACAGAGTGTATCAATAACCCTCCTGGACAGGAAGGAACAATCCTCTCATATCCAGAGGCACAGAGATGTACATGTAATTTGGTTGGCTTTCGTAATGCAAAACCCTGGTCCTGTTTTTGCCTTGAAATTATCCTTGGTGAGGAGGTTTTTTTCTTTCCCCTCAGTTTAGCAATCAACTTGTCCATACTTGTCAAATCCCCCTTTCCAGTAAACAGAAACACCAGAGCAATTTGGATATAACTGCACAGCTATAGGAGGTTCTTGCACTGAGTTTGTTCCAATATATTTGTAAAGGTAAAATTTAGCAAGAAGAGTAACTTTGGGTGCTTACAAAGCAAATAAATAAATAAATAAATATATAAGGATTGAGTCTATAATTTACCCTTTCCACTCCAGATACTGTATTCCCCCAAATAACACTCCTATGTTAAGATGCAGGAGAGTAATACACTCAGTCTTCTGGCTGCAACACTAAGAGATTTATCAATTAATCCAATCAATTCAGAGAGTTTCGTCATTCATTTCCAACAGTCCAAATAACACAGGATTAAAAAAAAGATGCCTTGTTGATCCTTGGGAGCTGGAAGCACTGGTTTCACAACTGCATGAAAATAAACCTCAACAATTTGTAACACTTGCAGGTAGGACAATGCTGCAAACATTTGATTACATTACTGGGAGACTCTGGGAGCATCAGTCTCGTTCCACCCACAGAGGACACAAAATATAAACATTTGCTTGGTGAAACTGAAAGGCAATTCCTTTGATGCTTCACACCCAGCAATTCCCTCCCCTGCAGCAGCTCCTCAATGACAAATCCAGGAAACAGGGGCATCATGCTGGTCAATAATTTTAGCTGAGGTGAAGAAATACTCCTTTACAGGGACCAGTACTCTCTTGAAGGTGACCAAGTAGTGGATTTTCATTCAAGGAGATAAATAATTTTAAAAAAATGGTTGAATTTTACATTTGCTGTTCAATGGATCTTCACCCACCTCTCACAGAAAGCCAGCAGAAAGAGAACACTGCTCTCACACATGATTTTCTTGAAGTATATAAATACCATCAAGGAAACCAAGTACTGCAAGTAAGTTTCCAGAAAACATTTGTTTCAGTTAAACCCCAAGAGCAAAGAGCCTTAAAAGGTCTGCAGTGACAAAGTTGTTCTAAGAGCTGACAAACCCATTTGAAGGTTGTATTTGAAGATAAAAATCAGCAAGCAAAGAACTAAGGACACAGGATTTTGTCATTTGATCACAAATCTTTTTTCCTTGATCAGTATACTCTACTGTTGCAAAATGGAGTTAAAATTATTATTCATTTTTTAATATGTAGCAATTACTTCCTTCTCATTAGCCATGGGCATTTGGAACTTCTTTTAAACTCCATAAAAAGTGATCAGGTTTCAACTCTTTAGCACCAGGACAAGATGGGACAGATCCTTGGACAACTCCAACTGGCAGCTACAACTCCTGACAATTTCAGGATGTGTACATGGAAACCTTCCCTACGAACTTTAAGGGAGCCAATATTCAGCACTGCTCACTTTTGAGGTTGTGTGTGCTACTTTCAGACATTTCACATTCTTTTTCAATCTTCCTCCTGAAAGGACACTGCTGACTGACAAAACTCGTGTTTTGGAAAGCAGGAACCAGTAATAAGTAAGGATATTGTAATTCTCCGTGCAAGATTTTTGCCATAAAATATATTCTTGTATTCCCTCCACTGTTGTTGTGAGCCAGCAGCCAGCCAGCTCTCTATTAAAGAGCATCTCTGACAGTTAACAGCAATAAATTCATTTACACAACATTTAAGAAGATAATAGCTTGGAAAAGCTTAAATCCCTGAGATGTTTCTCAGGAAAGTCCAGCCTGCTGCTGAGCTGGTGACAAGGAAAGACTGCCTGTTATCCACTCTGACACACACTGCTGGCTTCTAACAAGACTTCAGAGTGAACCAGGTGGCCTAAAGAAGTTGTACAAAATAGAAGCAGAATTTACAAACTCCTTTGGATAACTCTAAGGGAAAATGCAGAGAAGCAACACTGTAATGACCACAATATTTTCACTCCTACAGACACTGATAAATTCCTGATTGTGACCTCAAACCCCATCCCACACCAACTCTGGAAGAAGTACAAACAAAGCTTATCCTGCAGTGATAAACCAGGGAACAACGAAGGCTCCTTATTCTCAGCTTTACGAGGCTATCGTAAGTATAGAAATTCCCAAGGTTGGTTTTTATTCCTGTATTACAGGATTAAAACTTGTACTACAAGTCTTAAAAGTAGAATGGAAGGCAGTCATAAAATTATTGGAGAAAATCCAGTTTGAAGAACCACAACCTGGATTCAGCTGTAACTGCTGCAATTCAAGTTAGAAAATATTCTTTTTAAAAAGCACATCCTGTAAGCAACTTCTAGTGCCAACTGCTTGCCTCATTAAAGCATAATTTATTCTACTGATGTTAAAGGTAAAATCCTCAAAACAACAGCAAAAATGGGGACTGTGGATGTTTCAGGGTAAGTCCTCACATAGAAAACTGTCTCCACACAGGCCACCTGATCTGTTCTGTGTCTTGCTTTGACATAATACATGCAAAATTGAGAGATATCAATATCCAAAGGTAAAGCACATCAGTCTCTTAGTAATCAATGACCTAATTCCTAATATTTACATTGGTTATACATCCTGCAGCTGAATTCATTTGTTCTAGCAATGAAATAACAGCTTTGCCTAAAAATTTTAGGTTGTAAAAAAACCCCAACCAAACCACCTTATATACTCACCAATGGCTTAAAATGCAATTTCTTTTGCCAGGTCCTGTCTTTGTGCTTGGCTTTTTGAATACAGCCATAGAACTAATACCCACCTTCATGGCTCACATTCCTTTTATGTACAATGAAAAAAAAAACTTGACTCACATTGATTTAATTCCACCTCAGGTCCTAGAGTTCATAAATGGTAAAATATCAACATATTAAGGTACCTAGTTGCCAGATAGAAACCACATTTACCCACTTTTACAACTGAGACATCCTGAGAATTAAAACAATGGCTTTCTGAGAAGGGAAACATGTGGGAATGATCACTGCTAATAACTAACTGGGCACACAAACAGCCTGTAAGAATTACATACAGTTGGATTGCAACTGAATTTGCTGTATTAAAAAAAAAAAATCAAGTTGTGGCTCCTACAATTCTTGCTAAATTCTACACACTGTTCTGAGAGGTCTAAACTTTTTACTTTAAAAACATTTAGATAGTTGTAGTAATTACTGAAAAACAAGAAGGACTAATCCAGAACTATCTCCCCATTTTACCTTTCCCACCCACCTTGTTGTATCAGTGTCTGAGAAACACTGTTGCAATTTAGGTCCTTCCAACTGGCAAAGCACAGCCCAAGAAATGCTGAATAGTTCAGTGAAAACAAGCGAATTGCTCAGCTTAAACAAAGCTTAAATAAACTAGTCAGCAAAGGCTAGATGAAAAAGGAGTGAGGGTAGTGGAAAAGATTTCACTGAAATACACCTACCTACCTACCTCCTTCTACAGTGGTGATCCTGAGAAACACTTGCTCAACCACCTTGCCAAAGGCACTTCCCATGTTTGAGCTGAAAAGTTCCCAAGTTGTCTGGAGCTGCATCTTTGAACACGCCCAGAGGGATTTTAGTCCTGACAGAAATGAGCAACTCAGCATCCAGAGCACAGCTGAGTTCAAATAGTGGAGAGGAACCAGGCATGGCTGTGCCCTGGACAAGTGCAAGAGTAGCTCTTATCTAAGTATCTGCAGGCATGAATGAAAAGGGTTCCACTCCTTGACATTCTCACCCACTCCTCTGCACAACACTTATCTCAGGAAGAAGCCAAAGTGCAATGAACACTCAGAATATTCAGATCTCTCTTCAGTGAAGAGGATCACTCCTTCCCATCCAACTGCCAAGTGATTAGCACTGTCACTGTCATTTCCAGCTAAATTATCCCATAAGCTTCACCCAGTTTTCTTCCCCTGCCAATAGTGTTGATTCACCAGTTCAGGGCTCAAGACCAGAAGATGGTCACAGAGATTTGTGGGTCAGTCACCTGCTCCACACACAGTTTGTCTTACCTCAGTATTGATTTTAATGTAACACTAAATAGCTACTTAAATTGAAGAGAGAACATGCCCTGTTCTGATTGAGAACCAAGTACTTACCTTCAAGAGAAGATCCCAGAAGGAAAACTCCCTCTCACAGTTCTGATGAGATCTGTGTCCAGCATTCCTGTTGTCAATACTTTCCCTCTGCCCAACCCTTGCAGGATCACTACAAGCTGCTCTTTAAATGTCCCAACATGAGGTGCCTTCCTGCAAAGTGCACACACTGAGCTGCATTCTGTTCTGAACTTGCTCCCCTCAGGCAAACTCTCAGACACTCACTTTGCAGGTTATTCAAATTACATCTAATAAAAAAAAAAAGATATAATTTAGTATCTTCAATATCCATCTCGCTGCACTGGAGTCACTTAATTTTAATTATCTTTCTGAATTAACAAATGTAGAAAGTGTACATTCTATACTTATATGAAATGCGCAGTGGATGCAGGAAATTCTGGTGGAATTTTGCTCCTGTATTACCTAAACTTAATTAAGATATAATCCTCCACTGAAGTGTTCCATAATTAGACAATTTATGCATTAGTTTCACGTCTACCTTTTCTTTTAATTAAAGTAATACACACATGTGAAGGTGCACTTAGAGCCAAGCACTGATGCTGAACACACACTATAAACACCAAAACTGTCCATTTTATTTAGCTCAACCTCTAAGCGGTCAAGACCCTGAGATGAGTTCAGCTGGTTAGAGCATCATGTTAAAAATACCAGGGTTGTGGGTTTGATCCCTGTCCAGGCCATTCATGCAAGAGTTGGGCTCGATGATCCCTGTGGATCCCTTCCAACTGAGAATATTCTGTGAAGTGTTGCATTAACTCCACCCTATAGTCCATAAACCAGTACTAATTCATGGCCATGAATTCATAAATAGGACGTTAAGTATAACTGACAATATTTTAAGTATCATGTATTTTTTATATGCTTTCACATCAGCCATTTAATATCAAATTTTGAATACCTAACAATTAATCCTTATATACTATACACTGCCATACATACCATGAATAAGCCCAGGACCCTCAGGTCATGGATCATATCACTGGCTCCAACTGTAGATTTTTAAGGTGCCAACCAAAGACATGTTTATCCTGCCTGAGGTTAAATACACCAACCTAGTGCATGTGGCATGAGCAGAAGTCATTAATCTCATGGAAATATTCCCTGGTGTACTAGTTAAAAAAAACAAACAGCAGAACACTTTGGATTATTGCGAATTCATGTTTTTACTCATCTTCTCAACATGGCTCAGCAGTTTCAACAACGCAGTCGGATTATATGGGAAAAGATTTCTTCTCTGCAATCTAGAAATAGCTTGTTGCAGCTCTCCCAAGCATTTGGTTGATTTATAAAGCATTATTCTTAGAGGAATGATGTTATCCAAGGATGTCACACGAGTCCAACAGGATGAGGGATGAGATCCCTCCTGTTTCAGAGGCAACACTTCAGACGTGCAGATTTTCCAGTTATCAGCCGCGTAGCTGCAACCAGTTCCCCTTCTCCTCGTCTCACCCTCATTGTTTGAAGGCACCTGCTTGGTGTTTAACAAGCACTCTTTTCCATCTGATTCCAAGTCCGACTCTTCGGAGCTGCCGTAATTAACAAGGCTTTGAAGGGAGCCGGGCAGAGCGGCGCTATCGGCGCTTATCAGTGAGTCAGACTCGCCTTCGTTATCACCTCGCTCTGCTGTAAACATGCGGCAACTGGGAGAGGAAGCCAAAGACACGGGGGTTTGTGGGGCTGGTCCCCAAGCGGCACCTTGCAAACCCTGCGCAGTCACACAGCCTTGCTCTGCTCGATGGGGTGGCTCGGCAGGAGACACGGACTGGAAAGCACCGTGTTCGGTATCAAAGCGGTTACAGACAGCTACAAACCGGCGCCACTCTCTCCCAAGAAGCTTTAAGTACCTTACCAAGTACTCAAGAAAACAAGTTTCTGATGAAATCAAAAAATCTAGAAGTACTGAGGCATCAAATGCAATCTTTTCCAGAAAAAACAAGAAGATACAGTGGGGATTATATCCACCTGCATGGGTCAGGGAGCTCCAGGAGTCCTCCTCTTTTTGGCTAAAGTTGTCAGCAGCATCATGTTGTAACCTGGAAAGTAAGTCATGAAATACACTCAGTGAAAGGGAAGTTTACAAGTTTCTTTTTTAAAACAGCTATGTCCAGAAAGTGGTATTCTTGTTCTTTTAATTCTGTCAGAAAGTAACCCCCCCCAAAAAAAGAATCAGAGTGAGAAAGAAATGTGGGGCTTGGAGATTGGACAGTTCAGGAAGACAAAGCACTTAAAGCAGGGCTTAAAAAGGCACTACTCCTTAGGGAATCCTGGAATAATCAAAATGACAACACTTCAACTGTGCTTTAATATAATATTAGATCAATATTTTTGTAAACCTGAACACTTTCAGGATGTTAAGCACACTGGAAGAGTGGCCTACTTTAGTGAAGTGTCTAAGAAGGATTGTGTGTCTCTATTACTTCCAGATCTTCACATTTGAAGCTTAAGGGACTTGTATAAATTAGGATAATATCTTGTATGGTAATTTAAACAACAATGAATCACTGAATGTCCAGAACAAATCCGTGAAGAACACATTTCAGTTGTTAGCAATTAAGTTTTTATCAAGTAGCTACAATTCCTATGGACCCAATCCTTGGAAACTGTCAGAAGTACTTGAATTCTTGAAGTTTAATATCCCATTCTTGTCTAACTCTGTGTTGTAAGAAAAGAGTGTTGCTCTTTATCTGAGTAACCACTATTTTAGTTGTGAAGTCAATTATCCTGAAATACAAGATATGATAAAGTATTTAGTAAGAAATTGTTTCACAATTCCCCTGTCTGAATGAAAAAAAAAAAAGACAAATTATCAGCTCTTACATCACACACTATTACATTGCCCTGGGGTTTGGGGGGTTTAAATTATCAAAAATAACTTTGATTTATATAAAAGTAACCAATGGCAATGTTATTTACATCACAACAGTCCAAAAAAAAAAAAAGAAAAAGTACACTAACCTATCCAATTTTAAATAAATGAGTAATAAAGCTTTAGCAGCTTCCCACATGTCATCATCTTGCTCTATGAAAATCAAGGAGAGCCATTCACAGGGATGCACAATTGGGTGAGACTGTGGGGAAGGCTGTAGGTGACTCCTCCAGAACGCCAACAGCTGCGACATGGAACTCTCAAAGCCTCCTGAAAGAAAAAAAAGAAATAACCATGAATTTTGCTCTATGTTTTTTTTTTTTGTTGCCAAACAATATACACGCTATTTATTTTTCAAATTACCAGTGAATAACAGTTCATGAATGCATTTATCTTTCTTTCCTTAGCTCAACTGATTTGACACAGCATCAGATTTTCTAGGTTAGTTCTTGCCATTTTAGTGCAGTAGCTTACTCATAAAAATAACTTTATGATCATTAGAGAGGCTCCCTTAAGTCAAAAACCTTACATCTTCAATACCAGTAATGTACTAAAAATCAGGTTTTGAGGTAACACACCACACATTCAATGCTTAGAAAACAGAAAAACTTCCCGCAACATTGAAATCAGTTTTACTCACCACATCACTACGTGATTTTCCTTAATGTTTGGCTTTAAGATTTGCTTTCCCTCCTAGCAAGCAATAGGAGCATCAGATTATCTTTGTTATTAATAGTTACTATTCAGACTGAAACTCTTCCCTATAAATCAAAGCTACTTGGAAGTGACTCTCAAAATTGAAATTAAAGTTAAGCCACTTTAATTCATGTTAATAATAATAATAATAAAAAAAAGATCAACCAGCTTCTTCCCGGAAGGGGAGTCACCATATTAAAGCATTTTGGTGCTTGTTTTAACCACTTCATTTAATGTCACTAAAATAGAAGCACCATTCCCTTTCAACTTGAAATTCCTCCTGACAGCTGGGGTATTTGAATCTAATTAAAGAACTCATTTTTGTGTCACGAATCTGGAAAAGAAAGGAGGCTTTTTTTCTTTGAGAATGAATTTTCACTGAGACATCTAAAATAGATATAACCTACATTTGTTCTTTTCACTTGTTCTTAGACAATCTCACTCTCTATACGTTTTTCAGAAGGTGGATCATAAGTTAAACATTCTCTACAATGCTTAAAAACTTTAAGAATGCTCCTGACATCACAAATATACCATCTTCCACAATCTGGAAAAAGCGTCAGAAGCTGTTTTAGAGAAGCCTGGGGCTCTTGTGCACAGATGAATTAAAAAGTGACTTTTAGGCTTGCTAAACAGTTTAAAAAAATATAGAAAGTAAAATAATATTTTAGCTACACGTTTAAATAACATCTAGAACTTGTATTAAAGTGTGCCAGTGTATTTAAAATGCTGTAAAATTGCATCCTTGTTTAGAAAGAAATATACTTTTTTTTTTTTGCCACATAACTAATAAATGTAGGAGTGCCCATTCTCACTGGTATCTGACTAGAAACACTGCTTCAGAACTGAACTGACACTGCCTTCCCATTTTTTCCATGCAGTGCTAATCCAGGATAGCACTCTGCTTTGACCATGGAATCTGCACGTCCACATTCGCCCAGCACAGCATCAGAAGCGCATCATGTGCTCCCAGATGGAAAAAGGCCAGTGGGAAGCTGGGATTCCAGGAAGGTCTCTCGGGCAAAAAGCCTCACCCTTCATTAGAGCATGGAAGCTCCATCCAGCTTCACTGGAGCATGGGAGAAGGCTGCTCCCAAGCCTGGGTGACACAGCGTGTCCTCTCCCACCAGGATCCCATTCCCTGCCATCCCACCCCACTGCTGCCTCGTGGCATCGCCCGGCTCAGCAGCCAGGGCTGCCCTTCTCCCAGCCCGATCCATGTGCTCAGAACACACACACTGGGGTAGGGAGGTATGAGAGGAATGCCCAAGGTCTGCTCACACCTACTCATTGAAGGGACAGACCCATCAGTCAGGGGAAAGGACAGACTGCTTTACATAAGGATGTGGACCTGTTGGAGCAAGTCTGGAGGCGGCCATGGAGATGCTCCAAGGGCTGGAGCACCTCTGCCATGGAGACATGGGGAGACATGGAGAGCTGGGGTATTCAGCCTGGAGAAGAAAAGGCTCTGGTAAAACTTTAGAGCCTGTTCCAGTGCCTCGAGGGGCTCCAGAAGATCTGGAGAGGGACTTTGGACAAGAGCCTGGAGGGACAGGACAAGGGGGAATGGCTTCCCACTGCCAGAGAGTGGGGTTAGATGGGATATTGGAAAGGAGATGGGATATTGGGGAGGCCCTGGCACAGGTTGCCCACAGAAAGCTGTGGCTGCCTCTGGATCCCTGGAAGTGTCCAAGGCCAGGCTGAACAGAGCTTCGAGCAACCTAGTCTGATAGAGGGTGTCCCTGCCCATGGCAGGGGGCTTGGAACTGCCTGATCTTTAAGGTTGCTTCCAACCCAAGCCATTCTACGATTACACGGTAAGTCCCATAATTTCCCTGTGCCTCACTTTGGAGCTTCATTATTTTTATTTACCTTTCTATCACACTGATGGTTTTGCCTCATTAAGTTACTTGTCTGACAGCAATGCCTTGTACTTTCAATAAAATGAATACATAATGGTTCCTAAAATTCTACCTTCACGTTAGAGAGCATTACCTGCAGCTCCTTTCAGTTCCCCACCCTGAACAGATGCTTGTGCTACGGACTCTCTTCTTTTCCAACTGGAGAAGAGCCTGGTGTTCCCAATCTGGCTCAGCTATTTCAAGTATTAACACATGTTCTAAACAGTTTTCAATCCCAAATGCAGCTGTTTCCATCCCCCCCAAATTGCAGGGATTGGATACAATGCAAGGAGTTAGGCAGGACACAGCAACAGCGGGTTCCTTGGGTGGGTCTTCTCTTTCCTTCCTCCCTCCCACCACCACTAATTCAGCTGAAATTTTTTACAGCCTTAGTGACCTGTGACTACAAAATCTGAAAGCTTTAAAACTTTCTCGTTAACAAACAAAACTAAAAAAGGTTGATTTCTCGATACCTTTGATTTCTGCTTCTGCTGCAGAGTTGTATATCTTGAATTCCAGTGCTTTAAGCACAACCAGACTTAAGGCTCTTAGAACAGTTTGGTCAGAACCACCTCGAGGATCATCTCCAGGAGCAGGTTCACTGCTTCCAAAGTAGCTGGACTTTTCATTGAGTGGGATCTGATTAAGCCAAGTTAAACTCCCAACCTGCAGAACAGCATTGCTCAGTGCAAGCATATCCTCACACAGAGGCAGGGCTTGTAAGGACATTGATCCACTTCCAGCATCTTCTCTAGACTTGTGAAGGACACTTTTTTTAAGGAGCAAAATGAATTTCTTCTTGATTACGTAGGGAATTGATGAGCTAATGAGGTTCAGGACATAAGAAACTTTCAAAAACAGCACTCTCTGGCACCTCAGTGGTAATTCCAGTTCAGTTCTGGAAGCCAAAAGTGCTTCAAGCAGATCTATAAAACTGATCAGGTTGGTTGTAGCTTCAGAATAAGGTGAAGTGTAGTGTTGACTGTCAAAATGATGGAACAGGATGGCATTATAAAATCCTTCAAGCACAGCATCAAGAGGAGCCAACAACTTCTTCAAAACCCCTATGGCAACAAAAAACATATTATTGAGCTGCAGTGTAATACAGGCAGATAAATCAGTGAATGAGGAATAAAAATAGGTGTTGGGACTACTTTCAGATTTAAAGTGTGTTTAAACCAGTACATTTTAATAGCACTTCATCCCCCCTTTCAAAGGAAGCCCACGCTCCCGAGGAATTCCAGGTGATCTTGCTCCCCCTGGCGGTACCGTCACAAAACCGCCCCAGTACCTGCTTTGGGTAAAACCGCGTCTTTCAGGATCTCCTTGATAATCGTTGTCAGAGTCCACAGACAATCTGCAACCGGGGTATTCCCGGGAAATCCCAAGAGAGCGTTCAGAGTAAAGCTGAGCCAGGTGATATTTAATGCATTCTAAGAAAGTGATTCAAAAAACCAAATCACATATGTTTGCAATTGCTACACAAATTAAATTAAATCATACCACCAATGATTTTAACTTGTGCATTAAAAAGATTCAAATATAGGCACTGGTAGAACCAATCTGTCTGTCCAGTGCCTTCAAAGTACTTAGGCCTATAGTTACAAACATCAATTCAATAGAAATGATCTGCATGTCCCAGAAAGGGAAAACCAAACCTCCCCCTGTCACGTGGCCCACCCAAAATCAGATAATGCTGTGAAGAGATCATATCTGAATTCATAACTCCCAGACCCAGACAACTTGGCAAGAAATATTACAAACATAATTCCGAGATAAACCTGTGTTCAGAGATGCTACTATGGAGGCTGCAATAGATATTCACTAAATATACATAAAAAAAAACCCTCATGAAATTGGAATATTCAAATAAGAAAATACAGAAAAGCATTTGATTAACTTCCAAGAGGTTGTTATCACTTGTTATCTGCTGCATCAGCTAACACGTACCAAGGAACTGTAAAAATATTGATACGGAAATACCTGTATTGCAGCCTTAAAGAGAATATTTCTTGTCATCTACACACATTTTACCCTAGAAGAGTTTAATGAAATTCCAGATTTTTAGATATAAGACATTCCACACTTCTGCTGCACATCTAATGTCCTTGCTTTCCATATTCCAGGCTCCTCCTAATACAGCTTAGTTTCTTGGAAAATACAACCACTGCAAAAACTTGCTGTGGAGTCAAATGGAGAAACCTGCAGGCACATATTCACCAGGTCATTTTTTTTAGTTATGAAATTGTGCCACACTCACCTCTTCCTTCAGCTGGAAATAGACCAGAGATGCCAAACTTTGGGAAGCCATGTGGGATAAGAGCCGATCGTGAGGACCGAGCAGAGAAACCTGGGGACACATGGAAAGGAAAAGCACCTCAAGCCTGTTCCTTTTTATTTTTCCTTCTTTCACAAAAATCATTCACAAGTTTACAAAGCTTACCAGTTTTGAGTCAGTTTTTGCCTCCCTCAGAAGCAGCACAAAGATCTCACAGTACTTCTGCCTCGTGCTGGATTCGATTTGCTGGGACTCTGCTTTAGCCACCATCATCTTGATCAGGGTTAACTGGAGCAGCGTCACTTCCCGTGGACAGAACGAGGAGCTCATGTTGGCAAAGCTGTTTGATAAATCATCTGCTGCAGGGACAACCAGATCTGTGTCCTGATGGCTCCCAGTACCACCAGCAGGAGGTGGGAGATGCCTCTGGTGACAGGATTCATCTCCTCCTGGGGGCTGCTCAACACTCAGAGTAAGTAAAGAGGAATAGTGATGGCTTTCCTTGGCTAAGGGAATTCCTGCCAGGACATCCTTGTACATCTGCTGCAGGAGGGAGATCTTCATCACGAGGACGTGCAATGTTGCAGAAAGTGCTGTATTTCTCCACTGATCATTCAATTCTATCCAGCAAGAGAAACAGAAGCACCGCTGGGCATTTCTCTTCTAAGTCACGAGAAATAAAATATTTTGCTGTTACTGAACTTAAACAAGCAACCAGAATATAGCAGAAGCACAACATACATTTTTGGGGTTAATAGTATCGTTATTAAACTCACTGGGAAAATGCAAATTCAGCTGCACAAAAGTGTCCCAGTGAGACATTAAAATGAAGAATTACCATGCTGGGAAGAAGTTCACAGTTCCAGTATTATATTACTGACACCAAAATGCCTTTGCTGGAAATAACAAAACCAAAGTGACTATTACTGGGGACTGCTGCTAAAGAGATGAGAACTTGGATCAAATCTTTCCCTACACTGCTAAAACTACCAAAACCTAAATTCTTTTGTGCCTCCAGAAACAGGCATAAAATTTAAACTGCAAATGTTCAGTGCTCCATTAAGGCTGGAAATGGCAACATCTCTCAAGCAAATGAAAACCAAAGGACAAGCCTTGATTTTCCCTGCACTCAGGCTCAAGATGGGCTGACCTTTAGGGCCCAGGGACTATGAAGTTGCAAATTATAGAATACTTTCAAAACAAAGTGTAAGACTTGTGAAGTGCCAATAAAAACACTTAAACCTATTCAGGAAAGGTTAAAAAAAAATCCACCATCTTTATCCCCATGTCAATGGAACATATCTTTCAATCACAGCACTGGAACATTCATTAGAGCTTAGAAAGAAGAGATATTAAGAATTCAAATCTCTCCTTAAAGTGTGAGCACCCACAAATGTAAATGGCCAGACAGATATCCCATCTGTCCAGAAAACAAATATGCTTAAGAACATCAAGGTTTCTTTTTCAACTATATTAAGAGTGATGCTCATCTGTAACATTTATCTTTTTAGGACAGTTCTAACATGTTCTCTAACAAGAACTCTTTTAATTAAAAACAACAAACAAACTCATTACCTTTACCTGTGGTGAAGTTGGGAGTGGGACTTAAGTTGCTTACAGGAATTTTCTTTTTTGCATGATTTTTGGATTGCCATCTCTAGTCTGCCATGATCAACCAGGGAGACTTCCAGGCAGGCTCCTGCAACCATCCACCTGTATTTGGCTTTTATTTAAATGCAGCATTTCTCCTTTTTTACCAAAGGAAGAAAACAGCTCAGCCTTCCAACCTGTAAGAAATCCTAAAGGTTATTTATCACCAGATAAAATACATTAAATTAGTATTTCTTCTTAGCAGAATATGAGAAAACAATGAAACCGCACAAGCCAGTATGTGAGGCGGTTTTGGTTTAGTTTATCATCTTCACAAGTTTTTAAAAGAATATCAAACACTGAGAATTACACCTGCATTTCTACCACCTGATTTTTTCAGTGCACCTGAAGCACGTACTGACAAAATGGCTTCCCAAAGGATTAGAGTTAGACCAAGATATTCTACCCAGGCTCCTCATTCCTTCCACCATCCAGAAGCATTTCCTTCAGAAGAGAATCCAAAACCTGAGAGCACGAAGTTGCCTGCAGGAGTCATCTATGATTCACCCAGGTGTGGTATTTTTAAAGACACAACCAGCAATGGCTGAGCTGAAAACTCCAAAATGTTCCTGCATGTTCCTCAGCTGACAGGACCAAGAATCCTTCCCATATTCCACATTTTACATGTTAAAAGAATAAATCTGATACTTCAGGCAATAAATTCCTCTTTCGTTTGAAGAATCTCTTTGGAATTTTACTTGAGGTGGAAATTTATGACCTGAAACCTCATAAAATTTCTGCAGCAATCACTCCGTGAATATTTTATATGGCTATTGTTCCTGTCTTTGAGTTTTATTTCTTCCAAAATTAATACCTAATAAAATAAAATTACCTCAACACATTTGCTTCTGTGTTCAAGATCAATTTGAATTATCACCCTGTGCGGTAAATGGACAGATCTCCTGCACAAACTCACACAGTCCAGCCAGGTGGTTAAAGCAGAAGAGATTCACACCTTTTCTAGGACATTTCCCTTCACATGATAACTGTGATTTCCTGATCCTCCCATAACACATTTGTGTTCTGCCATTAATTACTTTATAAAAGCATTTCTAAGATATGTCTCGCTCACACATGACAACAGCTCACAGACATAAGTCACTGAAGGAAATCAAAAACGAGGGGGCTTATTTTGAAGAAATTTACTTCAAAGAGGGAGAAAACGTCAGACAAGGACTAAATTTGTTTCAGGCACGGCAAGAGAGCACCGTGAAAAGCTCAAAGCTGAAGAGCAAAGAAAAGGAATCGTATTCATGCACAAGAAATGACAAACTCCAACCCTTACTTGTATTATTTATCTGAGTTATTCATGACAGCATCTAAAAACCAATTAAGGTAACGCCTCACAGCGCCAGACTCCTGCATAAACAACAGAAAGCAGTTCAAAAACCTTATATATAGCTCAGGCAAAAGGCAGAAAGGAGAACTACACAGAAGATAAAAAAAAAATCCCAAATAAATATTTTGTTTTATGTTATTTTCATGATTAATAAGGTTTTAAAATCAAAACCAAAGTCAAGTGGGGCTGCACACAACAAGAGAAGAAACTTGGTGGGAAAGGTAATGAGGAACTGAAGATGAAAACTCAGATGTGGTGGTTGCAAACACCTCCAGAATACCCTAAATCGGAGTTAAAAAATGCAAGGTGGGATATCTAATTTAGCAGGAAGTCATGGAAATTGATTTCACAGAATCACAGAATGGTTTGGGTTGGAAGGGACCTTAAAGCTCATCTCATTCCATCCCCTGCCATGGGCAGGGACACCTTCCACTAGCCCAGGTTGCTCCAAGCCCTGTCCAACCTGGCCTTGGACACTTC
>JAWWES010000018.1:3254113-3270490 GCA_035583135.1 Lophotriccus pileatus | reverse complement strand
CGCGGGGAGCGGGGGTGGGGTGGGAGGGGGGGCGCGACCCCATGGCCTCCCCTCGCCCGCAGCGGGCAGCCCCCGTGCCCGCTCCCAGGGGCCGCCCTGCTCTCACGGGGGTGCGCGGCCGCCCCGCCGCCTCTGCGAGTCCCCCCACCGGCGCTCTCCGGGCCGCCCCCGGGGCTGCCCGCGGAGGGGGGTCCCCGTACCCAGCCCCCGGTGCGGCGGCGGCCGCGGGGCCTTGGGGGCTGCGCTCGGCCGGGTTTTTGTGTGTGTGTGTTTGCGTGTCGTGTGCGAGCGGTGGCGGCTCCCGGAGCGTGAACTCCGGCGAGCACCGAGGCGGTTCGGTTTCCCAGCAGCTCGGCTTTCTGGGTTACTTCCTGTCCCATTCTCCGGCACTTGTCGGTACTTCCATTCCCCGCAGGAGCTGCCTTGACAGGGCAGCTCCTGCCGTTGTTATCCCTCCAACTCCTTCGCGTATCCCGGGAGAGTGCCCTCCTTCTCCAGGAGACATACCGATTTTTGATGGATAACCCGTTTTCCTTCAAAAAATTTTTGAAGGCTTTTCCTATTGCTTTTGTATTGACCATTTTTGCTCTTCGTTCCTCTCTTTTATGTAATTGCATGGCTCAGCTCTACTTTTATTTTTTTTTTAGGTTTAAGCTGCCTTAAAGGAGAATTAAAAATTGTGACTCCAAAGGATGAAGTAAGACAGAAGAGAGAAAACAGCACTCAAAAAAAATAAAAACCCAGAAAGGTGATGATTCATTTAGACTCTCAGAGTCATCCCTAGACACATGGTTTGGCTGGGACTGGGGCCTCTTGTTGTGTTTTTATGGATTTCAATAGGTAGCATTAGATTTCTTTGTTCTGTTAAAACCTACTTGCTGTTGACCTTTTAAAGTTTGAAAGCGCTGAAGCCCCATTTGAAGCACAGTTCCTCTGGCAACACTTAATGATTTTCTAAAATTAATCTGCAGACGTTATTTTGATTATGAATTTCTGCCTGATGTTTTTGTTGTGACTCTGTCTCGGGAATGTCACTTAAAATTACTTCGCTCCTGGTTGTTAAAAGGGTCTCCTCTTAAAGCCTTTTCACAGATTTATGGGTTCAACACTGGATTTGCTTGTGCTTTGATTCTGAAGTCTTTTTTGGGCTGGGTCATGGTAATTGCATTCTGTTGGTTTGGTCGGACCCAACTCCTGCCTGGGTCGCTCTTGTGTGTGTTGTAACGGAGCTGCAGGAATTGAAATTCCTTTAATTGGGTGGTGTTTGTTTACAAGTGGTTACTTTTTTTGGGACTGAGATCACAGAAAGAGATAATGCTGGTAGGTGCTTAGGGGAAATAATGAAAAGAGTCATCCAAACCACTGCTGCTGGTAGGAGGAAGGTTCTGTTTCAGGGGGAGGGCTGTTCTTTGGGAGAATTGCGTGTTTTATGTGGTGAGATGAGGTTCTAGGAGAGAGAGTGGGGGGGTGAGTGATGTCAGTCAGCCTTTTGCTGCATCCTGCTGTTGTGAGCTTCAAATGGCGGAGTTTCTGAGCGTTCTCTTAATGCAGAGTCTGCCTCGAATCCCCTCTAATCTGTTTCAAATGTAGGTGAGTTGGTTGCTTTGGCAAATACACCCTCTGCGTGGGCCCCTCTGGTCTTAGTGGTGTTTTCAGAGATGTCACTGACTGTACCAAAATGTTGGTCATTGTTGGCAACCAGCTATTTTTGAGCATTAGGTGCAGGGGAAAGGAGCAGGACCTGTTGCCAACAGCCTTGGTCAAGGTTGGATCATTTTTCCAGGAGAGATGTCTTTAGCATATGACAAAAAGTAGCTGCTACGTGTCAAGGATTAAATAGAAAATCCCTCTGTAACACAAGTGCAAAAAAAATTCTGGCATTTTGCAAGTAGAGAGAAGAAATGCTCCGTGTTGTTTTGATAACACACCACAAACCCACAAGTGATAGTGGAACATGTGGACATGCCCAGCGTGGTTGCAGGAGGGATTTTTGTCCTAATAGGTGGGACAGATGTGCATCAGTATGAACCTACCAGTGTATTTATGGCACAGCTGTTTCGTCTGAATTTGGTTTATTGTAACTCCCTCTTCACAACCATCCATGAGTGCATCTCATGTCAGGGCTGGAGCTTCTCCAACGGGCTACCCAGAAGTCATGAGATCTTTGGGATTTATTCACAAAAGGACATGTAAGTTTTCATTTGATTCTGGAAGCTCCTTCCTGACGTGAAATGCCAGTGCAGCAGAGTTTGATTCAGATGCAGAGACTGGAACTGAGCTCATAGGAATCAGGGAATTAACTTCTGGCAGAAGCTTGCACGTGGTCGAAACAAGGCTCAGGGTTTAATGATGTGCTGAAGTCCTGCTCTTGATCTCAGGAAGAAATGCAAGCACGTTGCAAGTATAGGGAAAGTTTTAGTCTTCAGGCTCATTTTGGTTTTGTTTTACCTCACTGTGAGTTCTAAACCCTTAAAGGAAATGTGCTGTTTGAGAGACAGTTTTCCATTGTTTCAGCAGTGCTTGTAGAATGATATTATTCCAGTGAAAATCTTGCTTTGGCCACTGAAGACATCCCCCAGATTTTGTCCACTTGGGTTCTTCTAGGCTGTATGAAATAGAAATGCATATCAAATACACCTACAGAGAACACTGAATGACACAAACTCTGCAAGCAGCACTCTGGTCATCACCCATGCTTTGAGTGTTAGTGCTGAAGTGACTGCTTTGATGTGGTTTGAAATGGCCATTGGTTCCTGCCTCTGTCATTCCGTGCAATATTGGTGTTTGGGTTCTTTAATGATAGAAAGTCGTGGTAAAATACCTAAATCTCAGTCATTAGCACTTAATACAAATAATTATTTTTAAGGCTAAGCTTTCATCTGACTTCTACAGTTGAAAACTTAATAACAGCACCGCTGTAAGTTGGAGGAGGATTTGTATTTTTTGCTTGCTACAGGAGGAGCTCCTGCAGTTTGTCAGGGCACATCTTGAGGGTGGAGGGTCTGGCTGTGTGAACCCAATGCAGCATCCTCTCCTGAAGAAGATCCCTAAGGCCTTGCTTTAGCATTGGCATTGAGGTCCTGGGATTTGGAAGGAATTGCAGGATTTTACTCGGTGGGCTCTGCTCCTGGTTGAGCTTGCCAGTGTGGGGGTGAGGATGGTTAATAGCCGGTGTGCTTTCTGAAGGTGAGGTTTCCTTCAGGTTTGCAGCCCTGAAGTTACATGAGCTGGGTGATTTCTCTGGTTCTCCATCAGGCCCAGAAGTCAGAGCTCCCAGCCTGGGTGTGAAATGGATAATCACTTGTAAAACGACACCTCTGTGCTTCACTTTCACCCACCTGCAGCAAACACAACAGCTGCTTATTAGTATGGAACACCACCATCTACTGTGCTGCAAACACCTGAAGCTGGTGGGGGACTTGCAGATTAACTCTTTTGGTTATTTTAAATTTAGTGTGTCCAAGCTACGAGATGGCATCACTGGAGCTCAGAGGAGAAATGTGTAACTTTTAATGACAGCTTGTGAAGAGTGAAGGCTTCTTGCCTTTGAAGTAGCAGCTCCTCTGTGATGTTTTGGATTCGTGCACTGTTAACTCATTGCTTTCAGACCCAGCCATTCCCATGTGTTGTCCTTGGTGATTTTCATCTCAGCCACTCAGATACCTCGCTTGATGTCTGTCTGGGGTGTAGCTTGGAACATCTAATAGAAAATATATTCAGGGTTATAAGGCTCTGGGAAATTTTAATGTTTCACATGTTATTTGCAAACTTCATGGTTGTGATACAAGAATGCAAATGGTAACGTAATTGTTTGCCTTATTCTCTTGTCTGAGGAGCTCCTGGTACAGGAGGCTGGGTGACAGATGAAGGTGATGGTGTGTTTAGTTTCCTTATCAAGCATATATTGACCATTTATAAAATGCCTTTTGAGTGAGGACACGTTCAGCTCGTTCAAGTTTTGAAATGGGTGGGAGAAGTGAGTTGTGAGCCTAATGAGGGCTGATGTGATTATCTTTATTCTACAGGGCTTTCTTTTTTCTTTTGTTTATTTGATTTAAATGTCTTGGAATGCTTCAACCACAGGCACAGATCTACACTGATTAGGTCTGTGCCAGATACTAAATGTCCTGTGTATGGTGCACTGTCCTTGTACAGAGTTAGGCTGACATCAGGAAATTATGGTCTTTATTGTGTTCTTGGGTGTGTAATCTCAGGATTCAGGAGTCAGGTCTACCTGTCAGGGCATCTCAATGAGCAAAATGCTGTATTTTAAGGTCTTGCTTTTGATAGCAACCTTTAACTTTCTTTAAAGTAAGTATGTACATATGTTGGAATAAATTTTCCACATGATGTTTGCAGTGACTTTAAAGAAGTGACACATTGATGTAGAAAAGTCTTAAGATCTCTTTGACAACATGAGACATTATCAATAGATAATGAAGATGTTTGTCTTATTTTTATTTAGTGCTGCTTCTACTATAATTATTAGTATTTTAAGCAAAGTTTGTTTAGTCATTGAGTGAGAGAGTTTTACCTCTACTAAATATGACTTCTTTTTATTAAAGTTGCAGATCTTACTCTTGCCATATGCAGCTAATTTTCCTTTGGGGGGAAAAAGCTTGTTACTTTTTTAGTGGAGCAATCTGTTACCTTGTCTGTAGTCTGTGAAGTCAGTGCAATTCTAATTTGCATCAGCTAATAAAAAATGTGTGGGTTTTAAAGTGAAAATCATGCAAAAATTTAGGAAAAAAAAAAGGTGAACGACTGATCATCTATGCAAAAAAAACAAGGCTAGAAATGTGATCAAATTAGGTCATGGCAGTGCAGTTTTGTGCAGGGCTGGGAGCATATCTGAAGACCTTGTATTGCTTTATCTTGGGAAGCAAAGCTCTTGGAAAATGCGCATAAGAGGGATGAAAAGAGCTTTTTTTCATCCTCCTCTTTGAGCCATCGTCAGGAAAGCACAATTTCATGTTGCATTAAGTGGCAGAGATTTTAACTTAAGCTAAAAGCTGCACAGTTCAAGTAACTGTTCTGCTTGCAGAAGAAACGAGTCACAGTTGGGTTTGTGTGATCTGCTGTCCAATTAAGTGTTTAATGGGTTTATTGTTTGTTACATTGCAGTGCTCACGCAGGACAAGGGGCCTGTCGCTAAAGGCTGCAGCCAAAGGAAAGGGAAGGTCAGAGAGAGGTGCACAAGGAATTAATGAAATAACACTGAGTCCAGGTCTGTGAGAAGTGATCTGGGACTGATCCTGTTAAGTGCAGGTGACAAGGAAGGAGGATAAGGAGGGTTAGTCTGAGGGAGGAATCTGGGTAGGGATCGTAACTGGCGTTGGGTAAACCTTGATACTAAAAGGGTAGATTTTATATGTGACGAAAAGGGTGAAGATTTTTGAGCTGATGGCATTTTGCTTGTAAGGTGAAGGTGTCTTTAGCTGTTCATGAAACACAGCTTGTGTCAGCTCGAGCTGTCACGTGGGGGAGAGGAGACTGGCTGGTGGCACCAACATCCAGCTGAAGGACGGGAGTCGGTGCTCTGTGCACTAAGGTTTTATTCTTTGGATAGGGAAGCAGAGATGGGGTGGAGATTTAAAATAATCAAAACCTTTACAAAAAAAAAACAAACCCAAAAAACCTAAAACCCCTCAAAACCAAACAAAAATACCACAAAAATGGTTCGGGAAGAACTAAATGGATCCTGAATGTTTTTCCTGGCATCTGACTCCCACAGGGAGAGGTTGAGCAGTCAGGCAGAAATACCTACTGTAACCTTTGCATCCATTCTTGTTCCATACAGGAGCAGACAGATGTAATCCTTGCAGAAGAGTTTAGGCCATTCCTTCAAGGTTTGCTCCAGACAGAAAGCACATCTCTTGTTTCTCTTGTCTCCCAAAAAATATTCTCTGCAGCCCTTTCCTCATCTGGCAGAAGCAAACTCTTCCCACCCCAACCTCTGGGGGACTCCTTGATAATGGAAGAAAACATGCTTCAGGGTCTTTTCTGACATAACTGCATTAAAATGTAGCATTTTAGCACGAGTACAGAACGAAACTCTCACTTTTATTCTTTGCAACTAATAAGAAATATCATTTTTTTTTAAGGGGTAGCAGGTTGTTTGACACACGTGGGCACAGAAGATTATGAACAGTGAAGACAATGAAGAGTGGGACATCCATCAAAGAGTAACAACCTCTTATAAGGTAATTCAGGACCACATTGAATTTATCCTGTTGCACTTGCAAAATCAATTAAGTAACTGTTGTTGTCCTCCATTTTCATGGCACTGTACAATCATTATAACCAAGAATATATAGGTACACTCTTCCCCACCCCGTGCTTCATTTAGCTTTTTTTTAACTTCCATGCAGAAAGCCAATGTGTGACAACCCAAATGCATGCTGTGTTCCGAGTGAGATTGATTACAGTTGCAAAACATTAAATATTAAATGCCAAAGGGCTACTTCCAGTAGTCCTCCTTCCCTTCTCCAAAGATTGATGTCTTAAATGGGGGTTTGAAAACAGGAATTCTAAATGATCTATGGAGCAGAAGCGAAAATGTTTTGGAAGCTGGTGTGTACCTAAAACTATCCCGAAACCTTTAATGTTATGGTTAAGTATTCTTGTAATTTGAATTTCATTGCTTGCCATAGGGGTGAGATGGAAGAGTGGGTATTTACAGAAACTGTGCAAGTGATAAAAGGAGCTGCCTGACTTTGTCTTCTGCTTTGTATGTTTTAGTACTTATGTACTTTAGTACCAGCTAATTTGAATAAGCTCTGCTAGTCACATGCAACATATGGGGCCAATGCCAATTTTTTATAATGCTGCATTACAAATATACCCACCAGCTGAGAAGTGTGAGAGAGAGAGCTTTGCTTTTTCTTAACCAACTGTCTTCGTGGAGAGTTGCAGGGGGGATGCTGCTGCCCCCTTAAATGAGAAATCCCATCTCACTTCATCTCTTTAGTCATCCTGCCTCCTTCCGTAGCGTTTCGTCCAACTGTTCTGACCTTAATTTTCAGGATCACGTGAGGTCTTGTAAGTTATTAGTCCTTTACAAGAAAGGACTGTAAAAATGGCAGCAGGAAGTTTGTCTGTATGAACTTTTGAGCAGATATTCTCAGTTTGAGGAAAACCTGGACGTTGTAGATATTCAGAAATCAGGGCTGAAGTGACACAGTCTGAATTATTATTTTTTTAAGGCTTTCCCATGACTTATTATCAGTTAGACTCTACAGTCAGTTTTCACCTGCAAATCCAAGGAAAGACCTGATTCTTTTAGCTGGAATTTCATTAACAGTGCTGTTAGTGGTGTGATGCAGAATGAAGGCAAGCTTGCTGTCCTGTAGGTGAGCATGTTCTGAAGTGCTAATTGGAGTTTAGAAAAGAGCTTAGCAAAAGCTTATTAGAGTCAATAGAAATACTTCCATTGCCATCAGATTAACCAAGTTTGATTTTTGGAATATGCTGCAAAAGCTGACCTGGTGAGTTAGCAGTTGCTGCTTTGTAAATCCCCTTCCCTTCCAGTCTCAGATAACGAAGTTCACACTGTAAAACAAAACAAAGCCAGTTCCTGAGCCATGTGTAACATATGGAGCTGAAAAGTCTTCTTTAATAACCCTGTGCTGAAGTAGTGATTGTTGCCATACATGGTAAGTTGGAGCATTTATAAATGTCAAAGACAGGCATTTGCTGTGTGTCATTTCCATATTTGCAGTGTAAGTCGGGTCACTGGAGCTACCTGTTAATTATGAGTTTATATCTCTCCAAAAAGCAGATAAATAACTTCTCTGCCGTGGGCACAGCGAGGTTATGGAAGAGCAAATCCAGAGCTGTGTCTTTATCTGCAGAGATGGCAGTGATTGATGTCTTCACTTTTCTCTTGTCTGTGTGTGTGTCTGGATCCCAGGAAAACAAGTGCCCAGTGGGATATGGGGGGTTGATTGCAGTGTCTTTTGAACGCCCTGTGGATCACAAGGATCTGGGAATCCTTAGGATGTTTACGTAAAGGAAGGTTTAGGTGATGGTGTGGGGTGACATCCTAATACACCAAGGTTATTGGGGATTTTAAGTTTTGTCTTTAGAACTTTTCTTTGTAGTTTAATCTTGATTAACTTTGCAAAGTTAATCTTCAGTTCTGTGTTAATATCCATTGCAACAGGTCTTGAATATTCTCCGAGCCTCCTATTGCTCAACATTGCCTTTCCCATACCCTGCTTTTATTCTTTCTTCTGATACATTCCTTTCCATTCTAGGACTATGGGATATGTAATACACAATGTGTGTGAAAATGTGAACACTCTGTGTACTGGGGAAGAATCCCTAAATACCTCTGTTTTCCTTGTCCCCAAGCAGAACTGCACATGAGGACTTCTCAAACAGAGCATGGCATATAGTCCTTCCCTCTTTCCCAATGTGTGCTTGTTTCTAGGCTCTTTCACAATGGCTATTTTAGATAACCTTTTGGCCCAGCTCTCATGCCCTGTATCAAGGTAATTATAAATTGAATAGTTCTGGTACATGTTCTCATGGTGCTTGACAGGGCTGTAGTAGCTGCACTGAGGGGTGTTTTCAGGTCTTATACATTATTATCTTTGTGCTTGATTTTTGCTTTGTAGAAGTTCTTTGCAGACTTTGTGTAGTAAGTAAGAAGTGCACAAGCCAGAATGTTCAGTAGACTCTAATTTAAAAAAATAAAAAAGAAGGATGAAAAGGAAAAAAATAAAATTAAAGTTTTCAGCCCAGACATCAGTGTTACTAATATTCACGTGCAGTAGGTCACAGGATTGTTTTAGTAAGATAAAATTATTTTCACTGAAGCTTAGAGGGAATGCTTTTCTAGGAAAATAAAGATTATCCTTTAGATATAGGTATATCTTTATAGATATAAAGATTATAAAGATTATCAGTTGCTGTAGCAGTGCAATGCTGTTTCATGCAACAGTTTGAACCATCCATTCAACCAGTGTGTCTCAAGTTAGTGACACAGAGGTTGTGATTTTTATATGGTCGTTGAGTTCTGGAGATTTGTCATTTTGCTATTGATCAGGTGCTTTAATTGTGAAATGCTGTCATTTCTGAAGAAAATGTTGACTATTTATAATGTGTAAGTGTCCTTTTCTTTTGCAGTTCAGTGGTGTGACCCATGCACTGTGATTTCCTAATAACAGATTGTTTGGATTTTCTCCTGTGTGTGACACGACTTTGGTCAGAATGTAGAGAGAATTCTTAGCATTGCAGTTTATTACAGAATCACAGAATCAGCTGGGTTGGAAAAGACCTCTGAGATCATTGGGTCCAACCTGTGACCCAACCCCACCCTGTCACCCAGACCATGGCACTGATGCCACATCCAGTCTTGTCTTAAACACCTCCAGAGACAGGGACTCCACCACCTCCTTGGGCAGCCCCTCCTAGTGTCTGATCACTCTCTCTGTAAAGAACTTCTTCTAATGTCCAACCTAAACCTCCCCTGGCATAGCTCAAGGCTGTGCCCTTGTGTCCTGTTGCTGGTTGCCTGGGAGAAGAGACTGATCCCCATCCGGCTCCCCCCTCGTGTCAGGGAGTTGTAGAGAGTGAGAAGGTCTCCCCTGAGCTTCCTCCTCTCCAGGCTGAGCCCCCCCAGCTCCCTCAGCCACTCCTCACAGGACTTGTGCTCCAGACCCTTCTTTGAACACACTCCAGCACCTCAATGTCCTTCCTGAACTGAGGGACCCAGAACCGGACACAGCCCCGACTTACATGCCAGAAACCTCTTTCGTTGTCCCAGTCCTAATTTCTTCACGCTTCCTATTGCTCCAAGGTGACCAGTGTGCCCTCATGAGGCTCCTGTAGAAGCCAGATCCAGCTAGGATGTTACACCATCACTGCCGGAGGAACCCTGAGCTACAGGAAGAGTTGCAGATCCAGGCTGCGGTGGCCGCCGGCGATGTCCACACCGTGCGCAAGATGCTGGAGCAGGGATATTCCCCCAACGGTCGGGATGCCAACGGCTGGACTCTGCTTCATTTCTCTGCAGCAAGAGGGAAGGAGAGATGTGTCCGTGTTTTCCTTGAACATGGAGGTGAGTTGCCCTGGGGAGAAAAAAAATCTCAATGCCCAACTCGCCGCTTTCCATCCCAATTCCCACTGTAGGACTTCCCAGCACCGATGAGATACCAGGCTGCTGATTGTTTCTTGTAGTTATTTTGTTCTTTGCAGTAGTGGTTCTTCTCTGTGTACTTCTGATGCACAATCTGAATGAAGCCACAGATTAGCTTTATGTCTTAATACCTTGCCTGTTTTTTTCCCAACTTCTCTAGAATTGCCTAGGAATTGTTAAAAGAATGAATAAGTGTTATGAAAATAGGGCAGAAGGGCTCATTATAAAATTAAATGCGCTCACAGCACTCCTTCCAAGCCTTTCTTCTCTGGTAGGGGGTATTTTTAGAAGGCGGCAGGTCCTTGAAATGAAATCTTAGGGAAGTTTGTGTCAGAATTCTAAAACAAGTGAGCAAGTTACATTAAAGACGAAGTTTCCCTAGGCTTTGTAACAGAGCCTACTAAACTCTATAGAAACAGTACTCTGTACAGGGACTTTAGTGCCAGCTCATCCAGATGAGCTTACAGATCTCCTGCATCCATCCATGTTGAAGCTTTATTTCAAGAACTCATGGAGTTTTATTGGTTTATTTGATACTCATGTGGGTGATGATTTTTATCCCTCAGGTGGTACAGTCAGAATTTCTTACTCCTTTATCACCTTACAGGGCCGCCTGAAGTTTTAGAAATGGATAGTTTGAATCTTTGCATGTGATACTGGGGAGGAAAAGTACAAATCAGTAGATATTCTCCACATTCTGATTAGTGCTCTTAAAGAACAACATCCTGTAGCTCAGCACTGTTCTTACCAAATGAATTCTAAACTGAGATGTTTTCAGTCCCAAGGAAACTGAAATTATCTCTTTGATTCTTTGTGTATCTGAGGCCATATGGGCCCCCTTTTTTCTGTCACAGTGTTTTGTCAGCTGTTTGGATCACCCTGAAGATGAGATGGTGTTAATAGGCTGTGGTAGTGGCACAACTGGTGGTTTGTTCCTTAAGAGCAGTGGTGAAACACAGCCTGAGCAACAGGACCCTGTGGATATACCTACTACAGATTGTAACCACACAGAAAGGGCAAACCCTCATGTCCTTATTGGAAAGTGGGGGGGGAATTCTACTTTTTAAATGTAATATATGTGGATAATCTCAAGCCTTCAGTTTGATAATTCAGAAATTTAAGGCTGTGAGTCAAATATCTTGCTTTTAACTTTTTATCTGTAAATTTAGAGATGATTAGAAAAACCCTTCTGTATTGCTATGTATTTTCATTTTAGAGGTGTTGATGTTACATAGCTGCTGATGCAGTGTTTTGTTGTTATTTTTGTTGTTACTCTTTCCTACATGAAGCACCAGCTGAATCTGATGCCTCATGAAAACTGCCTGTAATGGAACACCCTTGTCCTGAAGCAGCACAGAGTTGAA
Source organism: Lophotriccus pileatus (assembly GCA_035583135.1). Taxonomy (NCBI): domain Eukaryota; kingdom Metazoa; phylum Chordata; class Aves; order Passeriformes; family Tyrannidae; genus Lophotriccus; species Lophotriccus pileatus. The sequence goes on along the minus strand of JAWWES010000018.1, from coordinate 3,258,982 downwards.
TCACCAGGATGAGAAAGTTGAGTAACAAATAGTGTGAGGGTTAGTCATCTGCAGCAGCTTTCCTGTAGCTGAGCCTCACTTCTGAAAATTGGCACTGCTTTTTGTGCCTTGCCTTGTTTTCCCTCAAAACAGAGGCATAAAAATAATGAGTATTTAAAACATAATCACGTCACAAATGAGTTAATAAGCAGTGAGTGAGTTGACTCTTGCAAGCTGAGTTAATCACACCAGCCTTATTAGTGAGAGGTTTGTGTCTACCTTTCCTCACATGACCTCTACTTTTCTCTCTCTGAAGTGTGTTATTTTGCTGTTGGTGCTTAATCCCTGTGGACCAAAAAAATATTAAGGTGCAGGAAAAAGTAGTTTTCTGGTGTGAATCTTATGGTAAAGAGAGTATTGAACTGACTATGTATTGGTAATAAATAGATATTGGGAGGGAGTGTGTGGAATTCTGGAGGAAAGAGGGAATTGTGGTGCTAGTGGGAAAGAAGTGGTAATTTTGGATGTCCAAAGGGGTGATGAAGCTTAGCAATATTTTCACAGTATAGGACTGGGAAAACCACTCTGGGTTGCTGCTGAGGGTGGAGTGCTGTGCCTCAGATCTGAGGTGCTGCAAGATTGTTACCAACACAGCCTTGCATGGGGGTGGGATGGAGACTGAGTTTGGCTAATAAAGGCTGAGAGGGAATCTGGTCACTGACCTGGAATTAAAAGGTGGATTCTTATGGGAGTCGTGACCTGGCTGCCTCCTGCTTTTGCTTTTTCTCTTCTCTTCCATCACTGCTCAGCAGCAAAGAAAAGAGCCAGAGGACAGTGCTGTGCATCAGATTGGCTGATTTGAGCGGAGGTGGTGGAACAGGAGGAAGCTTTTTATTATCTCCTGAGCAAGGAGAAACAGAGAGGTGGGGAAAATGCAGAAAAAAACAGTCCAGACTAAAGGATGAAGCCAGCAGAAATCCCAACTAGATACAGAGGTGATAGGTCAGATTATAAATATTCTTTAGCAACGAATAAAATGCAGAAAGTTCATCGTAACCATGGAAGAACTTAATTATTATGAAAAAATGGTGATTTTGACTTCCTTCGCGTATTTGAATAAAGTGAAGATTCCATGAAACCAGCTCTTCCCATCCATGGAAACTGCCTGGAGTCACAAAGCTCAGCAGGAGAGCAACACAAAAATAGGGAGCGTAGTTTTTAGTAATCTTGGATTTTTGTGTAACAAGCCTTTTTCCCCTTTAGTGTAATTTTTGAACTTTCAGTATGACATATAGAGACAAACACTGGCAAACAGCTATGTTTTATTAATTCCCAACCACCACTGCTAATGTTGCAACAAGCCAAAGTCTTAAAAGTGTGTAGTGAGCTGTCCCTTGGTGATGTCTTCCCAATACAAACCGAGCAGGACAGTTCTTAGTTACTCATATTAAAGTGAATAAAAGATCCACTAAAGCCCCTGGAAATTGAAGAATAAAAGACAGGAGTAGCCTAAGAGCCTACTTATTTATTTTTAGTCTTGGCTTCAAGGTATCTGAATTTTAGTGAGGTCAAGCAGAATCTGGGAGGATCTAGAGAACACCAAATGCTCACTCCCCCTAAGCTCCTGAAGTCCTTCTGTCTCTGAGCAGTAATGCTTTCCTGGACATCTTTTATGTCAGTGTTATCTCAGGAAATTCAAAACAGAAGCTACATGTAGCCCTGTTTCTAAACCTTGTGGTCAGAATTAAGCCTTAGTTGGGGGGGAAATAAGCTTGAAATAATAGAAGTAGTCTATGAAGCCAGAGCTGTGTTTTCTTGGCTTCCCAAATTAGACTGGGGTAGAGTGACCTCAGGAAGATGTCAAGAAAGAGGGGAAACTGAAATATTAGGCTCTTATTTACAAAACTATATATCCTCTAAATTACAGTGTTGGAAAAGAGTTTCATTAACAGTAGAGTTTAAGTTACTAGTTTAGGTGTCTGACTTTAACATGAAATAAAATAATCAGAGTGTCATTCAGTGTTGCAAATTTTGCATCTGAAGGGAACCTGATTGCAGTAATTGGTACTCTTGGTAAGCAGTTCAAGGTTTCTGCTGTTGTATTATGTCTGATATTTATGAACTTGAGAAGTGACCAATTCTTCTCTCCCCAAATTAATGGGAAGCTTGTAAAGAAATAATTGTTTGAAAGTCTTGATGGAGACAAGATATGCTGGCAAGTTCTGGCTTAATCCCTTTTTAGCTAAACATGCTCATTCCAGGTACTTTTTTTTACCCCTCTGCAGATTCTAAAAAGTCAGCTTTGTGATGTTATTTTTACTAAGACGGGGACTGAAAGGATGGAGTTTGTGTGCAACTTCATGCAGGTCCAAACTTGTGAAGTTCAAAAGTTTTCCAGGAGGTGGCAGCAGGACATTGATGGAACAGCAGCAGCGGTTTTGAGCTTGTTCAGATCCTTTCCCAAATCCCGGGGCAGGCTGGCACTGTTGGCTCACCAGAAGTCCGTCATCTTAATGGGAATTACAGTATTTTTTCACGAGGTTTTTCTAAGGGGTTTGTTTTTGGAAGGTTGTTTGGGTTGCTTGGTTGCCCAACTGAGAGGCTTTTTTTATCTTGTCCTTGCTGAGATGCTTCTCTTCCATGGTGACTTAGTGTTTTTTGTGGTTCACTTTTAGTTGTCAAAACCAGTGACGTTTTGGGAGTAGGGAAGGCATGCAGAGTGCTTAAAACAATGGGTAAAGGGCATCTTTATGTTGCAAGGGAATTGTTTGGCTTGGATTATGAGTAGTACAAAAATGCATCTACATGCACACACAAAGGTTGGGGCGTATCTGCTTGAATTTGGAAATGGCATTGACTAAACTTGGAAAATGGCCCTGACTGCTGCTGGGTCCTTTCTTTTCTGTCCCTCTTCCTCCCTAATTCTCAGAATGTATTACCCCTCTGCACCTTAACCCTCGTGCTCGTGCTGCCCACTTCATTTGTCACCACTCAGACGATAAATGTAGGATGGTCTGAGCAGTGTGAAGAGAGAGACCCTGGGAGCAGCAAGCATCACTTTGAAGTAGTGTCCTTGTCTTTAGTGAGTGTGTGGGTTGTGCTGATTCTTTGCAGTGTTTTGGACACCATCACAGTGCAGGTCAGGCACCACCTGTTCATTCCCTGGCTGCGCTTTCCTGCCGAGCATCCATCGCTTCAGCTCAGGTTGGTGTGACTTTACAGGGCACTCAAACTTGTCACAGAAGACTAGGAAAGCTGTCACCAGCAAAAGACTAAACTTTCCTTAGTCTACCTCTTGCTATTTCTGTGTTTATTCCTATTCTGTGCACTAGAGGCAGTTCTCACATCTTATTTCTCTCATAGTCAGGCTGTGTTGATATTTATGTTGGATTTTTTTTTTTTGGTTAGTTTGTTTTCTTCTCCTCAGACTTCACTTTACATTTAAAAATATCCTTAAAGTTGCTTGATGACCTTTGCAGCTGTATTTTCAACTGGTTCTTGCCAGCTTTTTTATTTTGGTATGATGTTTATCTCAGGGTTATCTGGGTATGATCACAGGAGGTCGAGAAGCTTGTTCCTGTTTTGTGTTAGCACCTTTGTGTGTTCAGGTGTGTTCAGACTAAGGTAGCCTGCAGTTAATATTGTGTTGTGAACTTAACTCAGAGCAGTTCTGCTGGTATCTTGTGCAGATGGTATCTAACTTGGGTTGGGAAGGTGTTCAAACTTCCAAGAGCAGCATCTATGGATGGTGGAAGGAGAAATCTCCCAGCCTGGCTTGTTCTCTGGGCTGAGAAATGGCACCTTGCCTTGGGTGATTAATTAGTTACTTGCTATACAAGCTTGGGTGTCCTGAGGAAATGAAGTAAAATGATTTATTTTAATTTTTAAAATCATAAATCACTCTGAGTTTTGGTGCTGTGTTAAGGGGAAATAAATCTGTGTAATTACCTGTGTTCTGCACTAGTGTGCACTCCTTTCAGAAGTGGGGGCTTACATTCTCGTAAAAAAGAAATCTTAAATTTTTGTGAAACTTCATATTCAGAACAAATTCTGAACAGATTCATCATCTCCAAAAACAGACTTTATCAAGATAATCTGAAATAACATATATCCTACATGCTTTGGAAATCCTGCAGACCACAGAGCAACATTTTACCTAATGCAAGCATTACACCCCAAAAACAATACAGTGCTGCCAGACCACAAAACATCCGCAATTTGGGACAGCAGATGTTTCTACACATGCTTCTTTTTAAGACCAAGAAGCAACACAGGGGAAAATAAAAAAGCTGAATATTGAGAAAGAAATGTAATATTGTAGAGCTGGAGGAAAACTGGATGGACAGGGAGGTTTGAATAATTAGCCCAAGAGTTGCGAGGAAGATGTGGAAATGTATTTGTCAAACGGAAACATATGGATGTGAAAGAAATAGTCCTTTTTTGTGTGTGTGTAAATAATATTAAGTAAAATTTTGACTTTGTCTTCAAAATAGAACAAAAAAATCCTGTCATGCTCTGCCTAAAAAGAGGGAAAAGCAAAGCATTCTGCCTCGTGTTCTTGTCACCTTTTATTTCATGAAGGACTGTTTTTTTTCTAGTGCAAACAGTTTGAATCACTTCTGTTTAAATCTGTTTCACGTTCCGTGAACATTTAGACTTCTGCTTTAAAAGGGGAATAATTTAAAACAACTTTGTTCAAGTGAGCTTTTGCAGGACTGCTTATTGCCATTAAGTCTATTGTGAAGATTCTGGTGTGCACTCTGTGGTGTTATAGTCTAATATCGAATCTAAAGGTCATTGTGGTTGAGCAGCTTTACAGTATGCACTGTCTATTCTAAATGCATTTAACAATTACTGTTTGACCTTTCTCCTTTTCTTTTTTCCTCTTTC
>JAWWES010000018.1:3224596-3254013 GCA_035583135.1 Lophotriccus pileatus | reverse complement strand
CTCTCCTCTTTCCTCTCCTCTTTCCTCTCCTCTTTCCTCTCCTCTTTCCTCTCCTCTTTCCTCTCCTCTTTCCTCTCCTCTTTCCTCTCTTGTTTTTCTTTTATTTTTTATTTCTCAGCACTGGATCACTGTACCACGTCCTGATTATCCTTAAATTTTATTTTACCTCCAGCTGATCCCACGGTGAAGGACTTGATCGGAGGCTTCACGGCCCTGCACTACGCGGCCATGCACGGCCGGGCGCGGATCGCGCGCCTGATGTTGGAATCCGAGTACAGAAGCGACATCATCAACGCCAAGAGCAACGACGGGTGGACTCCCCTGCACGTCGCAGCCCACTACGGCAGGGACTCGTTTGTCAGGCTCCTCCTGGAGTTCAAGGCTGAGGTTGATCCGCTCAGCGATAAAGGTACTACCCCACTCCAGCTGGCCATTATCCGGGAGAGGTCAAGCTGTGTGAAAATCCTCCTGGATCACAATGCCAACATCGACATTCAGAACGGTTTCCTGTTGCGATACGCTGTGATCAAAAGCAATCACTCCTACTGCCGAATGTTCCTCCAGAGAGGGGCCGACACAAACTTGGGTCGCTTGGAAGATGGACAGACACCCTTACACTTGTCTGCTCTTAGAGATGATGTGCTTTGTGCACAAATGTTGTATAATTACGGAGCAGACACTAACACAAGGAACTATGAAGGACAGACCCCACTGGCTGTTTCAATAAGTATTTCTGGAAGTAGCCGACCCTGTCTGGATTTCTTACAAGAAGTGACAAGTATGTATGTAAGAGAAGTTAATCACAGGGCACAATGTCCTCTAAAAGCCTTCTTTGAATTTAGCCCCAGGGGAAAAAAAAAAAAAAACAAACTTGCTCTCTGCCCCTTGATGCTTTTTAAATGCCCTGGAAAATTTCGGGAAAGGTGAAGGGATTGCAGTGCTGGGAATCCTTTACTTGGCAAAAATGCTGGTGTTAAGTATATTTTTCATTTAATTAATTTTGTTTGAATATCTACAGGAAGCATTCCTTTTAAAAGAGTGAACTGTAAAATCTCATTTTATTAATGGCCTCAGCACGTAAGATTTTTGGGGTTTGTTTTGTTGTTTGTTTAGGGTTTTTTAGTGTCTTTTGTTGTTTTATTGCCATGCAAATCCCCTGCAGTTGCTGGCTTTTCCCTCAGCACTGCGAGGAGGGCAGGAAAGAGCTTTGGCTGCTTTGTGTTCTCCCACATTTTCATTCCATTCTCAACCAGGCAACAAAATGCCAAAGTTTGTTCCTGCAGCTCGAAGGGGTTTCATGTGCTGTATAGCTTTGATTTGATTTTGTTGTTGTCTTTGAAATACGAGAAATTTTAAACTCGTCACGACTTCTGATACTTTGAAATCAGTTTTAGGCTCCTAATATTCAGGTCACTTTTGATTACTGGTTTTTGGTGTACTAGATCAACTGTAAGTTTTCTCTTCCTCTCTCAACATGGAATGCTGTAATAGAGTTTCATAATTATAGTATTGCCTAAAGCATTTAGGAATTGCTGATTAGCATTTAGCAGAGTTTGCCAATTCAAACATGTTAAGATGGCCTGATAAATTATTATCCAACTAGAATGATCTTTGCACTACAGGGGATGGGGTATTTCATGTGTCCCTTTTTTCCCCCCTAAGGCTCCTTTTATTTTTTTGGATGTGGTATTTTTTTTTTTATGAGAATGGTCTGTAAGGAAACTGAAGGTCAGTGTGGGCTGGAAGTGAATCAGCTGAGATCTGTTGTCAGTAGCTGACACAAAGGAACATTTGGAATTTCATTTTTGTCTTCATGATTGGTGGTGTTGGTTTTGCTCATATGTGAAAATTGAAAGAGAATTTTTGGAAAGGTGGAAGTTGATGATAAGAAATACAAGCGATTAATAGATTTTTGGTTGATTTTTTTTTCTGCCCCTTCTCATTCAGGCGCATTTCTTTCGGGTTTCCTTTTTGGGAGCCTCTTTTTGGAACACTGTCAGGGATTTTAGAGATGATATAATATCCAGACTTGAAATTTTTCCCAGTCTTAGGATGTATCAGTAACCATGAAGGCTTAAACTGCTTCCCTGTTTCCTTGATGTCTAAAGACTAATGGGACGGGGGACTGTCACTTTTAGTTTTCAGATTCGATACCTTACGGGTTTATTGTTAAATGAGAAGTAGATTCTGCCACAAAAAAACGAGCTTTAATTTCTGGCCGATGTAACAGTGTTGGAACTATCCCAGTTTTGTGCTAATGGAGGGAGAATTGGGAAAGCAGCGCTGACAAAAACAACTTCAGCTCTGTGCTTCTGAGCAAAATAATTATGAATATATGTTTACAAACAGCTATAAACAAACTCTGCTGCTGCCCTTATTATAAATATCCAAACACTGTCTTCCCTGGTTTTCATGAGTAATTACTTTAATAAGATGCTGTATGAGAGATGAGATGGATAAAGAGCGAGCTGGGAATTTGTTAGTGGAGCTCCCAGTTAAGCCTGACTGTGTACAGGGAATTGTTCAGGTCTTGTGCTGTGGCACTTCGGGGAAGAATCTTGTTTATGAGCCTATTGCAATATGTATTTTCCAGAAGAAAAATTTACACAGTTTTTAGGGAATTCTTCCACTGGAATTCTTCCTGACATGCTTTTGTGGTTGGTAACAGTGCCTGGGTCATGGGGCTTAATGGGAATTTCTAGTTTGTTTATTTGAACGTTATAGTAAGTGCTTAATATAGAAATACAGAGCTGAAAGTGTTATATGTGCACCTGAAGTTTTGAAGAGTATATTTGATAGTAAAACAGGAGCTAGTTTTTATTTTTTACAGTAGATTAACATTTTTAAGCTTAAATATTAATAGATATTAATTACGAAAGTTGATCTGTCTTCAAGTGAAAGCAGATGAACGCTGCGTATAAATGGGATACTCTTTAGTAGTCTGCATGTAAGATGTGAGTGGCTGTTTTTTTATACTTGGAAAACGTATTTGTACAGTTTCAGTTCCTCAGAAAACATCATCTGTGAATTTCTTTTTGTTTTGGTAGGTATTTAATCGGTAATAAGGGCAGCCTTTAGCCCAGGTCCCCCGTTGGGAGTGACAGGCAAGAGACCAAGCTCTCAGAAATACTCAGTATTGGCCCTGAGAGTCTGCAAGAAGATATTGGATTTTGGGGTTTGACCCTGAAGGTCTGATATTCTTCCTGGTTACAGGTAGAGATTCCTTTGCTCCTAGAATAATTCCAAGAGGAAGTTATTCTATAGTTGTGTTTCAGTATTTAAGCACAAAGCTGGAATTTAGGAACAGCAAAGCTTTTTGATCAGGAGTCTGCTGTTGGCTTGGTGTTCAGACAGTCACTGATGTGCTTTTCTTTTTCCCCCTTCTCTCTTTTTTACAATACAATAGTAAGTAAAGTCTCCCTGTGGAAAAAAACCCCTCAATATTGAAGGTGAAAAATATTCAAATGATTTTATGGATCACCTTTCTTTTCCTTATCTGTGTTACACTTTCCTACTTCAAAAAACACTTATTGGCAACCACTAGATATATATATATTTTTATATATATATATATATATATATACACATAGTATAGTACTTGAGATCATCTGATAAAGGGTTGGTTTGGAGCAGTGCAATGTTCAGGTTTATGTGATCTGAACCTGCCTCCTCAGGGGTGTTAATGGGTTAAGCTTAAATAAATTAAAATAGAGATGCATGTATAAATATATATAAATAGAGAGACTTCTCTTGGTAGTGTATATATCTACAGAATTAATGTGCAATCATCCTGGGTGAAATTACACATTTTGAAGCTGGAGTTGAATGGGATGTGAGAATATTAAAACTTAGAGAATGAGGGAGGCAGGAGAAATGCGAGTGTTAGAAAAATACTTCAATGAGATTTAAGATACTAGAAATTCTGTTGTGATCTTAAAAAAAGGAAATTAAAAAAAAAAAGGTTGGAAACTTTCCTCTCTCCGTAGCTCTCCTTTAATTGAATCCCTGTTCAGATAAAGGGGCAGACTATGAGGAGCTCTGTCGAGGCAAAGAGCTCAGAAAATGGATCAGGGCAGAGCAGTGTAATATGTTGGTAACAGGTATCAAAGAACTCATTTCAGATCTGGAACAAGATCTAAAGGTCACCCAGTGAATTCAACTACAAATATTTCAGCTGCATTTCTTTTTTTTTTTTTTTGAAATTTTTCAAAGGGCAGATCTTTGGCTCTGACTGGAGAGTGTAATTTTGTGTTTAAATTCATGTTGCACTGTAAATGTGCAGGAAAAACTCAGAAGTCCTGTTAAGGAAATCCTTGTGCATTGTTTCTCTCTGTCCCTTTGGTAAACATGATAACTTTTCACTAGAATTTTCTTTTTTAAACTGGAAGAACATTTTTAAAAGTTTCTTTGTATACTTTAAACTGTTATGGGTACAGAAGTGTCTTCGTTGAACTAAGTAGATTTCTGCATATTTTATTACTTGAATAACTGCAAAGGAAATGGTATTTTCCTGTTTGTTATTACGTAGAAGAACTTTACTGGAATCTCAGGCTTTGACTGCTTGTTTCCTTGGGTGCTGCTGGAAATCTTGCAGTAATGATTGTGGTTTGCTTTGTCATCCAGAGTTACACAGGAACGGGGATAAAGGGATTATTTTATAGTTTTCTACCACCTCATAGTGCAGTTGACTGTTCATATGAAGTAGTTGAATCACTTCGTGTTGCTATGGACAGTGATATACTTTCGTAAGAATTTTTTTTGAGAGGCCTATGTAAAAAAAAAAAATTGAAAAAAATGGTTTTATGTGTGGCATTTAGGGTGCAGCCACTTTACACCTATGCTGTACTCTGCAAAAATAATGTGAAAATAGCATAACAATGCATCTGAAGCCTGTCTTGGTGTTCAGAGCACTTTACTGACTGTCTGCTAAAAACGGGTGGACATTATGGTGTTGAAATCCTTCGCTGAATTTCCGAAGCAGTTTCAGTGACGCTGAATTTACGGAGATGTTACAGTTTTAAAAAAAAGAAAAAAAAAATCTTTGCAAGCCCATTCAAATCTTAATTTCATTGCTAAATACACCTGTTAAGTATAACATTGAGCTTTACTGACGTTCTACTCTTTCATGTATAAATTTTCAGTCCAGAATACTCTCCTTAGGACGTATTTTCTGTGCCAGATACACAGAAATTCAATAGACCTCTAAAACTCGCTGTGGGGAATTGTTTTTTAAAGAGCAGTGAAAACACTCTTCAGGCTCAGGCATTCTAACAGAGGCACACTGAACACAGAATTAAATTAGAACTTTTATTATATCCATTTAAAAAAGAATTAAATCTCTTTTTTTCCCATGGAGCCAGGATTAGAGCAGTTAATTCACTTTCTCAGTGAACAATCTGAAATTCTTTCTCTCCACAGTCAGCCCTGCATGCCTTATATTAATAATTTTGGACCTATACATTCTTGATATTAGCTTTTTCTGACATTTGCAATGTTGGAAAACCAACTATTGCTCTGCTGCTGCTGTTTTCTTACAGAGTCCAAGCCGATGCGTTTCCTAACGTGTTTTATCCTATTGCAGCGAGCAGCTGAATTCCTGTTCAGCTCAGCCACAACCATTCCCTGGGTGATCCCATCCCCTCCCCGTGATCCTGTTTGTCTGTGCATCCACCCCAGTGTGGTTGTTGGCTGGTGGATGTGAATTTCTAGTTTATAAGTTTGGTTATCTTTTTAATTTCCCTGCCCCCTCCCCCCCAAAAAAAAAACCCTCAACAAGCTCCATTTAATGCTGTGTCCTTTCACTGCTGTGAAATAAGGGGTGGATTTAAGATTTAGCTGCAGATACATTCTGATTTTCTGGAGGAACTCAGCTGCTGCTGGGGTTCATCAGCCTGGTGTCAACATTTTTTGTAAAATGTTGCGAAAAAAAAACCCTTTTATTTTTAAGTTTCCTTTGTAGCTAAAAAGAAACTACCAAACGGTTTCTTGCTACTGTTTTCAGCCTTTCACAATTCCCAGGGGGGGCAGAGGCTCGGTTTGAGAAATACCACTGTAAGCTTTTTTTGAGAGAAATGCATTAATATTGTAGAGAAAACTGTGGGCGGCTTCTGAAATATGTCACTGATGTTATTTTTCATTTTTTTAATTTATTCACCAGCGGTTCAAACCAATGACACTGATTGTTTGCTTTAAAAGTGCTTTCCTTTTAATAGTTAGAACAATACATCAGAGAGGATCCTCTTGCAGCCTCCAGTGTATTAATTTCGGTTATTCCCAAGTTTTCTCTTGGGTAACGGAAAGATCAGTCCGTGATTTTTGCTCTGTGTGGTGCCCTGTATTTTCAGTGGAGTAAATACCTTCCACCTTTACAGCACTGGATGAAAGTCCCCAAAACTCAGTGTTGTCAGGTCTAAAATGCCTTAGTGATCCTCAAATTTAGACCTATGAGGTGAGTTAGTGTTTTGTTTCCTGGGGAGGCACAGGTGGAATTGCATGGGCTGCAGAGCAGTTTTAACAGTGACAGAGTTCTTGGTACAGGTGATAAATCCTAAATGGAAGTTTTGTCTGTCTCTGGGCTAGAACAGCAAACTCTGAGACAGAAAAAATCAGAAAAATCTTGCAACTGCAAAAAGGAGAGGAGTGTGGAGTACTGAGTGGAAATTTGGATTAATTGTAATAATTCCTTGCTGTTAAAATGTGCATTTTTTTTTTGCTTTTGCTTTACCAGCAGTACAGCAAAGGAATCTATTCTAATAACTTAAAAGGCTCATTTCATTATTTGAGTAAAATAATCATTAATTACTGAAGTGGACAAAGAAGCTCAGGAACTTACTTTGCTCGTAGTTGAAAAAGTGATTTAGGAAAATGTTTAAATTTGACACATACTCCAGTCTGCTGCACCTAGATAGAAAAAAAAAAAGGCAATTCCTCTTTATTCAATAACTGTTTTGCTTCTCTTTTGTTTAGAAGAAGCTTTTCTGTCTTTTTTGGGACACTGTACCCAAGAATTGCATTGGTGGGGATTTCAGCTTTCCCTTAGAGCACAGAGGGAGGCAAAAGATGAACTATACATCTTTTTTTTTCCTGCAATTACTACTTCTAATTTATTTGATTACTGCTGTAAAGCTTGCAAAGTAAATTGACTAAAGTATTTAGTGTTCTGGTGAGCACAGGAGTAAATCTCCATCTCCAGCAGGTGTTTTGGTGCCCTGAAGGGACCTGGGGTTGTGTAACAGCCCAAGAGCCACCAGGGTAACAGGAATAAGGTGGCCCTTTATGGCTCAGGGATGTGTTGGGTGTTTTTAAGGTGATCAGTAGTTTTATGTCTCGGTTTTGCATGATAGTGGTCGTTAGGTCAGTGGTACTTTTCATGTCTGCAGTGGTTTTTTTTGTCCCTTTCACTGTTAATTCTCTTCCTTTCCAGCTTGTTTGCCCTAAATAACTCTCCACATTTGTGATGCAGGATACAACCAAAGTTGCTACTTCCTAATCGTTTTTAAACAGGACTTTATTTGTCACTTAACTTGCCTTTAACTTTGCCAAATTACTAATAACATTTTTCATTTGCCAAACTAAGGTTCACTGACATGGGTCTGTAATCCTTTATTTTTTTTCCTTTTCATTCAGATGCAACCAAGAATGAGTAAGTGTTCCAGACACCGTTTCTAATAAATCACAAATGCATTAATAACCCTGGAATTTGCGAGGCGTGACCTAAGACACCAACAGCCACTAGATGTAGCAACTGGTGCTTAACACTGGAAATGTCCATTGTTAACACATTCCCAGGAAATATTTTTTAGGCTTATCAGGGGGAAATGTCATACATTTGATAATCGGGTCTTTTGGACTTAACTGATGACCAATTTCTTCTGGGTGTTTCAAGTTGTCTGTTCCTTTATGTTCTCAACAAACCCGTAGGGTGTTAATTAAAAGGCATTTATTTCTGAAACCAGAAATCAGTGTCTCATAGCTGATTTATTGTGTACTCTGCTACAAAAAATGCACAAAGATCTCTAGTCCTTTTTAACTTCTAATGCTGCTGTTTGCACTTAACTTTTGAAGTGGTGCATCCTTTCTTGAACCCTGTTTGCCTTCACATTTAAAGCATTAGTATAATTATTTATCCCCATTAAGTTACCAAAAGTAACTTTCCTTTCCCTGAAGCTTGAACATTCAGCTGTTGTCCGAGTTGTCTAAAATTCTTTCCTTCAGGTGAGGGGTAAAAAAAATTGCTAAAAAGAAACCACCAGTGAACAAAGTAACTATTGGGCTGTATTCTAAGTCTTGCACGAAGGAAATAACTAAAAATAAATTGACATTTAAGTACCGTGGTGATAACTATAATAAAAGTGTGTTCAGGTGTGCGAAGGAAACTCAAATTTTCCTGTTCTTTGATTTCAAATCTAATTTCTTTAAAAGCAGACTGAGACTATTCTCATGCATTACTTCTGCTGGCTTACCTCAGATAATTTTAGTGCTTAAGATAAATCCCGGTGTGTACCTGTCTGTCAGCCCATTCCTGTAGGAAAACCCACGCAGGAGGAACTCGCTGCAAAGGGTAACTGAAACCTTGGACAAAATGCCCCAAGTAGAAAACAGGAAATAGTTTCATAATCTCTCTACTCTGTGCTTAGCAGGAAAGTTTAATAAACCCATAATGTCAATGCTTGTTTAGCTGATAGATTGTTTGTTGCTGGAGGAGGAGGAGGAGGATGGAAGAAGGGACGTGCTCTGGGTGAAAAGACCCTCCTGTTCCCTCCTAACAGGTTTGGGATGGGGAGCTGACAGCAAACACTGCCCACCTGCACCAAGCCCTGTCCAGAAGGCATTTCCTCTGGAAAATGTCCTGCTTAATTGGTGGCAGCTCAGGGTAGCTAATTGGAGACTCCATCAGAGTTATTTAAAGTCTCTCTTGTTGGTTTTCTTGCCGCTTTTTAAAGAAATGATTGATTCAAGCAGTCAGCTCAATAAAATCACCTGCCTGCCTCTGCAAAAGCAAGCAGCCTTTTACCATTGTCTATAATGTATTATAATACAGATATATTGTCAGATGATACAGATAATAAAAGACCAAAGTAAGTTGCTCTGTTGACAACAAATTATCTTGATAGCAACAGAAGCACCTACCTTGTTCACGGTGCTGAGTATTTTGACTTGGACAAAGTCAAAATAAAGTCATCGGGTGCCATAACTGTGTCATGGCTTGGAGAAAAGAAAAACAAAGAAAAAAGAGGCTTATGCTGCTAAGTGGATGATCAAAATATTGATTAGCACAGCTTTGATGTGTTACTGGAATAACTCCAAAAAAGCTATGGCAGAATGAGGGGGGGGAAAAAAGCACAAAGACAGGCAGAGATTTGGAGTGGTTCCCGTGTTGGGGGTTATTAACTAGAGTTTTCAGCTTTGGGGATAGGTACTGAGCATGAGTGGAGGACAGAGGTTTATATAAAGGTATGTAAATCATGACTGGCGTGGGAACAATTATTCATTATTTCTCTTGTAGCTCCAAGAATGGCAGGCATGCAACGAAGCCATCAGGAAGCAGATCTAAAATAAATAAAATTACTTTGTAGTTTTCCAGCCAACGCCTAATTATATTGTGAAATTTGTTGCCACAGGATGTTTTGGATACTGAAAGTATGAATGGGTTCAAGAAACATTAGGCAGATTTACAAAGGGCAAGCTATTCACAGCTATTAAAGACATAGATCTGTGTGCAGTCTCGGGGTTAGGAAGGCCCAAAGGCATCGGTGCTGAAAGCTGGAAGGGTTTATTGGGACAGGATTTCTCAATGTCTGTTGTTCTGCTCTTTTTCTCTTTCTTTCTGCCTTGGATCTGTTGCTGGGTGCATTCAGATGAAAGGCTAGATTAACCTTCCTTACTTTTTTTTTTGCATAGGAGACCAAAAACCAGCTGGTTTTCAAGGTGTTTGAGTAGTTTGCTGGTAAGAGTTTGAAAGGGAACTGACTGTTTTGGAAAATCCTTGCCAGAAATTCTGAAGTTTGTGTGATGTCAGTAAAGCTTTTTCTCCGTGAACAGTGGTTAACTAACATTTTCATCTCTTTGTTTGACAAGGTTTTGGCTGCATCCAAAGCCTGAAGGCTCATCTTTTCATTAAAAGGGAAAAAAGAAAAACCCTCAGTCTTAAACTCTGCCACGCGATCTTTGAGTAACTTTTATAAATCCTCAGTCTCTAAGGAAACTTCCCAGTCCTGTTACAGTTGAACTTAGAAGTTTTTGTCTCATTGTCTGAGAGAAAAGCAGGACTGAGGGGTTTTGTTCTTCCCCCCCAAGTTACAAGGGAACAGGGTTTTTCTCGCTGTTACAAGGATAGGAAAAATAAATCCACAGAAAGTTGAATGGAGGAGTTTTGCTGTTCTGCAGTGCATGAGCATATGTTGCCACCTGGTGGGAATCCTCATATGGATAATCTCACTTTACACTGGCATCAGTAAAACTGTGTGCATGTAAAAAATATCTGTAGGATTCATCCCTTGAGTTCACCGAGTTCATTAGGAAGGTGTTAACTCCCATCCTTTTTTCTCTGGTAATTTTTCCCTTCCCCCTCCCCTCTTAGAAAACAGCAAACCCCAGCGATTTTACTGATGTCTTAAAGTCTGTTTGAAGTGTGATCATTTTGCCTTTATGTGTTCCTTTTGTCTTTTCAGGACAGCCCAGGAACTTGCAAGATCTATGCCGAATTAAAATCCGTCAGTGTATAGGCCTTCAAAACCTCAAACTACTTGATGAACTACCCATTGCCAAGGTCATGAAAGACTACTTAAAACACAAATTTGATGATATCTGATATCCATGAAGAGAAGAACTCTGAGCAAGTTTAGTTATATTCCAGATACTGAAGAGGCTTGTTGCCTTGCACAAAGTATATCCTATGCAAATTCTGATTTTTCTGTGAAGTCAGAAGGCAGGTATACACTTCCTTGGGTTTTTTATACCACACGCTAGAAGGTCTTAATTTTTGGTTTCTTGGTCCAGGTTTACAAGGTCCAAGCTTTCTATACAATGTTGCATTTTAAAAAATTGCTGTTGGTTTTCTGTTTGTTCTCACATTACCTGTGCAGACTCGCAGTGTGGAGACGGAAGGTGGCCCCTCGAGGGAAGTGGTTGCTTTGAGTTGGATGCTGAGCAAGAAAATAAAGTTGGGAAATCAAGGCACCAGTCCTGCAAAAGGATACAGAAAGACCTCCAGAGCCCTGTCTGTTGGGCCCCTTGTCTCTGCCAGGTGTATGTTTTTGCAGGACAGAGGGAAGAGCTGATAATCGACGTGTCCTCGGGTACTGTATGAATAGAATTTGGAAACTGAAGGAAAAAGTGCAGTTACCCTGTTCAATTTGAGGGTCTATTCATTGGCTTCTTTTATCATTTTTTTCCTAATTAATCTAGTTGGGATGCCCATCAAATTCAGGCCCTCTTTCCTGACATTCCCTGTTGAGTGGGTGGCTGTTTGTAAGTCTATTTTTACCAGTGACAGTACACTACAGAGAGGCGTGGCCTCTGTATTTTTTACATTCACTGAAGAGGAAACAAATTTAGATTTTTTTGAAGCCAATGTATTCTGTTGCTCATACAGTGCCTCCTGTGCAATAATCTCTCTGATGTATTTTCCCTTTATGTGTGATTCCCCCACTATTCCCCATTTGGTCTCAGTGCATTATTTGTGAGAGCAGGAGCTGCTGCCTCTCTGTAGTGTTGATGTGACATTACAGAAGTGATGCAGCAGTTGCTGTTCATTGTTAATCCCTGGATTTCATGAATGTATAACCTGCTTTATTTCACTTTCAGTTGGAATTTTATCTACGGGTTCTCAGCCAAATTGTGTCCACTTAAAAAAAAAAAGAAATTGGCCAAACCCTTTTGTTTTAAAAGCAGTGACAGATTTTTCTTTTTTTTTTTTTTTGGTTGCTCTGAAATTGTTTCAGGTTTAGAGAGTGGGAAGTGCACAGAAGTTATTAAGATTTTCACATGTGCATTAAAAAGAAAAGCCCCATTCACACTAAAAGTTTAAATTGTACAATTAATCTGAAAGGAGTACTGAAATCTGGGTGCTGAATGTGGTTTTCATACTAGGTATTCAAAGAGCTGTTAAAGAGTTTTGTTTCTGATCATAGGAAAAAAAAAATCAGTTTGCTGATCAAAAGAAGATTGGGCCAAGATGTGCAGTTGTTTCACTGTCTTTATTTTCAAGGCATTACAAAGTCCTCATAAGGTTCTTGCCAGTGTCCTCTACCTTTCTTTTGGCATCCAAAAAAGCCTCTCAGATATCAGGAGTGTTTCTGTGCCAGTTACACCAGTGGAAGCGGGAGATGAAAGGAACGGTGGTGGCTTTTAAATTTCACGCTGTCACTTCCAAAATATTTCATGTTAAAAATAGGAAAAGCGAGGTGAAGCAGGTTTACTCACTTTATTATTTAACTGTGCTAGTTCCTTTTAATATCTCCTAACCCCGGAGTGCAGCTCCTTGAACAGGAACCTTATCACTGCTGCTGGATGCACCGGAACCGTGGCAGGCAAGGAGGATTATCCCTCCCTGTTGTGCCTGGCACTGCATCAGGTTTCCAAACAATGAGGGATTTTGGAGATTTGTGGCTCAGAGGATCGGTGATGGGACGTTGAACCTTTTTTATCTCCAGCCTGGGTGGGTTCAAGTCCAGCCTCACCCCAGCCAGCAGGTTGTGGAGCTCTGGAGGGCTTCCTGCAGGTTGTGTCTCTGGTTTTGGCACCGTGGCAGGGACACCCTGGGGGTGTGGGTGGAGTGTAAGAGCTCTCCCACGTGGTGGCTCCTGCTGAAGAAGGTAAAGGTCAGCCCTTCTCATCTTGGAGCTCTCCAGGACTGAGGCAGGACACGCTGGCAGGTTGGAAGCATAAATCTTCCCGTTTTGTGACATGAGATTAGGATCTTGAAATTGCTTTCTTTAAAAACAGAAACAAAAAAGGCAAACTTAGTATCGCTCACTACATTTGTGAGTCGGTCTGAACCGATGTCCTTCCCCACTGAATTTTTACAGTCATATTTTCTGAGGTAATCTAGAGTATATTTTAGTTGCAATCTATATTAAGGCAAATTATTTGTTCTGTCTGTTGCTGTGACTGAAGAAAATTATGGAAGACTTTGTTGGTAACAAGAATGCTATTTAATGAAGAAATGTGTAAATCCATTATTTATTGTTTGAGGTTTGTTTTTTTGTTACTTCTTTTAAGTAAACTGACATCTAAAGGGAACACACGTACGTTTCAGGCCAGTAAAAAGCCTTTCTTTCAAATGAATTTTCATCCTCTCCTCTCCCCAGGGTGGAGGGAAGACCTCACCCTTTTTTACAATCCTAAGCCATCTCTTATGGCTGGTTTCTCACCTTAATTCCACAAAGCACCTCAGCACACGTGTCTCTGAAAATACTGACAGTCCTGCTCTCTATCTTCAGTTATCCATGTGCTCAAGTGCAAAAGGAAGTGGGATTATTCATTGATAATCCTATCTAAATTTCAGTAATAGGGAATCTGGTCTTTTTTTTATTATTGTTATTTTCAATGTTGTGCACGAATAGTTTGAAGGACAAACTGAGCTTTGTTTTTCATTTGGACTAGAATGTGGAAGGAAAAGTGCATAACATGGACTTGTGATGTAGCCTCGTTCCGTTACCTTGAAATTCACGGTTGAACACTTTTAATAAACCTTAAAAAAATTGGCAAACACACCAAAGAATCAATGTGAGTAAAAGACTCTGATCATTAACAAACTGCAAACCTCATCCTTTAAAACAAAGCAGAAAGTTTTTGTAAATATTTATGTTTATAAATGTACAGCAGAGTAAGAGTGTTTTTTAGATTATTTAATTACCATATTTCTAAACTATTTACATTATAGACAATACTTGTTAGTTTGAAAAGCTCGAGTGGGTTTTTTTTGTTTTGTTTTGTGTTCTTTTTTTTTCTTTTTTTTTTTTTTTTTTAAATTCATTATCACTCATGCTTGGAATAACTCTGACTTCCTTGGAATAGCGTGGAAAATTCAGTTTTCTGGCTCTGGTTGGCAATCATAGGAGAAACACATCTGGACGAACTCATCAGATAAATACCCAGAGGCACAAGAAAATATGTGGTGTGTTTACCAGGGGTGGGCTGGGCTGGATGAAAAACCTGCCCACAAGTCCAGCTTCCATAACTCTGTGTTGCTGATACCATCATGTATTTTGTTAGTCCTTTGCAATGTAAGTTTTTTTGCTTTGGGTCAATTTTAATTTAAAAAAAAAAAAAAAAAAAAAGAAAAAAAGTTAAACCTGGTTTAAAACCTATTTTTGGTTTATGTTCTGTTTATTTCTAATGTAATGTTTTAATAACATAATACCACTTTACACCTTTTCTCTCAATGTTTGTCTCTCTCTTCTGCTCCTGTTCCCTTCTCTGGTGTTACGTGGTTTTGGGAAGGTGTTTGGGATTCCAATGGGAGTTGTCTCATGAGCTGTAAGGTGACTTTTTACTGATAAATATGAGCTTAAAAGTCGTGGAATGGTTTGGGTTGGAGGGGATCTTAAAGCTCATCCAGTCCCAGCCCCTGCCTTGGGCAGGGACAGCTTCCCCTATCCCGGGTTGCTCCAAGCCCCGTCCAACCTGGCCTTGGACACTTCCAGGGATCCAGGGGCAGCCACAGCTTCTCTGGGCAACCTGTGCCAGGGCCTGCCCACCCTCCCAGTCAAACAAAACCCACTCTAGAGCTGGGCTTTGGAAGGGGGAACAAACTGGTCCTTACTACGAGTGCTTGGGTTTTCCCTGCTCAGATTCCAGCTCAGCCACTTCAGGGGTTTCTGACAGGTTCCCCTTTCTTCCTCAGGCTCATGTACTGACTAAGATTCAAAAATGGACCAAACAGAGGTCGTATTTTGCTGTCTGTTTACTGCTTACAAAAGTTGAATAAGGGGGATGCACATGAGTATTCCTGGCACACAAACTGTGACGGGAACATTCCGTTTTAGTCATGAGAGTAACGCACAACCAAAAGCTGCAGTGAGGTTTTGGACCCTAAAAATTAGGAGTGGAGGGAGACTGGATTTAAAGATCTTGCTTCTAAAGGGTAATAGGGTCAAAAAATGCTGTTTTCATTGCTCAGTAGCAAACTACACAAACATCACAGGGAGAACATTCACTGTCCCTCCACCAGTTGTGTTTAGAGCTGTGGCTGGTTGTTACTAACACACTGGCCAGGCTTTAGCTGGTCTATTTACTGAATGCTGTGCTCGAGACTTGGTTCCTGTTTATGTATCGTATTTCCTGTTTTGAGTGTTCACTTGTTAAGTTTAAAACAATTAATGACTAATGCTACCATTTAGAAAAACCTGATTTACAAGCTGCTGACAAATGACGTGTTTAGGATATACAATCTCTCTATATATATTGGTAGAAGGGGGTGAGAGGGAAGTGTGCTTATTTTATATGGCAAAACATGGGGGGCTTTTTTGATCATAGTGAGTCAGAAAAAAAAATGTGTACCTTTGAAAGAAAAATTAGCTCTTAGCGGAGCAAAGAACAGTCTCTGCCCTGCCTTTCCCCAAAAAGCCTGGACTGGAACATATAAATTCTCTTTGCTCTAATCTCTCCCCCTGCTTTGGTTGGGGTCACCACCACCTCAGAGGTGGTGGTTTCTTTGAAACTGCAATAGCATTGAAAGGCTAAGTTTTGTTCTTTATCATGGGCATATTGAATCTCTTTTCTGTGATTCTACTTCTTGACTTAATGTCATTAGCCAGAGTAGGGCTCAACATGTGATTTAATCCCATGGCAATAAGAAACAAAGCAGACATATACATTGCTCCATGAAACCATGCTACCAGGAATTCTTCAGCCAGTGCATTCCCCAGGGAACCACAACGTGCAGCTGGAACAGCGAAAAGTTGGGCTCGAAAGCTGCCTTGGCTTTTATTGGGAAATCTCCAGCTGTCTCGGGAAGAAGTCAGAGCTCCAGCTGTTTCCTCCACATCTGGGATCTCTGGTGCTGCTGATGCCTGTTTGTGGGGTCCCAGGTAAGCTTTGAATGTCTTCATGGTTGCAAGGAGGATGTTGGGCACAGAGGTGCTTGTGAAGGCTCTGAAAGCCTTTCTGTGCCTTCTCCAGGCGGGATTCTCGGTGTGGTGCCATTTGTGTAAACTTAAAACAAGTGTGTTGGAGAGTGATGGTGCTGCAGGGTCAGTATTTCCCACACTTGGACTTGATCTGCTGCAGTGCTTTTGCAGACTCCTCAGCATCCCTGAAATACCCCTAAAAGATCTGGGAAAGGTGAAGGAAAATCAAGCTTACAGGGACTGAGTTATACAAGGTTAAAGGCTTTTAGGAGAGAATTTAGGTCTGTAAGTAGCAGATCCGCAGCAAAGAGCATCTATTCTTTGTTAAAGAGCACAAAATTGGCCATAACTCCTCTCTTCTGACTTGCAGAAATAGAGTTTATTTGCAGTCTTAATACGCTGCAAATACATCAGATCATCTCGTGTTCTGTCACAATTAACTAGAAATTAATGGAAGTGTTCTGCTGAATTCTGTCCTCATTTCTGACTTACACTGTTCTAACTGCTCTGAAGGTGGTGGTTACTCAACATTTAATCTAGTGTGAAAGAGCAACTAATTGATTTGGTTGTCCAGCTTGCAGTCCTGCTCCTTGTTTCGTGGCCTAATGAGGAGAGTATTTTTGGAAGGTATTTGCAGAACACTTTGTGAAGGAGCAGTAGGAGGGATTCTGTAGTTGGAGCCAACTTTATAAGCAACCAGTAGACAATTCTTTTTTTCCTCCCTCAAAGCATGGCCTGTTTTGATAGAGTTGCTTAAATACTTTTATATCTGGTCCAGAATTGGTGGGAGATATTTCAGTTTGATGGTCCATTCCACATCTCGAGTAACCTAATTTATCTGCTTGTTTTCTCAGCAGATTAAAGTAGATTTGCAATGAAATGTGAATTCTTTTTATTTTAAAGGCTTAATTAATTTTAAAGCTGTTAGAGATTAAATTTTATATATTTGAACATAGCAACAGGTTCTTCTGCTCTTTGCTGAGTGGATTCTTGCTTGCAGTCTGCATTTACAACGTGTTTGAAATACAAAGTGCTGAGTTTGAGTAGCATCTGTGGGCTGGAGCAGTCAGAGCTGCCCTTGTCCATGATAAGTCAAAGCCTAAAGTGATGCTGGAAAATGTCAAATGTCTGTGTCCTGACCAGTTACAAGCCAATTCTATGTAATTTTTAGGTTCTCCTCTGTTCCTACCTGGCTACTGCATTTGCAAGAGATAATTTTTAGATTCAGCTTCATCCAAGTGCTTGAGTTTTAAACCTCAGAGTGCCCAGCTGCAGGATGTGGGTTATGGAAATGTGACATCCAAGCTATGCTTGTCTCAAGCAGCTCAACTTGAGATCCATCCCCTGACTCTGTGGAGGTTGTTCATCTCGTAATGGGTCTTAATATAGCTACTAGAAAGCAAAACCAAATAATATTTAGAGAGCAGTCAGCCTGAAAATAAAGTGATCAGGATGTTTGGTAAGAGGCTGGAGTTTAGATGTGTGTGGGATTGTGTGTGAGAGAGAGCAGAAAATGGAGCTTTTGATCTTACAGAAATGTTTGGTATGTGGGTTGTTGGGCTCAGAAGTTTGAATGTCCTTAATATAAAATAATCTCTGTGAGTATTTGAGTCTGTTCCTTTTTGACTTTGTGTGAGCTGTTTAATGGTTAGTGAGCCAGAAAAAAAACCACTGAGTTTTCTGACGGTTCAGGCACCCTCCTGATGAGAGGAAGACTTGAATTAAAGTTCCCACTCTGAACCAGGCAAAGCAATTAAGGGATGGGGATTTGCACTTGCATTCCCACCTCTTGGTGCTGTGATTACAGGTTTGTTAAAATTGTACCGCAGACAGAGAGCACAACACAACTGTTACACAATCTCCCCGGCTGACCCTGGAAGTCCTTCAAGGCAGGTTCCTTCAGAGCGGTCTCTTGCTCTTGTGAATGAATAACTGAAGCTCGTGGGGCTTTTTTGTTCCCACTTACCTGCAATCTACCTGGGAAAACTAAATCAGGCCTCTTCTGGTTCCATGAGCACCTTCCCTTCAGCTCTGGTGTGTTTGTATTTAGGTGCCATGTCCTTGGAAGTGTCCAAGGCCACGTTGGATGGGGCTTGGAGCAGCCTTGGATGTTGGGGGGGGTGTGGGATGAGCTGAGCTTTAAAGTCCCTTCCAACCCAAACCTTCCTGTGATTCTGTGGGCACCCACCTCCTTCCAGCTCTGGTCTCTGATATCAGTGCTGACTTGCTCTCCCTCTTCACAGCCTGTCTTCCACACCAGGTCACTGAGGAGGACAGGGAGTGATGAGACATTCTTTGCTCCAAAGGGGACCATCCCTAGTGATTATAGTGGTGTCTGTGTGCAAAAGAGTAATGCAATGCTAGTTTTTGTGGAACTGCTCAGGGCTCCTAATGCTTTGTTTTTATTTTATTTTAATCTGCTTCCTTGGCTGAAGACTCGATACTTTTTTTTCATAAAACCAAAATACCTTACCCTGCATTTTCACTGACTTCAGCTCCAATGTTTCATTCCAGATCACTGGTTTACCTTATGGGGTTTTTTTAAGACTCTAACACTTAGCAAACTTCTTCCCCATCACAACCAGTTGCTATTTTAATGACTCAAACTGTTTAAAGGCACAACAAAATCTTATGGTGACATATCTGCATTATCCTATAACTCTGCTTTTAACTTGTTCATGTTCAAGGAAATTAAATTAAGGAGCTTTTTTAGGAGTCTCATCAGTTGTTTTCAGCTAATAGTAGAAAACACTTTAATGATTCTCTGAAAGATGCCCACATAGGGGCAGTTTCAATCTTACCTGAAAAATACCTTCAGATACCCTTTGCTGCAAACTGAGCCTTGTGGTTTGTGTTTTCTTCTTCCCAAGCTTGAGTATGACACTGATTATTTTTCTCCTCAAGACATTTTGCCAAAATTTTTTTTAAATCTGCCATTTTGAGCAAAGAAAACTTGAAGTGCTTTCACAATTCGTTGGTCTTCCCTCGGTGTTGGTGAGGGAACAGCTTTTAATGAGAATAGACCCCTTGTTTTAAAGGGCATTTTTAGTGCCCCCTATGTTTTGCCCATATGTTCAATGTCTTATCTAGGACTTTAGTAATTTGCAGTTATCTTGTCAATCAAGTGGCTTTTTAGCAGATAGATGTAGCATAACAGTTATTAGTTATATTGGTATATACAGCTGAACTTGCTGGCTTTGAGTATTTCCTGTGCTTCATAAATACTTGTATAATCTGTTGTGCAGGCTCAGCTGTTCTTAATTCTAATGTGATTCATATTGTGCTTAGAAATCTGACATTCTTGGCTTGTCAGAAATATTAATATATGTTAGTGCCATATCTATTGAAAATTGACATGTTTTGTGCAGGGCCTTAATTTTCACTTCTTTATATTGCAGCATTCCATGTTAAGCAACGTGGCTTTGTTTGCTTTTAAATTTCCCTCTCACCTTCAGCCCTGAGAAACCAGAAATAATTAGATTATATCTTGCTCTTGGCTCGCACAGCTTTCACTTGTAGTGAATTATGCCATGCAAAACTATCCCTCCAGTGAGAATTTGGTTGTCATTGTTAGGAGCTACATCTGGACTGTGTAATCCTTGGTACATTTCATTACAAAGACTCGGAGTCAGCAAGTAGGAATTGCTCTTTCCTCCGGCAAAAGTGCCACTCTTCACCTCCCTGGGCCTTTCTGCTGTGGACAAGGCCAATGGACAGACAAAAATACTGCTCTAAACCTCCAAAATTGGTATAGCCTGACTCTTAACGGCCAAAAGTACTATGGGAACGGTGACCTCCACGTGGACATGTCCTGTTTCTTTAGTGGGTGATGGAAGACTAGAGGAGAAGTTCAGACTTCCACCCACTTGAGCCAAATAACTTCTCCTGGTAACTGGATGAAAGTTGAGCTTCAGGAGAGAAGTTTGAATGCACCTTTAGGGTCTGTGTGGTGGCGAATGAAAAGCCTTTTCTGTTCAGCCCCTTCTGTGTTTAATTACCCAACCGCAGAGGAGCTGAAGCTTTTGTTTCCAGGTTGAGTCCTGATTTCAGCTGGGAGGTAATGAATGTTGCTGTGTCTCTGTACAGTCTTTCATCCTGCTGATGATATCATTTTCTTGGGTAATCATGGGAGTAGTAAATGATTCCTGTTCAGACTTCCTCTTTAAAATCAGCCTGAGAGTTCTGCTCAGTCCCCACGCTGGTTTTGTTGCTGTCATCTGTCATCTCTTATGCCACGCTCTTTTTTGGGTATGTGCATGGTACAGACCCACCAGTTCTTTGCTGAGGCTGATTCTGACAAGGCACTAAAAACCCAAACCTTCTTTGGAGGGTTCTCTTGGTTGTGAAGTAACAAAGAAGCAACGCCAGTTGGCTGCCCAGAAGAGAACACAAAAATTGTGTGGCACTTGGGTTTGGGTGTTTGCTTGGGGTCTTTTTTCCCCTTCAGGATCAAGAGAGCATCAAGTGCTCCAAGCAGAAGTGCCCCTGCAGCCAGAAACCTTGGTGGTTGCTCTAATTCCTCACCCAGTAATTTTTTCCCTGCTTTAGAGCTGGACTCAGAGCTGGTGCTGGAGGAAACACTCTGATTGAAGTGTAAAGCTGGCCTGATGTTGAATTGAGACAGCAATTAAGGTGCTGCCATTTTCTGTCCACACAGAGGAAAATGCACAGCTTGAAGCTTCACCTCTCTTAGTTTCCTGCCCTCGTCCATGTCCTCTCCAATCTCCTTTTCCCACATAAATTACAGCATCAGGGAAGTCAACTATTCTGCATCAAAAAAATCTACTCTGAGTTAAAACCCCCGACTGTCTGGTTTATGTACTACTAAGAAACTCGGGGTTTTATTGTAGCGTGTAGATGAAGTCCGGATACGGCTCCACAGCTGCCTGTCCACCTCTGGCCGTGGGATCTGTTCCAAGGGCAGGAGATGAACTGACGCTCGCCGAAGTTCCCCTGACTCATCTGCCTTACCAGAACATCCCACAGCACAGAAGACATTGTGTTTTTTAAGCAGCGTTGATTCTCGAAGTGGCTCCTCGCAGCTGCCTCCTCTCCGTGCCGTGCACAGATGTGAGGTTACAGTACAGTCCTTCCCCCAAAATGATGGATTGCCATCCTGACCTCGACTTCTGCCCCTGCGGAGGTTCACGGCCATAAAAACCACTTTGTTCAAGAGCAGTGGCTGTAACAAATAAGCTTAACCAAACCATCGCTTTTTCACTTTTACTGATTCCACTCCTCTGCCTCATGACAGAGGTTCGCGCAGAGAACGAGATTGTGGCGACGTCGTTTAAATCTCCTTGTCCTTGTCTAATTGAACCGAATGCTTTAAAGATGATTCATATCGCTTGGCAGCCTCAGGCAAAATGCTCCTTCTTTTTAGGTGGGAAGTGAAGGGAAAATGCAGGTGGGAGACTCGGATGGGCCTTCATGTCACTTGCTGAAAAATGGGGGGGGTTGGGTTTTAGGTGTTTGCTTGAACTCTCACTAGAAAGCACTTTGCTTTTCCAGTGTCTGGTGCGTTGGCAGCCAGATCCCAGATTCAGTTTCCCAGTAGATGTTTCTTAAATGGGTAAGCTCAAAAGCTGTAATGATGAGTCCTGTTCCAGTGCAGAGCAGCTTCATCACCTGTTGCAGAGGGGCACCAACTTGTTTTGGAGGTTGTGACCTCAACCTTTGGCTTGAACACCTTTTGACATGTTGGTAAGACCCAGGACTAGGTACAGACTTCACTCAGTTCCATCCCCCATCTCCCCATGCTTCCAACTTTCTTGTCTTGGGAACTATGATGTACTCAGTGAAGAAGTTGATGGGAAGGGGGAGCAGGACTGCTTGTTACCCCCTCCACAAGATCAATTGTGGTCTTGTGGCAGATTCTTTCAGGTTTTATAGCTCAGTCAACAAAGACACACTGAAATGAAAGTTTTCTGCCATGTAATGAATTCTTCTTCCTAAACTCCCAGAAATGAGTTGGTTTTGCATAACATTTTGTGTGCTGTCCCTTCCAGCAGTTATGGTGTGAGCAACAAAGGCAGGGTTGAAAGATGCGATGGGTTCCCTTCCTCCTCATGGCAGGACTTAATGATACAAAGAGCACAGTATTTCATTGATGTTTGTTGCCATTTCTGCTTGTGGGCTTTTCACAATACTGTGGTCAGGAAGATGACAAGATAAAGGATGACTAGTGTAGATCTGCTCCCTCTTGTAGAATAGGAATAATTCCCTTCTCTGATTATATTTCCTCTCCCCTCCCTTGGAAAAATGACTCAGAAATCCATGACAAAGGAAATAAGTTAATTTGAATTTCTATTGAACCTTGAAAAGCTGCTTTTATAAGGTCCTGTTTGGAGGCTTTCAGCAGTGGCCTTTGACAAGAGCAGAAGGCAAAACTGAAACTCATGGTCCAAGTACTCCAGTGTCAGTGGGTTGCCCTTGGCTCTTGCATGGTATTGCAGATGGAAAATGAGACCATTACTCATTCTTGGGGGTATGCTGTGGAATTCAAGTCCTCAATAGCTGTAATAGTAGGAATCTCTACCATACAAGGAAAAATTACTGTAAGCTAATTGTAAAAAAAAAAAAAAAAAAGCAGAAATCTGCTTTTCTCTATTTGGAGGTGAGAGAACAAGGCTGAATGCGATGACTTATTTCCTTGTGCCTTTACAAAATTTCTGATGCTCTTCTAAATAAGAATTTGCACGTCCAGCCTTCATTTTTGACAATGAGACTGTATGTACTCAGAAGAAAGGCTTCTTTTTTTTCCCCTTTGAAACAGCATCACTCAGAACAAGAGTCTCCAGCAGATACAGAGATGAAAATGTGTCCCTTCAGCCCTGTGCTGCAAAGTGGTTGCTCTCCGTGCTCAGCGTGATGTGGAAGCGTGTGTGGTGCTGAGGCCAAGAGCAGCAGTTTTGTGGCCACCTTATGAATGTGGAATAGGAGCCTCTGCCTGAACAGACTGTCATTCATTGCACCACCGGGCTTTTTATGCCAGGAGAAACTCTGCTTGCCCTTGTCAAAAGTTAACATTTAAGTTACCATCAGGTCTGCAGGTGTTGTTCTGAATTCAGCCTAAATCTGGTCTTGCCTCTGTGGTCTGCACTCTGTTAGTGGGACATTTCGTTACTGTGCAAGCAAAGAGATGTTGTAGAGCAAAGATACTGGTTCCTTCAGCTGAAAAACTTTGGTTTTCCTTAATCTAGGGCTTTAAATCCAACCAGATTTTTTTTTTTCCCCAAATCAGTCAGTAAGATAGACAGAGAGGACCCATCAGCGCGCAGAGGGAAGTCGCTTCGCGCCTTGGGATTTCCGTGCACCGACTTGATGGGTGTTTGAGCCCTGCTTTCTTCTTCCCCTTCCCTTCCTAAAACCCCTTCTCCGAGGGCTAGAAAGGAGAAGCTGTTTCTGCACTTTTCATCTTCTGTAGAGTCATCAGAGGCTTTAGATGATTAAAAAATACTGTCTTAAACCAACTCCTACTTGTTAAGCAACACCAAAGACAGAGATGAGATTAGGAGTGGGCTTGGGCTGTGATTTCCTTTGAAAGGGATTCAGGGCAGAAGAAAACAGTTGGCAAATTGTCATTTTCGTTGTGCAAGATACAATTTTTAAATAAATCCCCTTTCCCTGATAACTTTGACACTGAGCTGCTCATTTGGGTGCTGGTGTTGTGTTGCTGCTGACACACAGGACAGGCTGCCCAACTCTTTATGGGTTACACTGGTTATTCAAACTTTGCTCCCCATTCTGCTGAGCTATTGCTGATACCAACAGTTTTTCGTAGTTAATACAACTCAGGATAATGTGTCAAGTCTTTATTTTTTTCCCTCTCAATAGATTGTCTTGAAAGAGAAGTTCTAAAGAGCAACCTAATGTGTCTTTAAAAGATGTCCACCTGGTTTGGGGTGTGAGTACAGAGGTCTGGACCCAATGTTCAACAGCAAGGTAATCTCTGAAGTTTGGTAAAATCTCTCAGAGCTCAGGCTGTCAAGTTATTTCAGTAAATCAAGTTGCTCTGCACTGGATTAACTGTATATTTTTAAAAGCCATTTTTAGTGCTAGAGAAATAATGTCATGTATGATAGTCTGGTCCCGTGTTTCTTTTATTTAAACAGTTCTCAAAATAACAGGTGGCAATAGGAGGGCAAATAATGGGAATGATATGAGGCCCTGCCTTGAGAGAAATACTTCTTTCTTGCATCAACACTGGAGTTTATTTCTCCAGGGTTAAAATCTGACAGATCATTTCTGCACTTTTTTCCTGATTTCATACCAGTCTGCCTCCCTGGAACTCAGCACTCGCTCTCTGCAGCTTGTTTATCTGGCCCACACCCTGACATTGCTACTACTGAAAATACTTTTATTTCATTAAAAATGAGATGGGGGAGATTTTGCAGATAATCCTTAGACAAGGTCACTTGCACTATTTTTTGAGTGAGTTGTTTTTGCAGCTCTCCTAGTGCTGAATAGACGGAGGAGCCCGTTGGAGGCCTGGGAATCGGGGCTGGATCTCTGCTGGAGCTGCTCACGGGGCTCTTGCCCACGCAGGGGACAGGGCACGGTGTCACTTGGCCCTGCCACGGCTGCTCCTTTCTCATGGCTCCCCTCAAAGGCTGGCCCTGAATTTTCTAGACTAAACATTGGAGCTGTGTAACGGCCGTGAGGGTCAGGAAGGACAAGAAGGACAAAACGGGTTCAGACCGGGAGGATTTCACTGGAACTTGTGCATGGGGTTGAAAATCTGCATGTCTGGTAGAGTCCTTAAAAATGTATAACCTCTATAATGGAGCCTGCTCTTAATTAGCAGTTTGTTTTAATATGAACATTTGCATTTTGAGTTCTGCCTTCCAGCTCGTGTAACTCGGGGCTGGGTATTTGCAGCAGTTCCCTGAATCCTGAGGGTTTTCCCCTTTTCCCCTCAAACCACCATTTCTTATTGAGGGTTTCTAACACTTTTTTGCATATAAGGACAGTGGTTAATGGATTATTCCCTGCTTGGGTTCACTTCAGGCAGCTGTTTGCATGCACTCCTTTGTGTAATAACAAAATTAAAGGGTGTGTTAAAATCGACTTACAAGCAGCAGATGAAGCAATAGGCAAGCAAAGAGCATTTGTATGCAAATGCTCCAAGTGCTTTGTCATGTTCTGGGATCTCTCAGCCACCTCCATGCTTCCAAAACTCCATCCCCATCAGCTCTTTGTGCTGAGACCTTTGTGCCAAAGCCTGGTGAGGGCAGCGGGTCTCCCACCCCCACTGGTGGGCTTCAGACTTGGGGATGAGAGAGGAAAGCAGGACATTACCAACAACTCTGATTTCACCAGGAACTTCCCTGTATTAGGTGAATAAATTCCTGTGTGGTGAATAAAACCAGCCCACAAGAGCCAGAGAATATCCCATCTTTGGAAACTCTTGTGTTGTCGTCTGTGCTGGCCACTGTCTGGATCTATTGACCTTGAGAGCTGAAAGCAATGAGGCTGTTCTGCCTGCACGAGAGAGCCAGCAGTCACTGGAGCTGGAACTGGAAGAGATTAGCAGTTTTTGTAGCTTCTGGCAAAAAAAGGAGGACAGGAAGCATGTTGACCAGTGTGTCACAGCTCAGTTTCCTAGTGCACAGTATATTAATCTGTCGGGTTCACCACCAAGTTATCCCTTGAGTTTGCAGAGTAGGTGATTTCCATCCCTCTCCCCCACCCCTCGTGCCTGCAGGGTCTGCTGTTAAGCTATGAGATCCCTGAGTAATCCCTCTGCTCCTCAGCTGAGACAGGCTGGAGAACTCCCAGACTCTGTCCCATCAGTGCTGTTACCTTTTTATTAGCAGGAATCACAAGGTGCTGTTGTGCTGGTGGGAACGAGTGAAATCTGTGTTGGCTTTATGTGGCTTTTGAGTTGTTCAAATGACTCTAATAAGCTGCTTTGCATTATAGGACAGGCAGATCAGCATCTCAGGGGATCTCCTAAGTTTGGCTCGTTCTCCTCGAGCTTGGTAATCAGGAAGGATAGTCCCTAATGGGAGGAGAGGGAGGGAAGGAACAAGGAGACATGTGGCACGTGCAACCTGGAAAACTTGTCTCTGAGCTTGACTTGAGTCCATCCAGGCAAGGAAGCTGATGTTAATGGCTCTGCATGAGATAACAAATTATACTGGAGCATGTGTTTTCTGTATTCATTACAATATGTCATGGGGGGTGGAGAAACAGGATGTATAGTGTGTGCTTATTTCTGGAGCCTCAGGAGAGCTTCCCAGATGTTGAAAAGAAGTAAGGAAGGGTTGGAGATAACGGAGGAAGACCTCCAGGGTGGGGACTGTAAAAGCTGATCCAGAATAGGAGTCATTGTGTTTTGCTCACAGTCACACCAGCTGGCTTCAAGTGGCAGGGGAGCTTTCCGGATAAGCTGTGGACAGTAGGAGCATAAATAAGGAATTTGGTCCAAAAGGGTGAAACAAAAAAACCCAGCAAACCCAAATGAGGCATGCAATACACCCAGAAATAATGTTTTAAGCAAGCTCTCCTTAACAACAGCTGCTGGGTTGATTGTCCTAATGTGAGCCTTGGGTCTGGTGGGAAATGTGGTGATGCTCTGTTTGTTGATAGTTGTTGTTCAGTTGTCTTAACAGGACTTTTGAGGAAGCACTCTGGTGATCCCACTGCCATGTGTGCTGGAGGTGGTTCTGCTCCACGTGCTTGGCTCTCAGGGGCTGCAGCAGTGACTGATGGGACTGGCTGCACGTGATCACTGTGTGCTCACAGCATAATGAATTATCCCATTCCAGTCCTTCCCCAAGGCTTTCCCAAGACTTTCCTTCTGTCCTGTGTAGCCTTGCTGGAAGGATGGCACCACTGGGGGTGGTGCAGCAGCCCCCCTGACTCAATGTGGTTGCCTGTTGATGATTCCTTTTGTTCTTATCACACCAGTCATATTTTGCTGTATTTTAATTTAATCTCTGCTAAAACCAGAGTTCAGGATCTGATGTCTGAGCATGTCACACTTTCATGTCCTAATCAAAAGGTATGTTTTTCCCTACACACACACACACACTTACACACACTACTGTAGAGAAAAAAACCCCTACAAATTAAAGAAAAATATTTAGGTTTCCCCACTATTCCCTCTCATTTTGTATATTTGCAAGAACCCAGCTGCTGCTGCTCTTGCTAGGTAAGGAAAGCCCAGAACATCTGGCTCGTTGATGGACTTGCTCAATCCCTCAAACAGGTTGGGGGGGGACCACAA
Source organism: Lophotriccus pileatus (assembly GCA_035583135.1). Taxonomy (NCBI): domain Eukaryota; kingdom Metazoa; phylum Chordata; class Aves; order Passeriformes; family Tyrannidae; genus Lophotriccus; species Lophotriccus pileatus. The sequence goes on along the minus strand of JAWWES010000018.1, from coordinate 3,226,707 downwards.
CCTCTCCAGGGTCCCAAAGGAGGTCAGTGCTCGCCCTTCCTGTGCTCCAGGGAAAGCAAAGATAATCTGTAAGGATGTATTTTGACGGCTTCAGCAAAATAACTTGAAAATGGCAGAATTTTATCCCGGCTGTCGTCACTTCTTGCGTCTGTTGGAGCGAAGTGGGCGGATGAGGAGACTAAATCAGCAGAGAGCTGTGAAGGCTGGGATGATGGGCAGTGCAGCTGACAGATAATGGGGTGATATCATCCATTTCCTGGAAAATGAGATGTTTCTGGCCAAAGTATTCCAGACCCCGAGTGCTTCAGTGATCTGGAGAGTTCCTGGAATATTTTAAACACATATTTCAGTAGTCTAGGTGTAATGTGATTAAGGATGAGTAACAGCAAGATATGACTCAAAGTGAAGATTTCTGGTAACTCCTCTGTAGGCCACAGTAAGAATTACAGGAGAGGAAAGAGAGGGAGGCTGAGAGAGGTGGCCAAGATGTGGGAAAAATTTAAGTCGTTTAACCTTTGTCACTTTGGGAATGAAGAGCTCAAAACAAGAACTAGATTTCCCCACACATACACACTCTGTAGGAAGATTCCTGTGCTGGAAGTATTGAAACAACCAAAAATGCCATGAGGGAGGGGAAGGTCAGGAAGCAGCAGACAGCTTGCATGTCCCCAACAGGTGGCTTGGAAGAAGACTGAGCTTTTGGGAAGGGTGACTTCTGCATTTTGCATGGTGGGGAAGAATAATTTCTGATTACTTGTTGCAGTTCCCTCCTGAGGAGTCTGATGTCCGCAGTCAGTCATAACACATGGACAGATTCCTTGTGAGAGAGGCTGGAAAACAGCAAGAGACTCTCTAGGTGTTATGGGCAACTCAAGAGCAAGAGGAATTTTACTTGCCAGCTGTTTGGTTTTAAACTATAAAATGAAGTAAAAACGGGACGAGAAGTTTGTACATTATTTCACTGTGGTAAAGGTAAGGAAATTCCACACCAAGGTTTAATACCCTGGGATGAGAGGGTGGAAGAACTGCTCCAGACTGAGATAAGGATGCTCAAGAGCAGACACACCTGGATCACTCTTGCTGAAGCAGGTAGTCCCGTAAGGGCAGGCTGGTCTGAGCTCCTCTGCTAAAGAAACTAAGAAAAAATGATAGAGGCAAAAAGAATGCACCATGTCTGGCAAATGGGAGCTGGTCTTTTCTCATTCTTCTAAGATCAGCTGATCAACAGTGAGTGTCTAATTATCCTGATGTGGGCTGGTTGGACTTGGTGTTTACAGGTTGTCTCCTCAGAGGAGGCGTGGAATGTGTCTGTGGGGGGGTGGTCAGGGAGGATGATTGGGACTAAATACAAGCCACATTCTGTTTTCTGGGAAATAGATACCTTTGTGAAAGGGAAACCCCGTGATCCATATTGAGAGTCTTCTAAATATCAAAGAAAGTCATCCCAAAGGATGGGGAACTGCACACAGGAGACTCCCAGTGGTGTAGTGGGTATGAGATCCCAGCTTGCCTGGGGATGGTGGGTACATGCAACACATTCTGCTGCTGCTTTTTTTTTTTATGGAATTACCTGCCTGCTGCAGGTGTGGAGAAAACAGATCCCTCTCAAACTTTTCGAACCTTCGTCTCGAAGCAGCAGCTGTTCGTCAGTCTGAGGAGCTGCCTGGCAGATGGAACCTCCTGGCCCCCTCCAACCTCGCCTGCGTCATCTCCATTATCACTGAATTAGCTGTGTTGTCATGTGGGATCTTAGAAAACGTGGTTTGCCTTCACTGGGATCCAGAAATATGGGATGACGTGATGTTCCCATTACACAAGGTGGAGGCAAGAGCAGAGATGGAGCAGAGCAACGCTCCGAGGAGGAGCGAGGAGATGTAGCAAAAACCTTGGAGAAAGTCAAGGTAGAGGATGCTCCTCTTGCCCAAGAACAGGCAGCAGGTAGGACTGTAATCATACCACAAATGTATAAATATGTTCTGGGAGCTGCAGATGAGCAGGCCCTGCCATGTGGTGGCTCCAGGAAGAGCACAACTACTGGACATGGCGTGTCCCTGGCAGGGCTGGCGGCTTCTGGCAGCTCCAAAGTGTAGCAAGGATGGACCTCGATTTTT
>JAWWES010000018.1:3169377-3224496 GCA_035583135.1 Lophotriccus pileatus | reverse complement strand
CTGGACATGGCGTGTCCCTGGCAGGGCTGGCGGCTTCTGGCAGCTCCAAAGTGTAGCAAGGATGGACCTCGATTTTTATGAGCTTAAAAAATAAGTCTTCTGCAAAACTCTGAAGCTGTAATCCTTCAGGTCAGGCAGTGGCTTAGTGCAGTTTAATGACCTTGTAATGGGACAGAAATATCTAAGTTTGTTTTGTTTTTTTTTTAAACTCTCTTTTGAAAAGCAGTGGAGGGCCGTACAGGGCACTTAAATTCCAGGAGAGCACCTTTGGAACAATCCGTGTTGCTTCCTGAAATACTGTTAGGTAAAAAAAACAAGAACCAGATTATGGGGCTAATGGTTTTTAAAACAGGGCTGTTTTGAATTCTTACACACTGTTGAAAAAAAATGAAAGCAAGCGTGTCAAGTGAGTCAGTCTGTGCAGATTTCAGACTGCAGGGCCAAGTAATAGCAAAATACTGGTGGAAAAGCCACATCTTCTAAGGATGCTCCTTGTTCTTGTAAATTGATTAATAAAGAGAAGTGGGTCTAAAAGAGCCAGCAGCCCCTTCTGTGCTGACCAGGGCAACACAGAGACTGAGTCTCCCAAGAGCCTTGAAAAATCTGCAGCAGTCTGTACTTCTTCCCACTGGAAAGGAGGTGGGAGGTGATTGTAGGAGTAAGAGGCCCCTGAGCTTTCTGGTCTCAAGCTCCATCTGCAGTGGGCTGGGATCAAGCTCAGGAGACCTGGACCTGGACATCCTGTTCTCTTCCCAGAAGCTCCTTCCTCAATAATTTCTCTTTTTTATTCTTAATAGACCACCTCACTTCGACAGTAACTACTGGCTGTTACTTACAGTAAAACAAGGAGAGGGCAGGTATCCCCCTGTCTGATGCCTTCTTGGAATGGCTCTTGCTGGGTTGTTGCACCTCCATCCCAGTGCTTTACCAGCCCTCACTGCAGCATCACCCAGTACTTCCACTGCTCCTTGCAAATCCCCTTATAATCTGGGATCTGAAACATCCCATGACAGTGAGTTTCACAATCAAATGGCTGTTGAACATGAAAAGATACTTTCCTTTTCTTCTGCTGGTTTTCCCCTAATTTTTTTGATGTTTTCAGAAAAAAAAGTGAATTGTTTTTTCTCTTCAGCTTTTCCATTCAGTTCATCTTCATGCTTCACCTCCAGCTGTCGTTCATACACGCTTTTCTTGGTATACACCCTGTTTTTATCACTTCTCTGGTTTTATTACAAACTCCTGAGATGTAGGGAAGGGCAGTTCTGGAGCTGAATGTCATGCTTGGGGCGTGGGTGAGCTGTGGGTTTACAAAGCAGAGGAGCATCACTTATTTTGCTGGATTCTCTGTTCTCTCTGCAGTTGTGCCAGCTGTTGAACACTGTGCCAGTATTTTTAAAGTATTACTCAGGGTAATGGCAAGACTTCTTGGTGGCAATAGCTGATTCAATGGCCACTGCTGTCTGTGTGGCATCAGTCATGGTTTTCTCCTCTGTGTTACCATTGTGGTTCAAAGGCAGATGAAATTCACAGTATTATTTTCATAGAATCACACGATCATTTAGGTTGGAAAAGGCCTTTAAGATCATCACATCCACCCATTGACCCAGCACTGCCAAGGCCACCACTAATCCATGTCCCCAAGGGCCACATCCCCACATGGCTCTTAAATCCCTCCAGGGATGGGGACTCCACCCCTGCCCTGGGCAGCCTGTTCTTGCAACACTTCACAGCAGGTTCCAGTTTTAAATACCCTGAAGAATTTTGCACTGTTGGTAAGATTAATGGCCTTTGTGCTCACTTTTATGAGCCAGTTGTGAATGTGGGCCATCCGCAATGTCCCATCCTCGGTGGGTGAGGATGGAAAAGGCCAAGACTCAAGCTTTTCTCACAGTTTGGAAAGGGCACATTGGTACTAAAGGAATGGGCTTCCAAATTAAGAGCAACCAGTGGAGCAGGGACTTCAACCTCTGAACAAGCAAATACAGGAGGGAACTGGGGATAAAGGAGTTATTTTCAGCCAGAAAAAAAGTGCTCAGCTGTTGGGGAAAGGGATAGAAACAGGTCTCACCAGAAGTGGCTTCAGTTGCTATTTTGGGAGCTGGCTGTCATTCAAGTGAGCAGTGGACTTGCTTGGATGGAAAGCACAGAAGACCTGCAAGAGTTTCCCCTGGATCCACGAGCAGCTACTGGGAACGAGCTCTTGTGGTGAGGAATATGCCTGGCTCTTAGTGTTTGCTTTTCCCTCCATCAGATACAGTCAGCCACTAAAGCCACAAGTTTAAGATATTTTCTGGACTCCAGGGGCTCCATCTGCTCCCTCAAGCACTGTCACTGCTGTTCCAGTGGGGTGTTTTGTTTTGATTCAGTTCAAGTTTAATGGGTTTGGGCGGTTTCGTCTCGAACTCTGGGCCTCGCAGTTCAGCAGCTACAGCGGGGCAGGACCTCTTCTAAACCTCTGCAGGGAAATTCATGCAGGCAGAAGCAGTTCCTCATAAACAAACACAACGTGCACTGGGGTAGAACTTCATCTTTGGAGATATAAACAAGAAAAGTACATGTAACAAGGAGTGAAGGTTGGAATGTAAGTGCCTGGATGTTCTGTCCGCTCTGGATGACCACTTGAGCTGACAGTGGTGGACAAGAGTGTATGTCAAAGAAGCCTTAAAAACAAACTGATCCATCTTTGTTTCAGATAAACACTCTAATGGGAATATTTGTGTGATTTAAGAAGGTTGAAAGTCACAACTTAAGGGATGGAGAAGTCTCAAAAGGCAAAGTAATCATCATATTCCAGCTCCTAGCAGTAAGAGTAAGACCAGTAGCTGGAAGGTTCAGTGGACAGAAGACTTTCAGACTTTATATTGGAAAGGAAACAGACTGAGGATTGCACATCTTGAATTTTCCAGTAACTTGAAAATAATGGAGGATGTTCCCCTTGCACATGAGCCTGTGGGCTCTTGCCTTGTGCCTGCAGGAGGCAGAGCTGAATCAGCTGCTTAAACTTTGATTTGGTTTCAGTTTTTGCAAAGTTTTGGTCTTGTTACCTGAGAGATGCTTCTGTCCTCTAACTACAGGATTCATTTATTATCTTTAATTTTAGGTTGCACAGAGAAGCTGTGCATGTCCCATCCCTGGAAGCTGGGGCTTTGGGAAGTTGGATGGGGCTTTGAGCAACCTGATATAGTGGAAGCTATCCCTGCCCATGGCAGTGGGATTTGGAACGAGATGACCTCTCGGGTTCCTTCCAACCCAAACTGTTCTATGATTCCCTGTTTGTATCGGCTGGGAATGCCAGTACTGCTACTGGGCTCCAGAGGAAGCGAAATGCATCCAGAAGCAACAGCCTCTTGAAGTGTTTGGTTTGAAAATGCGACACAGGATGCAGTTTTTACCCAGGGCAGCTGTGTTTGGCTCCGTTCTCAAGTGCGCGCAGCCCTACGGGAGCTGCTCCGGAGCTTCACAGGCAGAACACGGGGCTGCTGTTCGTATTCCTTTTACTGTCACTGGCATTTTACAAGGCATGATCCGTGCCCCATTAAGAGATTTTAAAAAGCATTGTTCCAGGCAGTTAAATTGCCGAATTTCTTCATTTTTCCACCCCTGCCTTTCCGTGAGGGACATTCTGCACCGCCGCGTTAGGAGTCACCTCTCCACGGCGTGTTTGTGAATGCTGCAGATTTCCCCGCTTCCCTTGGCCAGGGTTTCTGTCTGAAACCAGCTTTTGCAGAGAGCACCCATCTGGGTTTTCCTTTTTCCTTATGATGGGTCTCTGTGCCGTCAAAACCTTCCTTCTGCTGTTCTGTTTCTCCGTCTGGAAGTGCCGCCAGGTTTCCTTGCCTGCATGAAGTTTCTGCTTTCACTTGTGGGATTTCATCCTTGCTGTTACCCTCTGCAGCTTCTTCTTTCCTATAAAGTGATTTGTTCCTGTATTGCCCTGCTCAGGACACCACCCCTACCCTTACCGTTCTCTTTTGCTTCTCTTAGAAACATTAAAGCTCGTTAATGAGCTCTGTCTTGGCATTAGGGTTTTTTTTGGAGCTGCTACTGCACTTAGAAAATTAGTTGGAGGCTTTCTGTGTCTCAAGGTGTTCTGTGCTCTTTTGAGCTTGGCACTTTCCTTTGCCTTCACCATGAGAAGAGCACTGAAACTCCCATGGAAGCAGAGCTACATCACACACCAGGTTACTTCAACAATGTCTGTTATGTACTCCAGGGTGTAACGGGGGAAAAATCATGTCATTACTCCCTCTAGGTTTTAAACCCCAGCTCAGCTCAAAGGGGAACTATTTGGAAAGCAAACATCTCCCTTTCTAGTATCATCGCTGGGTGCTTTTTCAATATCCTGTATCATTTAGGACTGAAAGCACCTGTCTTCTCAACCAGCTACAGGAGGCACTGAAGCATGACCAGCTGAAACCCGGGCACTGGAATGTCCTCCTGCAGAGTTGTTTCCTTTGCCATAACCAGCAATCACTATTTATCTGCAATCTGACTTCATCCTGCATTTTCTGGAGGTCTGGTGAGACTGAAAACTTGCTTTTTACCCCCTAGTGCATGCAAACCCATAAATGTCACGTCTCCGCTCCCAAATACCTCTCTAGCACCCATAAGAGAAGAAAAAGGGCTTGACACAAACCAGCATGGGCTGTATTTCAGTGTAAAAGTTGGGAAAAAGAACATGAAACATGAGCTGAGTAGCTGGGTCTCAAGCACTTGCAGTATCTGGTGATCCCCTGCACAATAGTTCCTCACGATATTAGCCTGACAGGACCAACCTTGGTGACAGCCAAGGGGCCATACATTGCTTGAAATAATTAAGCAAAAATATCTCACACATGGCTTCTCCCTGAGAATGTGGCCTTATCGGGTTTCAATTTTATTTTGTTTTCGTTCTGCATTATGGCTTGTTCTGCCCTGCTTGAGGTTTGGTTGTGGGGGTGGTGGCAGGGGAAGCTGAAAGGGGGAGAGAGCTTTGTTTATTTTGGAAAAATACGTGTGATTTGTGGATGAACAACTACTGAGACAACATTTTTGTTACCATTTCTGATTGCAGCTCTAAATATGGTTATGTTAATGACAGATGTGACATTGTGTGCTCAAGCAGTGAGATATCTCAGTGACTGCTGTTCTAGAAAGTCCTTTGTTTTTAGGAGCAAGCTTATGTTGCTGCAAAAACTGAAAGGGATTGTTATCCACTGAAATGATCAGATTTGGCTTAATTAAGCAGGTAAATTTCAGGCAATGGTGGTCAGCAGTGAGGGGAATTGCTTTGTGTCTTCTTTCTGGTCTAAAGCCACTGGGGATGTTGATGGAAGCCATGAAGCAATGGGCCAGGGCAGCAAAGCCTTAGGAACAGCCAGGTGTTTCTGACCAGCTTAAAAATAAGTTAAAAAGTGGCCCCTGTGGGACAATCCAAGCCTCACTGTGGTGTGAGGGTACATTCAAAGGCACAGAAGTCTTCAGTAGAAGCTGTAGAAACATCAGGAAAGAAGCAACGAAGATTAAAAATTAGTCATTATTTACTCTTCTGGTGCTACTTGAAAGATGGTTCTTCTTTTGATACCTTGAAAGTCAGCACATGGGAATAATTGGTTGCATCATTTCGTAGTAGCTGTGGAAACTTCTCAGTAGCTTCAAGCTTAGTAGTTGGAGAAGGTCATGGGACACTTGCCACTTGGCATGGAGCTCATGGCTTTTATTGTTCCTGGGAAATAAGAGGAGCTGTTGCAGGAAAATCTGGTGGAACAGATGCAATAACAGACCACAGGAACACTCAGTGGGTACAAGTGCTCTTCTTTGTGCTTCAAAACAAAGTAAACACAAACATCTCTTCACTTTCTCTGGTGTAACTCAGTATTTTGTTTGTTTGGTTTTTGATTTGTGTTTTGAATTTTAAATCGTTCTGTCCAGAGGTATGGAATGATTGCCTTGGAGATTTTGGGACCTCGTTCAGTGACCTGCTGACCTATTGCATGTCACACCACACACCTGTGTGTGCACAGAGCTGGGGCTGTTGAACCCCTCATCTCTCTGTCTGGGTGACTTTGCATCCTTCCTAAATGAGCACAAATCCAAAGCAGTTGGGTTACTTAGTTTGGGGTTGTTTTGTTAACAATGTGTCCTGGCTCTGAGGGCTGGAGTTGGAATCTCCCAGCCTTAGGATCAGTTCTTCCACTGTGGCAAGTTAATGTGGGGTTTTACTCATTCCTTTGGACACCCTTCAGCTTCCCTGCAGGTCCCATCGTCTTCCTGGGCTGCTGGAGAAGCCCCTGGCACAGAGAGACCTCATTATTCCTTCCATGTTGCCCATTTTCCAGGATGGCAGAATGACCCTGATGAACTGATTTCCCTGGAGCCACGTGGTGGCAACAAGAAGTGGGGCTGGAACAGAAAACAGCACGTGGCTGTTCCATGTGGAGGTGATCTGAGTTTTCCCTTAAGATAAACCCAGTTTCAAACAGGCTGGTTTCTGCCCATCAGTTCTCCCGAGATGTTTGGACCCACTAACCCATTTCAACAACAGAAGGCTGAAATGGTTGTGGGTTGGAGGTCCCAAAGGTGCTGCTTCCTCAGCAGATCTCAGTAGAACTGGCAAGTGAAGGAACAAGGGGGATGCAGCTGGTGGTGTTTCCATCACAGACGAGGTTGGAAGCGCTTGAGTGATCCCAGATTGGCGCCTGAACCTTCAAATGCTGATCAGGTTGGGATACTGGAGCTGGTTGGTTCACACACACAACCCTAAACAAGCTGCAGCGGCCCAGCCATGAGGTCTGAGAGCACCAGGGGGAACGGGAGGAGGAATATGAAGTGTAAGGAGTAAAAACTGGGGACACAGGACACAAACCTTCTGCCATTCCTGCAGCACAAGGAACTTGGATTCTTGGATGCTGCTTAGGGTGAAATTGGTCCCATCCAGGGGTGTGTAAAACTGCTAAGTATTTTACTCAGTTTTCTCCTCTTTTGTTTGTCTGGGTTTTTTGGAGGGATGGGGAGTGGGATTAGGTTCAAGTGCTGTTAAAGGCTCAAGTACCAGGGGGACCCTGCAGAAAATGAAGTGCTCAGGAGGATGGCCATTTGCAGTAAGAGGAGCTAATCAAGCATAGATAATGGGGAGTTAGACCATCTTTGAAAATCATGATGTGTGTCACATAAAAGGGTTGGAGACTTACTGTTATAAGTTTATTTAAGCGAAGAGAGATTTGGCTTCTTGTGGATTTGATTCCTTCTAGGGTCTATTGGCACGGAAAATCAAGGGGGATTTTGCTGGGGAGGTGCCTGGAGGCATTGCCTCTGTCTTGGTCATATTTATGCACACAAAAAGAACCAGAAACAGGATTGTTAACCTCTCAAACTTCTCCAAGGCTTGAATAGAGGCTTGTGTTTCACTGAGAGAAAGCAGGATGTCATCTGCTAAAAAAAAGCAATTTTATATTCTTTATCATTGGTTGTGATGCCCTGAATCTCATTTAAGGCTTTGAAGTATTCCAAACCCACTTGCATTACCACCAAATCCCCTCCAGTTAAGGTGTTCAGGGAAAGGCACATATCTTAAAGGAAATAACCATGGAAGGAGCCTTCCCTGTGATAGCTGAGACGTTCGTGCAGACATTGCAAAGCGTAATCTAAAACTTCCTTGGCTGCAATTAAGTAAATCTTGTGTCCTACAGCACTGAGATAATATCTCCCCAGAAATGCTTTTTGAAAGTTTCCTGTTTCCATTGTGTTCTCAATCCCCATGGGATAATATTCTCATTCACCGAGTCCCGGGCCCTTAAAAAAATAATAATTAAAAGGGGTGTGAGTCAATGGGATTCCCCAAGTTTTTTGTTTGGTTTTTGCTTAAGGAGCATTACAACAGGATTTGAGCAGTCTGGGGGAACGGTGGGGTTCACACACACTTGGCTGAGCCCAGAGACACGAGGGTGAGGCAAGGGAAAATGGGAATTCTCAGGATGTACTTCAGACCCTTTTATCCCACACTTTGTCTACACTGGCAAAGGTTTTCCCTGTCTCTGTCCCATCACACTGTCTGTGTTTTGGGGAAGTGCTGTCTTGGGGTGAGCACACCAGTGCCTTGGAAGTGAGGGTTGAGTCCCAGCTCTGCTCTGATTCAGTGCAGGGAATGACTTCCCATGCCTCAGTTTCCCCAGGTGCAATGAATGACATTTGGAAGGTTGACCAAAAACAAGGGCGTAAAAATAACACCACAGTTCCCAAATCCTTTTAACCTGCTTTTTTGCCTACTCCTGAGCTCTCTACCCAGCTTGGGAGCCACCAACTCACCCTCCAGGAGGATTCTGAGCTTCTCCAGTGAAAGCTGTTGGAGAGGGAAGCCTTTGTGGAGCTGCCTGGTGGGAGATGGTGTCTGGTTCTCCAGATGGACCCAACCCACAGCTGAGTGGTTTGACTGCCTCCCTGATTTGCTGGAGACACTGCTCTGAAGAGCATTTTAGGAGGAGACCACTGTGTTTCTCAGGGCATTTTGGATCTGCTGCTCCATCCTAGGGAACGGGAGAAGGAGGAGAAAACGGTCCATAAAATTTCCATTACTCTGAAAAGCAGAAACATCTGTCGGAGCCTGCGAGTGAGGTTGGAAGTGGTATTTACCAGCAAGGAGCTGGCACCTTCTCTGCTCAGACCCTCTGCAAAACAACTCCTGCTTCCTCCCGTGGAAAATAACGTGGAGGAATCTCTGAGTCAGGAGCTGCCCCAGGCACTGGAAGGCAGCAAACTCCTCGCTCCTGGCCAGGCCGTGGGGACGGAGAGACGTTCGTGGGCCGTCTGAACGAGGTGCATCTCGTGAAACCCCAGCTCAGCGATGGGCTGTTTCCAATAACAAGCCTTACATAAAGTCAGCTGTTCTGCATCACGCACTCAGGGTTTAGGAGCTCAGCTCTTTAAAGCAGAAAATAAGCTGGATTTTTTTTTTTTTAATTTCTCTCTTTTTAGTTTTTTTTTTAGTTTTTTTTTTAAAGGAGGGAATTGGAGGAAGTGGCAAAGTTCCCAAGTTATCCAGAGACCTGTGGTTCCTCCATTCCCAGGAAAAATATGTGTTAGGCAACAGGGGATGGCCTGCTTTTTAAGACAGTACCTCTACATGAGGCTTGTTTGCTCCACAAACAGCCCATGACTGCCTCTTTCATGGTGCTTTGGTGCTAGAATGGCAGGCACCTTCTCTAGGATCGCAGAGCTGCCCCAGGAGAAGCTGCTAGAAGAGCTGGAGGTCCTCAGCGCAGCAAGTTCCCTATTCCTCCTGTAATTCCAGAGGATGGAAGTGTCCCAGCTCACTGTGTGAACTTCCCAGTATGATTCTGGGCCCTGGTAAACCAGACTTCAACTATGGAGAAATGACCTGCACTCAGGTAAGCCAAATGTCCCCATATTAAGTTTTAGAAGAATGAGAGGTGTGTGTCTGTCTGGGGCAGGTTTGGTTTCTCCTGATCTCCTGTTTCTCCCCAGACCCCAGGCAAGACCAGGTGTGTTCTGGGTGCCCACCAGAGCAGGCTTTTCTGGGAAAAGGGCATGAAATCCAGAGGCTGGAAGCCACTGTGAGCATCTTCCTCCTGGCAGCATCCTCTCCTGCCAGGTGGGGGGCTTGTATCCCAAACTGATGGCCAATTTGCCGTATGAAGTACGGCAGGAAGGCAGTTATCATCTTTGGCTTTCATCACAGGATGCTTTGCCAGCTGTTTCTTCCAGCCTGTTTTATTGTGGAGCATCTCATTAGAAAGCAAGAGGATTTAAATGGTGGTTTGAAAGCCCAGAGGTGAGAAAAGCTCTTTTGTGTCACTGTGGTGGGGTGTTCCCCGGGCACAGGTCGCTTCATTTGTTCACCTTGTTCCAAGAGATCAGACGAGTGAGTGAGTCTCAGCGTGTTCTGAGCTGAGGCTGCTCCTTGGCTGAGAGGCTGGCTGATTTTGGAATTAAATGAGTTGTGAGCTCATGCTTGTACTGAGCTGGCCACCTGTGACATTGGCTGATCAGCAGGTTATCATAGAATTATAGAATCATAGAATTAACTGGGTTGGAAGAGACCTCCGAGGTCATCAAGTCCAACCCTTGATCCAACCCCACTGTGATTATTTCCTTGGCTTTGTGTAAATCATTTTGAGACCTAATCCTGTGTGTGCTGCAACTTATCAGAAGGGTTGTCTGGACTTGCCCACCCTGGTACAGGAGGGCACAGAGATGCTGAAGGTGCCAGGGAAGGAGGCAATGTCTGTGATGGGATCCTGATCCCCTTGTCTGGGGCTGCTGCAATACTTTAAACCTGCTTTTTGTGCCTTCCACCTGTGCTGCACAGCTGGAGAGGGCTTGGAGAGTGCAGTTATTTGGGGGGTCTGTGCACCCCTCTGGATCGTCCGGGCCGAGCACTGTCAGATACAACACCCCAGGCTGAGCCACTGGAGGGACTATACATGGCATTTCTTTCTGTCCTTCTGCCAGGTTTTCCTCTGAGGAAATGTGCATTGCAGTGTTGGCTAACGATGCCAAGGACTGCTGGAGGAACTCTTGCAAATGACCTGTTTTGGTTTTTTTTTTTTGTGAGATAATCTGTGGGTTATTAAAAAGACATATATTTAAAAATCCTGAAGTCAACAGATTTGCATGAAAAATTGTCTGCCTTGCCTGGCTTACTTGACACTTTGGCTGTCTCAGAACAGATGGGACCGTATCCAGCTGTGGGAAAGGAAGTACATTTAATGTTCATGTTGTGGTCATTTGAAATGTGAGGGGCACCAACAGGCTCACAAGGAACCATTAGAAAATCCCCAAAGCCTATCAAAGCCTAGGTTGCATAATTTGGACATAACAGCGCTGCTCAAAGTAGCTGTGCTAAATCTGATAGATGTCCAGGCTGTTCTGTCCTGTCATGCAAGATTAGGCTTGATTAAGACCAGTAAGTTTCAAGAGATCATTTGTCCCTGCAGATCCACGCAGGATGTTCTTGGGGGCTTAAAGGAGAACCTCTGAGGAGGCAGAAACTGGAGAGGGAAAAACACAAGAGATACAGGCTGGACTGAAAAGAAAAAAAGACCCTCAGCTGTCCCTGATTTTCACTAATGCTGCTGATAAAGGAGGGTTCCTCCTCTGGTAGGATCAGTCATTGCTGCCCTGGTGGGCAGGGGCTGCTTTGGGTGGCTTTGGCCATGTGGTACTTCCACAAGAGAGTAGAACTGGCCCCAGACTAGTTCATTCTGTGCAAGAAAACCCAGAGGTGAATTAAAAACTGGCTCCATGTGTACCATTCCTCTTCACTGCCTTCTCACAGGGAGTTTTGGCAATGAGGGCAACATCCAGCACCATTAGAGCCCTGTGTTGGAGCACTCTCAAGGCTCTGCTACCCCATGCCAAGGGCTCAGATGGCCCTGCAGCACAAAGGGAAGCTCCCCCACCACATCTCCCTTCCAGTTGAGTAGAGTCTCCTGCAATATTTCATAACTCCCCTCTTCCTACCATTTTTTTTCTTCTTTTCACTTAGAGATGAGCCTGGATTTACCCCTTCCTGACTCTTGATAAAGTTGATCAATGGACTATCTCAGCCACGTGCAGTGGGCAGAAAAATGCTCTGACCCAAATATCTTGAGAGTTCAGATCCACCTCCAAACTCCACAGCTTGAGCCCATCTCCACGTTTAATTATCCCCGACCATTCCCATGTGTCTTTGTAACAGACTCATCCCCTCATCTCTGTATCTGCTTAAAAATTCTATCAATTGCCGTTCTTCTAAATCCTTCTATCAAAGAAATCCTCTCCCCTCCCTCCTAAATCTCTTGCACTTGGAACTTCAGGGAACAGAGCAGATGCAGTTTGATGCCCTCATCCAAACTAATGATTTGTTTCTGGCCGAGAACACGTTACCATCAAGGGGTTTTTAATATTCTGCAGAATTTAGTGGAGGCCAATGGAGTAGGAGGGGGGTTAGATGCTCTGCCTTTGCCAAGATGTTTATGCAGCAGGAATGTTATTTATGTAAATCTGGAAGCACTCTTGAAGCGATAGCCTCGCTCTTTGCATCTCAGGCTTTTTTCATTAAGTCGTTGATCTTCCTTCAAAAAAAAAAAAAAAAGAATTCTTTTTTAAAATAAAAAAAAAATCCCTCTGAAAACCTTAAAACTCGAGCATGAAAAGTGCTTGGGGAAAAAATATTTACTGCATAACTGCTCCAAACTACCCACATTATACAGACCACGGCAATCGGTGAAGAATGCTGGGGTAACAACCGCCCGACCCGGGGCTTCACACATCCGCTCCCCCTCTTCTCCAGCTGCCTCCTTCCTCCTTCTGAGTGAAGTTATTGCCTGCTCCAGCATCTGACTGTCCTCTTTAGGGTGGGCCTGTTTCACCTAAACAGACACTAAATTAAAACACAAAGTTTGGAGGAATTCCTAAAGGTCAAAGTGTGTGCGCAGGGAACGCGCGCCGTCCTCAGCTCCGAGCTGTTCCTTCCTCACAGGTAGGAAGCCCTGCAGAGACCGTGGTTCTTACATGAAACAAATGGATTCTGGCACAACTCAGTCTGTGCTCCTGATTTATTTTGGAAAGACTTGCTCTCCCTGTAAAGTTTTGAACATGTTTTATGAATTTCCTCCCTGTAAATAGCATGATAAGTGCTGCTCACAGCTCTGCAGGTTAAAACCCAGCACGTAACGAGAGGATCAGGATAGATTGAAGGGCACAAGGTGGGACACCTAGGAATGGGTTTTATTGGAGGGAAAATCAGGCAAAAGCCCAAGTGTCAGAGCAGGGCAGCCTTGGATGTGACAGGGCCCATGGGTGCTTGTTATAGGTATACACATACATATATCCATATATACCCATGAGGAGACAGGGATGCAAAGTCAGTGAATGAGGTGGGGGCAGGCAGAGAAAGGCTGGATGAATTGTTGTTCAGAGAGCAGGCTGTGTATGAAGCTTCACAAGCTCAGTCTCACCCACCTTCCTTGGAGGGACACGGGTAACAAGGAGAAGCACTCCTCCAGAGTTCTGTTATTTGTCCTAAAAAGCTTTAAAAATAGCTCCAAAAAGGCTCATGGTGATTCTGGATCACTGTATGGATACACTGTGAAGGATCACCAACGCTGGTGATGCTCTGACCTGCTTATGGTGCTCCACGAAGCTCCTGCTATACAGAAAACGCTTCCAGGGCAGAATTACTCTGCACACCATGAAAATCAAGAGCTGTAGTGAAGTCAGTGCTGTGTTTCAGGTATTTGGATGTGAAGATTTCCACAAAGGAACATGCATCCAAGATGGTTAACCTGTGTTCTGCAGCCCACACCATTGCAGGACGCTGATGCCGTGTGTTAGTGCCATGTGTGTGATGGAGCAGCAGGTTTGATAAGCAACAAATAACATGAACCACCCGTGGCTGGAAGTGAGCAAAGACTGGAATACCCTGAGAAATAAGTGATCAATAACGTTGCCAATTGCTTGGGCTTGTCTGGAGTTTAGTGCACACAACTCTGACTCCTGATTAATTGTGAAACTCTTGCGTGGCGTGTAATTGCCGTGACTTTATGCAGATAATTCACCTCACTTATCTCCGGGGGATTTGCATTATCTGCACTGGCAGCAGAATTTGACCATGTCTGATCCTCTCAGAACCCCGGCCAGCCCAATGGCCGTATATAAACATCTGCCTGGAAACTATTTTTGAAGGGCATATATGGTAATGACGGGGATTCAAAGGCAGGAGAAAGGCACCTACAGATAGCACGGCCCAAATCCCAGACCACTGTCTTTGCCTGCTGCTCAGGGATTCTTCCAAGTATAGCACATTTGTGCAGCTCACGGTAGTAGCAAAGGCAGGGGAAAAAAAATGGTGACAACAAGCCAAGTATTAATGCTTTTATAGCTGAGCAACACAGGCAACAGAAACAGAAGGAGCTGTTTTACAGTCGGCACCTGACCGCAGCGAGACCATCCACATCCAAGTTTGTCCAAGGCTGAGGGAGCACAGGGGAACATCTTGAAATCCCCGTTGATTAACCCTCTGTGTTTTGTGTTTTCACATCCCAAACCTTTGCTTTCGGCGAAGGAGGACAAAGGTGCTGTGGGCTGGACCGACAAGGGTTGGCAGATCCCACCAGATGTGGGGCTGCCCTGAAGCTCCAGCTAAAATTAGCTTTCAGAAAAGAATGTTAAAAGCAACCAAGATGCTTTTTTAAAATTTTTTTATTGAACTTTTTTTTTTTTTTTAGGTATATATTTTGTTGTTTTTTTGTTGTTTTTTTTTTTTTTTTTCCCTCCAAATGGAAGGTATGAGACCAATTATCTGCATTTTCTCTGAGCAGTTGTTACTGAGCTTTATTAACATCTGGAGTTTGACCTGGACCATCAGTGTGTGGCACTGGTAGCAAACAGGATTATGATGTGGCAAGGGGACATTCTTATGTGCATAAAGAATTCTTGGACTCCTTCCTGCTAGGGATGCTTGGATCCCTCAGAGATGGGTGTGGGGTTTATGAGGAGGGGGAGGAGGGGTTGCTTGCTGGTTTTTGAGTCTCGATGGGTAACACCCTACCCGTGGGGCAAATAGCAGGCAAATCAGAACCAGGAAGTGATGTGGCACAGGCACATGAAAAATGATGGGTGGGGAATGTTAACCAAACTCGAAAGGAACTTGGGACAGATGCCAGGACGTGTTCTGGTTCAAGCCCTTTGCTTGGCTCCCACTTCATCTCAACTCAGTGGCCCACTCGGTAAAACCCATATCTCTGAGAAGACCAAAGCTGTGAGAGGCAGGAAGGAAGTCTCTCCTTGTTTTTGTTTTCAAACCAACTCTGGATGGGGACATGGCAGGGACTGTCCCTTGGACTGTTGCTTACTCATGGCTCTGCATTGTTCAGCACCTGCCACGCCACTCAGCTGGAAAGCAGCTCCTGCTGTCAGCGTGGGTAGCTGATGGGGTGGGAAAGGCTTATCAGCTGTGCCTGGGATGTTCAGTGCAGTCTAACAGCAAGGAATGACTCCAGGAGCCAGTGCTCAGCCAGCAGCTCCAGCACTTCACAGGTTTTGAGGTAAAACTGGAAGGGGCCTGGAGAAGCGCTGAGGACACGTGCTGCCCTCACCGGTCCTTCCACTTCATGAAGGACAACAGGGTTCCAGCTTGATGTGTAATTTTCCCTCCTGTGTGGCTCCCTGCTCTGCACAGCAGGGCATCTCTTAGATGCCCAATATTGTCTCAGTCTCCTGTGCCAGCCTCGCCAGGATCATGGAAGATCCAAGGGGACAACAGATGTCAGATGTATTTGTACACCTCTGGTTAGGAGCCCTGGAATCAATCAGTGCTGCGTCAGAGCTTTCCCAGCTTCTTCATAGGAGAAGCCCTGACATCACCCTGGGATGACCAGACCACAGCAGTGGGCTTCAGGAAGGCCTGTAGGAACTGTGAGGTGAGGATTCCTGTGTTTCATGTGAGATCCCGTCCCACCACAGTAGATTTATTGACCTACCACATCATGTGAGAGGTGCCAAGTGGCCATTGCATGACAGAAAGTTTATCTTTTGAAGGTAATTATTCATTAGAATGAAAGACTGTGGATTAAAGAATGTCCTTCAAGAAATTCTGAGTATCTCAGCCCAGGCAGCAGTTAGATACATATGATTTGATGAAATAATTAAGAAAACATGCCCAGTTTCCTCCAATAAAACGTGCAAGCCATCTCTAAATGCTCATTTGTTATGTAGAGATTTTACTGCCTGGATCCTAATTTCTCACAGCTGTAAACAGAAGACAAAGGGTGGTGAAAAAAACCCCAGTCTTAAGTAGGAAGGAAGAGGTGTGTGATCAGAAAACCTTTTGGCAAGTTAAGAGGATTAAGAAAGACCCCAATGTTCTGATTTTAAGTTCTCTGAGTTGGACTAACATCATGGATTAGATTTGGGTGGTTAAGAGGAAGAAAATACCTCATTAAAAAGAAGCAATTGGGTTTAAAGTTGTTGTAAGACAATGGCTGAAACAGCTCAACTGGAATGGTCTCGCTTGCTTAATTCTGGGGTTTTGTGTGTGTGTTTTAATGCCCTCCCCCACCTCTTCATTCCCAATCTAAAAGCCTGCAGGGTTTGCCTTAACATATATTACTTTCATTCCTTCAGCCCTCTTGATGTTGCTGAATTTGGGATGTGTTGAGCTCAGTGAAGCCGGGCTGGTGTCAGGAACTCCTTGGTCTGGGGGCTGTGAACGTTGAAAAGGGGTGCTGGAAAAATAAGAGACCAGACTTATTTTCATCCAAGTATTTTAAGTCCACCTCCCCCTTTAGAACAAAAAAAATGTTGGATTTTTACACCCTTACCCTTTGCAAGGTAGTAAACTAGTGGTAATTAAGCTGAGGACCACTGTGGTGGGATTAAACTCTGCAGGTGAGAAGGGGACTCAGGGCTGAACGCTGCAGGCCCTTTCCCAGCTGAAGCTTTCTCAAAACACACCAGCAAAATCCTGGGAAGACCAGAGGGGTCCATATTTTGGAGAAAAAGTGTGAGAAATACCGATCTGAAAGAGCAAGCAAGGTCAGCACAGCGAGAAGGCAGCCAGGAGGCTGCAGGGTAGGAAACAGCAAAGCAAAAAAATACTAATAATAATTAAGTTGTGTCTGTGATCCCCTTTGCTGAGAAATCACCTGGGAACCTTTAGTGCTGGTGGAAGGTTCCTGTGGTGAGGTTATCCATCATTTAAAGCTCTCAGGTGGCTCATTGACAAGTGTTTACTTGTTCTTGGAAGCCAAGGGGAGAAGAGTCGAGAATGCCGTGGCTTGGGCAGGTGCAAGTCCTGTTGGCATCCTCCCACGTGGAGCTGCATCCAAGGAGGAGATCAGTCCAAGAGGACATCAGAAGATGCCATAACCCTCCTGCATTAAGAAGTTTTGGGTTTGAAAGGGACTTGTGCTCTTCCCAAGGGCAGCACCTCCGTTGTCGCATGTGGGACCCTCTTCGCTTGGACCATCTCGCTGTTACCTCGGCTGCTTCCTCCTGCTCCTGCCTCCAACCAGGCAGATTTTTTCCATTTCATACTGCAAGCAGCTCAGTTCCTCTGAGAGCAGCTCTCTCAGCCATAATATCTTTTGCCAATGGAAAAAGTGACACTAAAAATAAACTTGTTTCGGAAAGAAGCAAAGGCAGCTTCCAAAAATCCCCAACTAGAAAGGAAAAAAAGAAAGCAAACCACCACCACCCCAGTCTAGACAGCTGCACTAGGTGGAGGCAGTAACAACCAAAAGGAATAAATTAAACTGTGGTTAAGGGGAGAATTTGTCTCCCCTGATTGCAAGACAAAGGAAACCCAATTCCTTGTTTGTAGAAAGAGATGTTTGGGAATTTCTCGGGCCAGCTGAGGGCCTATTAGAGTGATGTGAACTGGAAATGGAGTTGAGGGCTTTGGCTGGTTGCATGACCCAAGTCTGGACCACACACAGGACGCAGGGCTTTGACGAGGCAGTGAGTGGTGGGAGGTGGCAACGCCATCTGTTATTCCACTGAGAAACAAAATGGGCTTGGGCTGCGTGGCCTTGGCACCGTCTGCAGTGACAAGGGAAGGAGAAGCAAGTCCTTCTCCTTCCAGGTGTCCAGTGCTGGTTCTCAAAACTGCCCAGCAGCTGTACCTGCATCAGTAATTAATGGATGCAAGTTGTGACCATAATTTGAAAATCCATGAGGTGATGGATTCCTCCTCTTTATCCCTCTGGCTGTGATCAAACTGAAAGCTGGGTCCTGCCCATGCTCTGGGTGGATTTTGCTGATTTATTTTCATGTTATTCCTGGGTGCTGTGGCTGCACAACTGGCAAAGAGGTTGGTGCTTTCTAGGACCTTTCTGGCTGTGTACATGTGCCACAAAAACTTTGACTCCTTTATTTGATTTGACGTGGGCAGGTTTTCATCCTCTCTGTGCTCACAGAGATTTCAGAGGGAAAACTTTACCACATTTATTTACTTCTTAACTTCTAAGGGAAAACTGAAAACTCACAAAAAATAGCCACAGTTGTACTCTCAGTTGTCTTTCTCCTCTTAATGAAATCTGTCATTGGTCTGTGTGTGATCTGTCTTGAAATATCTTTTCAAGAGTGGACGTGTAAGACATGGAAAGAAAATTAAGTGGTTTTGGTTTGGGAACTGTACCTGGAGCCTGGCTGGGTGTTGGTTCCCATCCCGCATCACACATAGTGGAGGGAGGACCTGCAGGGCATCATCCCTTGTGTCCTCTGTCCTGGAAATCAGCAGTTGCCACAAAAACAAGGCCAGCTCACCTGCCTCTAGTCAGTAAGGGACACTTGATATAAACCCCAGTGCCCAGCCTGAATTCCAGTTTGCTTATTAAGATTTTTCCTGTGTGAAACTCGTCCCATAACTTCAGCTGAAACCCAGATTTTTCTTTTCCTTTCCCACAGCCTTGCCCTGCAGCGGGGCTGCATTTCAGTGGTAAACAAACTGTGGAGGGTTTTGGTACCACCAGTTAATAAAATAGCTCAAAAGCACTGACAACCAGCTGGAAAAAGGGCTTTGCAGTGGGTTAATTTATTCATTGCTTGGAAGTTTCCTTTTTTTTAAATTGAATTATTAATTAAAATTGGACTGTTACTGTTTTTTTTAGGGTAGTAGCTGTTTACAACCAGACTCCTGCAGCCGATGAAATCCCAGTACCTCGGCTCAGCGGGAATTTGGTTTCATATCAAACCTGCCTGAGGACACGTGGAGTGTGGTGGTGTTTTCAAGCTCCAGGGAGGGCATTGCTGGCACAACAGGCGTTTGCAGAGGTGAAACTCGGGGAGCTCAGTGCTCAGGGAGGTTTGCTGCAGCGTCCCTGCCCGTGGGTTCGCTTCCCGCTCGCGGTCTGGGTTGGTTTGCCTGGGATGTGGGAACGCCGCAGAAACAGCTCGGGTTGGTTTTGGCTTGTTTTCTTCCTGTGTCAGGCAGGTTTAATATAAGCCATGCTGGGGGTTTAGCTGCTTTCCCAAGGAAACAAGCCTGATGTGTGCACGTCATCCACACCAGTCCGTGTTCTTTCTCCCTAAGTGAGGCTTTCTGCACCTCAGGGTCTGCAAAATACCTGCCAGTTTTGGGAGAGCCATGGGCTGGGGTGAGATGAGAGGTGCATTCTGGCAGCCCACCGAGGCACCAGTTGGGTTGTCACTGTACCTTTGTGTGAGACACCAGGGAGCTGGAAGGGAGGGAACATCGTGAGTGCTCCAGCAAAACCAGGTTTACTTGGGATTTGCTTCTACTTTGGCATGAACTGACCTGAGGTGCACAGCCACAGGAATCCCTACCTTGACAAGTGCCACTGCTGATAGGAAAACTTGGATTAAATGTTTATGCTTGCCTGGAAGGATCCAGGCTGCCAGAAGCAGACAGGCTCACCTGGAAATCACGAGCTGCCTGAAGCTGTTTGGTGTAAAGGGGAACCCACGAGGACCCTGTGACAATAAACCCACCCCGTGGGGGTTCTTCCAGGCTGCTCTGCAAACACTGAACACCCCTTGAGCTGGGGGAGCCTTGACTGTGCCTTTACTGTACCAACCACAGGGACCAGGCAGCCCAAACAGGGATACAGAGGGATAATCATCCACATGGTTCCCTGTGAGCAGTGGATAAAAGGCATCGTGTCCTTTCTGCCCCACCTGATCTGCTTCCTCCTCCCCAGCTCCTTTTGATGTTCGCTTTCACGGCGATTCCTCACAATGTGAAATCCATCCTGGTTTTAATGGTTTGGGGATGATGTGGTTTTTCAGAGGAGCAGAACAAGGATGTAGAGCTCTGAAAGATGCCTCTGCTCTTTATCAGCGATTTCTTTCAAGTACTAAATGCTTTTTCATTCCCTTTTTGTTCTGCAAAGGTGGATTCTTCCCCCGCCCTGTTTACTAATTAAAATTTAGTTGGTAAAGAATAAGCATATTGTCCCTGCTGCAGTTTGATCTATTGTTATTAGGGCTCTGTGTTGTTACAGATGAGATCAAAGAATTTAATTTATGATGGGTGGATAGGTCAAGTTCAGTCGTCTGAAGCGAGTGCTGGGTAGAAAGCACGGCCAGACAATGATGTCTTAAGCAGCAGCCCAGGCAGTGATCTTTCCCTTGTCATACAGCCCCACTTTCTCCATTTTTGACTCAAGCAGTCCTTTGGTTATAAATTTCAGGGGACAGCTGGATGCAGTCTACGAAACCCACTCTTCCTTCCCTTGGTACAATATCCATGGGGGATAATACACTGCCAGAGCAACCCAAGGCTGAAGATAAAGGAAAAATCCTTGGACCACGACTGCATGTTTCATGCAGCCCAACTCACAGGTTTGCATCATGTCTGAGTGCCTGCTGCGACTTCCTACGATATTTTTAATGTGATTTTAAAATATCCCTTGAGCTCCCAGCAAGAACCTCTAATTAAGACCTAAAGTCGATGCTGCAAATGTGATGTTTTAGTCACACCCTAATAACAAAAGGGGAACGGGGCGGGGGGCTGAGGGGAGAACAAATTTATTGGGTCTGCTTATGGTCTCTAGCTGCAATATTTTCCTTGAACTGTGCTCAAAGAGGAGTGGGTTGGATTATTTCCACTTCATCTTTATTTATTGCACATCAGCGTGCAGGGCTGTTATGAAACCAAGCAAGACACCCACCTCTCCCCTATGCCTATGGAAACCATGAGGGCTGGCTTGACATGCAAGATGAGTAACTTGGGAGCAGTTTTTGGGCTCTGTCACCGGGCCATGCCTGTGAAGGCATGGTTAGCATAGCTGTGTACGTGGGGTGTGCTCTCCCTGTGTTCTGCCCAGCTGGAGCCTGGAAGCTGTTTTGGGTGGGAACAGCATCTCCCTGTGTCTGCCTGGAGAGCTCTCAGCACCCCATGGGCTGCTGGAAGGGGAAGGGTAGCTCGGGGCTGTGGCTCTGCTTGGGATCGAGCAACAGGAGCTTCGCTGTCAGCTCCGTCACTGGGCTCTGCCTCTCCGTGTTCACTGCCCTGTCCCAGCAAGGGCTGTGGTTTCTTGGGGCCAGGCAAACTCATTACCAGGCAGCGAAGCTGCAACCTTTGCACAAGAGCCAGATGCAAAATGTCAGTGGTTTGAAGCAGCACAGTCCCTTTCCCTGACAGTGTCAGGGCTCTGTGGACGGGCAAACACCTCCTGCCCTGATGTGGTTGCTCACCCAAAGCAGCCCTGACATGGTTTTCACTGCTTGAGAAGGTTTGGGTTTGACCAATGACCCCATTTAAAGACCCCAGGGTGCCTTCTCCCTCACAGGGCTTCTGCTCCAGGTCCCTCTGCCTTGGCTGCCATTTCTTGCCCAGTGTGGTGGTTGTTCCAGCTTGTTGTGCTGATGCCTCCTGCTCCTCTCTCTGTCTTCTCCTGCTCCCAGGCTGCAGCCTCCATCCCTCAGTTGTAGATGAAATTGTGGCCACGATCAGGGAACTTATCTGGCATTAAAAAACCAAAACAGAGGAAGTTTGTTGTAAATTGGAATATTTTTTTTGTATTTTGGAGTGAGAGCAGTGCCTCAGGTTGGTTCAGAGTGTGGCCATGCACAGAGATGTGCTGGAGGGGCAATGATATACTGTGCATCAAGAGGGGAGAGGTTGTTTGAGGAGGGGGTGTCTTGTACCTGCCTCTCACCTGGGCTGCCACCCATGACGTGGTCTCAGGAGACCTGCCACAAGCCCTGGTGCAGAAACACTTCCCTCCAAAGGTTGTGTCAGAGGATCAGCAGTGGTATTTCAGCTGCGGTGACACAGTCATGATATTTTCAGAGCCTGGATCGTGATTTGACCTTTTTTGCGACTTCTTTTTGTCTTAAGCTTTGAGAGGCCAAACCCTGTGAGGTGTAACTGCAGCTGTACAACCCCACTCTGCCGCTTCGGTCCAGGGAAGGTTTGCTCAGGTCTGTTCTCCTGTGGCTTTCAGTTTCTCCCTCATCCATACCTGGACTGATAATCCACAGCTGTACCAGGGCAATATTGGAAGAGATGATGCTCTCAGGGCTTTTTTTTTTTTAATCCAGTGAGAAGTTGTAAATATGTTATAGCTCAGGCTGCCCTTGTAAATCTTGCAACCCAGGAGTTGGACCCGAGCAGCTCGTACAGTCTGGGTAAGCCTCAGGGGTGCTCACACACATCGAGAGGCTCATCCAAACCCAAACCCCACAACTCTTGTCATTTTCTCATTATGGCTCTGTCTGCCAGTCAACTTGGAAGCTTTAAAAGGGGAACTGGTGGGTGGCACAGTGTCTGTCTTAGTGTCTTCCTTGCATTTTCTGCCTCTTCGTTTCTGGGATAAAAGCTTCAGTTTTGTTTCTCATGACTTTACAATGCATCATCTTGGAAATCAATCTTCCCCTTCAATTTACTTAATAGTGCTGTCAAAAGTCATCAGCTAGAAAGCATTCGGTGGTGAAGGCAAGAAATCTTTTCAAACCCCACTCCCCTCCATGATGAGCAAAAGGGACAAAGCAAATCTTTTACAACTTCGCTTTTCTGTCTCAGTAAAATAAAAACAGCCTCCTGAGAGGCATTAGTAACTGTTGAGAACCAATATTTACATATAGCAATTTATCCTCATGTTTATAGAAACCACAATTAAATTTTTTTTTTTTTTTTAAATCTCCAGAAAATTATAATTAGAGATCCGCGGCCAAATTTTTGGGGGGGGGGGGGGGGAGGGAATTTAAAATAAAATAAATAAAAAAAAAAAATTTACGAGGCTTTTTAATGTCTGGAGATTTGTGTTGTTTGTTGCTGTTGACTAATACACAGAGTAAACTGCCCCGAGGTGACTCACGGGCTGTGCAGATGGGGAGCTTTGCCCTGGGCTCTCTGAGTTAATGGAGCAGGAAGAGACGCTGTGGAACCACCTCCTCCGGTCCCACGTCCTCGTCCCCCACTGCAAAAACCAGAGGGTGTGTGAAAACCCCTCCTGGAGACCCAGCTGCGGGAGTTCTGGGTTTTCCAGGCGGTCACATTTTTGGGAAGCCTGTGCTCTGACCCAACGTGAACGAAAACGGGATGAGCCGGGGGCTTCTGGAGGCTGAGGTGGAAGCCAAGGGGAGGGTGTGAGTGTGTGGGAGGAGAGCAGCTCTTGGAGGACAAAGTGGCTTCTTTTCAAACTCACCTCTCCTTTAACTGTGTGTTACCCAAGATGTGGAGGGGCTGGAGCGTGTCCAAAGAAGGGCGAGGAAGCTGGAGAAGGGTCTGGAGCTCAAGTCTGATGAGGAGCAGCTGAGGGAGATGGGGGGCTCAGCCTGGAGAAAAGGAGGCTCAAGGGGGAACCTTCTGGCTCTCTACAACTCCCTGACAGGAGGGTGTAGCAAGGTGGGGGTCGAGCTCTGCTCGCAGGGAACAAAGGACAGGACCAGGGGATACGGCCTCAAGTTGGGCCAGGGGAGGCTTAGATTGGTTATTGGGAAAACTTCTTCACCAGAAGGGTTGGCCAGCATCAGAACAGCCTTCCCAGGGCAGTGGTGGAGTCACCACCCCTGGAGGGATTTAAAAATCATGCAGATATGGCACTTGGGAACACTGGGTTAGTGGTGGACTTGGCAGTGCTGGGGGAGTGGTTGGACTAGACCTTAAAGACCTTTTCCAATCTTAAAAATTCAATGATTCTGTGATCCCCTCCAACTTAAATGGCTCTGTGATTCTTGTGGGCAAGACAAGGGGAGCTGTGCTCTGTCTCAGTAATGAACTCTGACTGTCCAGGAAAGCATTTATTTTTGCAAAATTAAAAAGTGGGAGGAGTGGGGAAAATCAATGGATCTGTTTATAGCCGTATAAAAAAGGCGGA
Organism: Lophotriccus pileatus; assembly: GCA_035583135.1. Taxonomy (NCBI): domain Eukaryota; kingdom Metazoa; phylum Chordata; class Aves; order Passeriformes; family Tyrannidae; genus Lophotriccus; species Lophotriccus pileatus. The sequence goes on along the minus strand of JAWWES010000018.1, from coordinate 3,200,734 downwards.
AAATTTAATGCAGACATGTGTTGCTTCACGTTCCCAGGGCAAAAACCTTTTCAGGATGTCCAGAGGGCAGGTGGTAAACAATTGATACCTTTGTTTATGTATTTTTAAAAGATGGAACGATGCACAGGAGGAGGTGAATGTACAGAACCCCTAGAGAGATGTTACATTCATGTGTGGACACTATAAACATTTTAGATACTTTCTCTGCATGTGCTTTAACTGCCACAGGCATTAATGAGCTGGGAGTGTGCCCAGATCCCAGTGCAGAGACCCCCCCTTTTCGACCCTGGGAGAAAGGTGTCCACACCAAGTGTGGTTGTCTTGGTGCCTAAGGGGTGAGAGAACAATGTGTGCAATGGAGGGGGTCAGTGGGAGGCTGTGCAGGGGCTTTCTTTGAGTCATGGTCACGTCTCTGGACGTGCAGAGCTGTGTGACAGCAGCAGGACTGCCCTTCTGACTCTCCATTCGGGACATCCTGGCTAAGTGGCACAATTCATCACTTCCAGTGTCACGCTTCCCAGTCTATAAAGTGATGAAAGTTCTTTCTCCTTATTGATTCAGATTTTGGGGTAAGGGGCTGGCACCTGGCATGGGGTTTTGGACCATTCAGCCCAAAAAGGCACAGGCTCTTGTAGGCAACTGACTGTGTTGGAAATACCCAGAGATGACACGTCCCTTTACAGATCTGACAGAGTATATATTTTTCTTTAGGGATATATATTGTTAGAGATACATCTTTCTTTCCTTAATCTCAAATATTTGGTTGGCTGTTACTTGTGTTTCTCACGGATTTTGGTGGAAGCCTCCTCTGGTGGTTTTACAACAGAACACAAACTTTTCACCTTTTCTGTTGCTGAAAGTGATCAGAAATAAAAGCCTTGCTGTGTTTTCTAGGGGGAGGTGAGAGGCTGCTGGTGTGAGACTATCCCCTTTCAGAGGATGATGAACTGGTCTAAGAGACCGCTATCTGAGTACAGATGAGATAACAGGCAAGGCTCAGAGATACTGTTCCAGGACCTCAAACATCCTCCCTGCCTTCAGGATCCAGGTGTTGCAAGTTACAGAGCTGATCCTCCTGACACCAAACACAGTTTCCTCAATTCGTGAAGCCAACAAAAGGGTTGACCACGAAGATCCAGGGCTAACAGGTGTTGTGGTGATTTGGTTTGGAGGGCCTGTAGTTTACCTTCCATGGGCAGGGAAGGTCCCACGTGCTCCATTTTCCCCGAACTGGTAACAGAGCTGAAGCTTTTCCCAGTGTAAATAGCAGGGTCCTCCTCTGCCAGGCACAAGGTCAGCCCACATCCAGCCCCACATCATATCACACCCATCCAAAGCCACCTGAAAATCAGCTTGAGCAAATCTGTCTTGGCCTGGGTGTAGTGAAGGGGCTTTGGGGAAAATCATTCCAAAATGTGAAGGCTTTCCTGACATCTTCACTAGCAATATCTGTTTGAAAATCAAGTGAGCTCTGGTATGGATCTCTATCCATTCCAGCTGTGGTGTTATGGCAGGAGGACAGAGGCACATTCCCAGGTGGGAAATCCTGCGGGGAGTGGTTGGTTCTGAGCACAGGGGTGGCCTGGCAGTGGGTGACACCACGGAGAGAGTGCTTAGACCAGGGAAGGGTCTGAATGTTTCAGCTGCAAACACATTTCAAGGTCTCTGGTTTGGAGAACATTTCCTGGGTTTTTAATTCATCAGCTTTCTTGTTTTTGTAGTGGGAATGAGGGTGGTTACCTTACTGCTCAGGGCTCACACTGAGCAGGGTGAAGATCAACCATTGCTGCTGTTGAGGCTTCACTGATAAACCCTGCCTGGGGCTGGATGAACCTACAAACACTGCCAGGTCTTCTGAGATGGGAAAATGAATTTCCCCCCCCCCCCTCTGCTTTATGTATTTTCTTAATGTGTGTGGATGCTCTATGTTATTAAAATCGATTACCTCCTTCACTTATTTCCTTTCCTCTGGACTCAATTATTTTGCATCTCTTTTTTTCTTTCCTTTTTTTTTTTTTTTTTAAAGTAGTTTGAAGCTGATACGAGAGAAATAACATCCAATCTGTATTTCTTAAGGTACAGGACCAGTCTGTCAGGCTGTTGGCACAAAACAACAATTGTTTTATTGTTGGGGTAAGTAAATAAGAACAAGAAGTCTTAAGTATTGGCATATGTTGATACGTGGCCAAAAAGGTCTCTAAACAATACATTTTCTATTCATTCCAGAAACCTCATACTCTGTTATTTCTCATTTAATGCTGTTGGCAAATACCCATGTCACCATCTAATTTTGACTGTAGTTCAACTTTTTTAGTGCAAAGCTAATCCTCATTATAGTTGTAAACATGTGTTTCATTTGGCCTCGTGTTCACGTGCTAAAGTGACAAAGGCAATCGAGGGTTTCTATCAGGAGTGGAGACATCCAGGTAAATGTTTTGGTCAATCTGCTTCATCTTTCACACAGGGAAAAACAGCCCAGTTGCTTAATGGAGAAGAATGTTTTTATAAGCCTCTCTGTGCTCTTGTGCTTGGTCTGTTCCCTGCTCTGCACCTTTATTTGGAAGAACAGGGCACACCAAGGAGGGAAAAGAAAAGTGAGTGCAGTGCCACCCACTAGATCAGGTTGCTCAGGGTCCCATCCAACCTGGCCTTGAACACTCCCAGGGCTGGGGCAGCCACAGCTTCTCTGGGCACTCTGGAGAGTGACTTTTCAACTGTGACTATTTCACTGTGCCTCAGTTTTCATGGAGAATTACAAATTCAGTCCTTAATGAGGACCTGCTCAAAGTGAACTCTCTTTAAAATGACCCTTCCCGCAAGGGTTCACAAAGCAGAAGCCCTGAAGTCACAATTCACTTTCAGCCAATTTTTTGTAAAATATTTTATGGTTTTCAATGGCAAATTCAGCCTGACTTGCCTGCCTCCAGCAGAGCAAGCAACAAACTGTTTATGAAAATGGTCTGATTCATGGAAGTCTGACAGTGACTACAACTGGGGTTTAAGTGCTGTCACCAAACTCCTGGAAGTGCACCACCTTAAAAACATCAGAAACACCTGAACCTACCAAGGACAGCAAGACAGTGATAACCTGAGCCAAGAAGGACCAGGCTTGGTTCCTCTGTGGTTTCTTCCAGTAGGATAGAGTAGAATATTTTCAGCTGAATGGGACCTACAATGATCATCTACTCCAACTGCATCATCTAGTGCAACAATTAAAATTATTCTGTTGAAGTTCCTGGTTAAAATGTACCTTCATGTTGGCTCTTTTACTAATTACTGCCAAGTTGAGATATCACCTGGGGATACATCAAAGGGAAGAGTTTGGAGGCACAAGGTGGAGGTGGAGTTTTGTTCCTGGATGTGGTTTGTAACGGGATGGGGTTGCAAACAGCCCCCAACCTACAGTAGTAGTGCCAAAACAGGGATTCTCCTGAGAACTCCCCAAGCAGACAGAGCCCATCTGCTTGGGCTGGGTGAGTACCACAACTTCAGCAGCTGGCAACTTGGGCAGGGCTTGTCTGTGCTAAAAGAAATATAGTTTGCCACAAAACATTTTTCTATATTCAAATACACACTTGAGCCACAAGCATTTCTCTGTGTTTTCCTACACCACCGAGTTGCAAATTGTCCTCTTGTATTTAAATGGAGCCCAAATTCAACCCATACATTTCCAGTCATTATCACCCCATTATTCTTTCTCCTTTTTTGCTATTTTTCTCACCAGGCAGTGGTAAACCCCAGGCCCTTTCTCAAACATGTGGTTGATATAAGAGGAAAGGAAAGTTCTTTTCATATATTAAAATGTTTTTAAATACTGTTTTATAGCAATCATGGTCATCTGCAAGAAATCAGTTTTCAAAGAAGCGTTTGATGGACTGACAATCATCCGACCCTGGGATGAGATGAAATGGTCCAATTCAAGCTGGAGTGGGACTCACTTTTCTGGAGAGCACATGAGTTTAGGAGAGAAGTGGTGAAGCTGAATTTTGAAACCGCCAATTTGGCTTCTGAAGCCTGCTGGGATCCAGGCTGGCAGTAACAGCAAAGTAGAATTTTGCACCATGAAGTTGTCACTCCAGTTTGACAGTGATGAAAACTGTGGCTCTTCAATAGCTGTTGGAGCACCTGAAGCATCTGTGCCACAGCATTGGTGGCCACCTTCAGCACAGCTGTGCTGGAAACGAGGGTGAAGAACTGCCTGAGCCTTGTGGCTGGACCAAGGCTGGAGGAGAGCTTGTTAGATCACATCAAATGATCCTGGAGGTGTGACACGTGGAGAGTTAACCTGATGGTGCAGTGGGAGGAGCTCTGACATCTCTGGTGTCCACAGCAGGCAGGTGAGCAGGAGACCAGTTCCTAGAGGAAAAATTCTCCTTTCTGCCTTGACCTCAGTGGGTTCTGCCTAGGGAAACCTCATCATTTAGGTGGGTTTTGGGGGGACATTGCTCCTGACACGAGGTTGTGGGCATGCCAGGTGCCTGTTCTGTGAGGATCAGAGTGAGCCAGGAGCTAAAGAGTATGGAAGAAGGTGGCCTGTGGAGTGGGCAGCAGCAAGGAGGAATGATAAATGTATCACACGAGTCACCCCACCTTTCACTGGACCGAAGCACAAATCCAATCACAACCTCTCATTCTCTTGATTAAAGATCTGAAGATTTTACTTCCTCCACCCAGAATTTCTGGGACAGGTTGTCCTGTGAAGGGCAAGCAGTTGGACTTGATGAACCTTGTGGGTCCCTTCTAACTCAGAATATTCTATAATTCCATGATTATTGTCCTTTTGATATACAGCATTTATTGCTCTCCAATGCATGCAGGATGTTGGCTTCCTACCCACTTCAGCTGATGGTTGAACTGCATATCGTTTTGTTTGTGTATGTAGAGAACTTTCAATATTAGGTTTCAATTGTTAATATCAAAAAAGCTCAAGAAAACTCCCTCTTGGCTGGAATTCATCAGGTTCTCAGCTGGCTGGTTGTGTTTTGAGTTGCTGTGCTCACCATGCACGTGGCTGATGTGCCTCCAGTGTGAGAGACCTCCTGGATTTTCCATCATTTATACTCTTTTTACTGGATGTCCACTTTCAGAAGCACCAATAACTTCAGGTTATTTTGCTTTTTCTGGTTTTATTCTCTTGGATACTGGTAAGGAACAGTCAAGGCTTTGGTGACCAAGACCCGACAGTGGCGCTGCTTTAAAAGTCATTCAGGCTTTTCAGGTGTCCAACTTCCAAACTACTTAGGGCACAAGGGGAAATGTAAACATTGTTCTGTTATTCAACCTACTACATAAGAGCATTGAGTCTGACAAGGCTCCAGGTACCCCTGTGCCCCGTCCTTCCCTAGATCAGACGCTGATATCCCTCCCCGGTGACATCCAATCTGCCAGGTTTGTTTTCACTATAACAATTGCCCACTGTAAATGTTGGTTACGCTCCTTCGTGCCTGCCCTGACAGGGCTGCTTCCAGGAGGGTTTTGCTGCCTTTCTCAGGGTTCAAGCTTGTAGTAGTTCTTTCTTGAACACAGTCAGGGTGTATTTAAATACAAGTTCAGCTGTGTGCTGCGTTTACTTGATCTCTGCAGGGAGGGAGGTGATTTCAGGTGTTCTTTTGAACCTTGTATCAAAGCCTGTCTTATTATATATATATGTATATATATATATTAAAGATAGGTATATGTGGTATTAAAATTTGTGAAACTTTCTGTTATGGAATTGGCCACACTGGATGAGCTTGTTGGCACAGCCCAAGGCTGGTTGCAGAGCATGAGATGGGTTTCAGGCTGTGCCACTGACAGACTTTATGCTGGACACAGCTCACGAGCTTGGAAGTTCTCACTGTACATACAGAGGGCCTTGGTAGGGGAGAGGCTGATGGGCCACAGGGCTGTTGCTGAGAGCAAAACTTGGTGTCTTTGTTCTGCACTGATCCTGCAGGGAAAGCAGAGCAGGAGCAGTTTCCTCTGTCCTCCCCATCTGCACACCCTGCTCTGCCTCTGCTGAACATGATCCATATTTATACCCAGGAGTGGCAAGGCCAGGACTGGTAAATGCCAACACTCTGTCTCTGCAACAGTGCAAGAACATTCAAAATGCTAATTTAAAGTATGAAATGTACATAAGGACTATAAGCAGTAACAAATGCGCTCTGACCAGGCAGGGGAGAATTACCCCTTCTGATCAGAGCTGGATGTAGAACAGGACCCTGGACTTTGATGTAGTTTGAATTAAGCTGGATTTCTGCACTGTGTTGTTTTTATAGTCTCTTCCCATCCAACAGAGATCTCTATTTCTTTGCTAACATGACTCTGTGCTGTGTACACTGCACATAGCTCAGTCCACTGCCCAGTCCACTGCCAGGGAATAGTTGTGCCATGATAGTTCAGGGCTCCCCAGGCTGGTGGATGGGATGGTCCTCCCCAGAATTCCGGCATCCAAGGTGAGACAGCTCCTTCCCAAAATCCTGTCCTCTCTCTTGCTGCACTGCAAGACTTCTCTGCTGGTCCCAAAAGCAGCAGGGAAGCATTTCCATCTAGAGAAGTTTGTTTCTTTTTATTTACCTTCGGCCTCTGGGTCAGGAAACCTTAATAATTTCCTTTTTATTAATTTAATCCATAGTTCCTAGTAATTACCATAAATTAAGCCTGCTGGGGGGAAAAACACAGCCAATAAACCAGAGAAACTGCTGGCTTTATTTGGGTAACGTCAGCACCTAGAGGATTGTTTCCTGCAGGTCAGTCCCTTGGTTGTCGTGATTAACTCGAGATCAGCAGAGAGTTTCCCGTCCACCTTTTAAACGAGGCTCGGACGTGCCAGGAATTCTGCTAATGCACAGGGTCCTATTAAACGCTTAACCTTGGTGGGAAATGAACTTTTTCTCGCCCCTGTGCAGGTAGTGGGTATTTCCCAAGGGGTGTTTCTCTCTGGGCTGAGCAAACTTGACTGGAGACGCCGGTGTGTTCTTCCTGATGGCGCTCACACGGGGAGGTGACAGCAGCGGACACGGATCCACTTGTGACACCCTGGAGCTCAGGGCACGGATGAAAACTGTGCGTTACCTGCAAAGAAAACCAAAAATGATCTGCATTTGCAGTGGGAAAGTACGTGGTGTCGTTTCGCAAAGACCCTTCTCTGGTCCTCCTTAGCAGCGCCTTTGGGAATGGGGCGCTCGGAGCGTGGTGGAGAAAGCGGGAATCATAACGAGCCCATGGGACAAGAGGCTGCCTCCAGGAGCCCACAGAGGCCCCACTAGTAAAGAGTTGCTGGTTTCCTTTTCTAACTGGGCTGAAGCCAGGCATTCCTGAGTGGCACCGGTCCTCCCAGCGCTGGAGAGGAAACATTCCCGTTTGTTAGCTGTGGAAGTGCATGCCTAAGCCAAAGGTTACCAGGCTGAGGTGATATTTTTGCATTCCTACGATGTCTTGGCTTTTTTAAATTAAATTCTTGCAACATGAGGATTTAATCCCTTCTGGTATATATGGTGTGCGTGTGTGTGTGCGTGTGTGTATATATATATTTATTTTTTTCTCCAGAAATTTCATCAGGCAAGTTATTTTTGTTTTTGAGAATTGGCTCAGATACAGGGTCAGTAACTTTCCATCCAGAGCCTGTGGAAAGGTTTGGGGTTTGAGGCTGAATAGAGGGTCAAGTTTTAGGTTGTACTTGAGTCGAAACAAGATCTGGGGTTGAGAGCCACTAGGGATGAAATCTGTTGAATTGTTCTTGAATATTTTTTATTAAAAATAATGGAAATAAGCAGTTTTCCTCTGGCCAAAAGCAGAGTCCTACCACATTGGTACTAACAAAATTAGTGGTTTCCAACATGGAATTGGGTTCCAAATCCAATCCCAGAAGGATAAGTTTGTAGTCAGAGACTCAAAGTGAAGCTCCAGCAAAACAAAAAGCATTTTGCTTATAGTCCTGTGCGGGTGGGGGAGGAACACAGACTGTGCCCTGATCCTGCTAGAATGGAGCTGGAAATCGCTTGGGACCAGAGAGGTGTTGTGGGACACCACCAAGGGGTGAAGCCAGCTGCAGGCAGAGCCCAGCTCTGCGGCCTGGGCTCCAGGAGCAGATATTCCAGCCCGGGGTTGCTTAAATGAACTCAAGGCTTTGGCCTTTCACGGGCTGTGCCTCTGGTTGCTCTGAGATCACACGCTCCCTGCCCTGCTTCTGCCGCTGGGTGAAGGTAGTGGTTTTTCCCTGGGGAAAAAGAAAAGAAGTTGTTAACTCAGGCTGTGATCTGGTTTCTTTTTCCTTCTGCTGAGATGCTTCTCCAGCTTTGAGATGATCAGGATGATTAAACCCACCTTCACTGATGTCCTAGAGAAAACACCCACAGCTGCTTCTGCTAAGCCAAGGAACCCTCTGCTCTGGCCCTGAAAAGGGGGTGGCACTGCACCTGATTTGAGCCATGGGGTAAAGATGGACCAGGCCAACAGCATTGGGAGACAAGTGCCCAGTTGCTCCAGATTTTAAGCATCAACCTCCTATTGAGGTGCCCTTGAAAATCTATCTTGGTCATGCTGGAGAAACTCAGTATTTCTGTGGTGGTTTTTCTCTACCGAAGCATCAGCTTGAGGTAAATCCTGTGTTAATGCCAGGGAAGGGCCCATGGGGGCTCTGCTAAGACCTGCCTGAGGTGGGTTTTTCTGTGTCCTGGCTGAAGGTGTCCTGGGGCAAAGATGCTCAGATTCAATGAGGATTATGCTGCTCCAGGAGCTGGTTCCCTTCTGGTGGCTGCTCAGCTGGGGAGGTCCCAGAGCATGGCTGGCACAGCCAACTTGGGTTTACCTGGTGATGGGAAGGGATGTCCTGAGCTCTTCCCTTGCTCTGGCTCAACAGAGCCCATGTGATGAGACGAAATGCAGGTCCTGCTCAGTGAAGGTGCCTTTGTTTCACCAACACTTCCTTCCTTGGAAGAAAAACGATTCCTCCAGGTCTTGACATCTGCTGCTGTTTAAAGGATTCATCATCATCACCACCCCGTTCCTCCCGGGGCCTCAAGGTATATAAAGCTTTATTCTTCCCAAATTTGTGATTGGAAACAGATATTGCGTGACGGTGTCCCTTTGAATGCCACGTCAGGGGTGGGAAGCTTATTAATTAATGGTTCTGCAAGACAGGAGCTGGTGGGGACTGGGGAGTTTTAGGCAGATTTTAGCCCCCCTTGGGCAGGTGGGTGGTGACCACCTGTGGACATCCTGCAGGAAGAATCAGCAGCGCTTGCAGCTCTCTGCTGGTGCTGTTATTTGCATTATCCAGGGATTCCCTTGTGACCCTTAGCAGTTTTTATTCGGGCTCTGGTGAATGGCTGTGTCAGAGGAAGAATTTCTCAGGTTAACAGCCCCCTCTGCTACTTGTCACCCCCTCGTACACCCACGTACAAGCCCCTGTGACCGTGGGACCAAGGGAGCAATGGGAAAGCGCACCTGGAAGTTTCTCAGAGGGTCCAAGCTGTGGAAAAAGCTCATAAAACACCTCCTTGAAGCCTGTCTCTTGTGGGAGGCTGTGTGTAACCTCCATCCTCACCCTCCATCAGATGGCTCTGAGGGGGGAGGCTGCAGCCACAGACACACTCTCACCATGAGCAGCCCTGAGCTGGAGGGGAGCCCAAGCTCTCTCTGTGTATTCAGTTTGCAGGGTCAGTGCTGATGGTAATTATTTCTTGATTCTCAGCATGGTGAGGCCCTGGCACAGGTTGCCTAGAGAGCTGTGGCTGCCCCATCCCTAGAAGTGTCCAAGGCCAGGTTGGACAGGGCTTGGAGCAAGCTGGGGTAGTGGAAGGTGTCCCTGCCCATGGCAGGGGGTGGAACTGGATGATCGTTAAAGTCCCTTGCAATCCAAACCATTCCATGATTCTTCTAACTGCAGGCCACTGAGAAATGAAGTGGTGCTCTGAAACCAATAAAAGGAGTCTGTGTGATCAGCCTGTTTTTCTGATCACCTCCTTTAGGGATACCTTTCATTACTTAAAACTTGGATTGTTCAGCTCAGTGCAAGGAGAGCTGCCCCTGCCTCCCCCCACTCTCCCTCCCTGCTGTGTCTGTGCACCTCACACACATAGAGCAGATTTAAGGACTTCACCAATTGCAAAGTAATAGCACTTGGCTGGTCTGACACAAACATGGACCTTCACCTTTAGTGATATTTGGTTCCTTCCTCTTTGCACATCTGAAATGTTTGTATCGTGTGGTTTTGTCCTTAGGAGGCCAATCCCTTTGAAAGGTGCCAGGAGTGGTTCAAAGCAAAGGATGTCCCACAGATGGGACCAAGCTCTGATGCTCTGTCATCTTTATCTCCCTCCACAGGCTCTCAGCAAATAACCTTTCAATTGCCAGGGCCATAAAAGATGTCAGGGGTGATTGAAGATGTGGCAGCTGCTCCATATATCTCCATGCAGCCAAGTCGCTCCCTCTGGAACAGTCTCTCCCAATATTTGTTACCAGCCTCCAGCGCTTCCCAAGGTCATTCCCAGAGCAAGCTGAGGATGTTGAGCACCCAGCAGGATTCGGTCCAGGTTCAGCACAGCTCCCTATTCTCATCCATCTGATCCTGCCCATCCCTGCAGCTCTGGGTGTCCTGCCCAGAGGCTGAGCTGGGAGCGTGTGGTCCTTGTGCAGTGCCTCAAGTATTGGTTACATCTGGTATGTTTTCTGTGCAAAATGGTTTTTTAAGAAATAAGGGCTTTTTTAAATGGGCTAAAAATTTTTACTGGGGCATCTGGTGTTGCAAATATTTGAAAAAGTTGAAATTTTTTTTCTTTCTTGGCAGGAAAAACAGTTCAGCTTTTTGCCCACTGCAGTCCAAGAACTATTGAATACATTTTAAAACAGATCGTTTGGGGGGTTTATATCACTGTTTTTATGGTACTGAACAGAAGAGTCTTTTCTCCTTAGAACTGGTTCAGTATCCTGAGTTATAGTTGCCCATTTCTTGGCTTATGGGGAGCTATGTGATTTACACCAGTTAAGAATGTCAAAGAGCTTCAAGAAACCTTTGAAAGAGCGAACCAGAGGAAGATGAGCTTTTGTTTTCCTTCCGAGATATTCGTATTCTTGTTGCAGACCATGCCTGGATTCACTCCATTGCTGTTGTGAACTGTGAGACTTGAACCAGTCCCTAGTACGGAGAGAAGCTCGAAGGTTCCCTGAGCAATTGGAAGGGATCTGAGGGAATCCAGCCCCAGGGATGAGGTGAAACCAGCCACTGCAGCTGCTTTGAGCTTGTTCCAGTTATTTTTTCCTGGGAATGACCACAAGGTTACAGGATCTGGGGTTTTTTTGGTGTGTGTTGCTTTCTAACTTACTGAATCATGATTATTTTTTATTATTTTTTTTTCTTGTGCTTGTTGCACTCGGATATAGCTTTGACAGAAGCTGAAAGAACCTCCCTTGTCTGGAGGGTGGAACTGGACCTGCATTTTTTGCATCAGAGTTGAGTGCCCTGAAAACCGCAGATGGTACAGAGGGATAACACTAATGCTCTTTTGAAAAAAAAAAAAAGGGGGGGGAATGGGAGGGGAATAGGAATGGGGAAAATAATTATAAAAAAGCAGCATTTTGTTCATAACTGATCTTGTGCCTGTGCGCTGAAAAACCCTGTATGTGTGACATCAACCTGTGCCCAGGTGGTAAACCATCTTGGGAAACTCCAAGTACACCTGGGATACCCTTGCACACAAAACCAGATGGGTTTTCAGCTTATTGTGTGGCTGGACAAGTCTTGGTGCTGGCAGGAGGAAGGTGGCAGGAATAAGGATCAGGGGATGGGGCTGGGAATGCCCTGCAGAGGCAGCTCATGCCTGGCTGTGCTCGTGGCCAGCGCTGCAGTCGCTGTAGTTGGGATTTGCTGATGGAGAGGTCTGTCCCCCTCTCTGACCCAGGGTGAGACCTCTTGGGGACCTGAATGGCCAGCCCTGTGCGAGGAAGGGAAGGGGGTGGTGCTGGTGGAGGATCCAACCTGCCCCTTGGGGTCCCAGCTGCCATCACCCTGGCACAGCCACAGCACCAAACCACATCCTGGCCAGTCCCACTTCTCAGCCTGGCCTCGTGCCCGGGTTGTGAAAGCGGGCAAAGGGCAGATGTGTTGTTCTGGCCTTAATGTTTGTCCCATGGCATTTAAAAAAGAAATAAAGACCTGGAAAAGCACACAAGGACAAAATCCTGAAATTCTTGAGTTATTTAGATTTGCTCAAGTGCTGCTGGGCTTGTCTCTGCCTGCTGCTGGTGCCAGAGTTTCTGTAACTCCCTGAGGGTTTCTACATGTGTGTTTTCATACATAGACCTGCTCAGTGAGATTTTGCTCCAGTACTGCCACAGCACAAGCTGGACACTTACAGATGTCCATCATTCACTCTGACCAAGACACTTCTCCCCCCAGCCTTGGTAACCTGTAGCTGGATCACATGTCTCCAGAAGAGAAATTCCCTCTTTGCTTTGAAGACGGCAACTGCAGAGGCATCCGCCGCATTCCTTCCGGACGTGTTCCAGTGGTTGGCTGCCCTCATTCCAAACCAGATGTCTCCTCTCTGATTTGAATGCTGCTGACTTCAGATTCCTGCCATTAGACCTTCTCCTGCCTGTTCCTGAGGGATGTGAAGAGCTCCAGGTTATGGGATAGCCAGGCTGCCGCTGCCCCCCAACAAAGCACCACCTCAGGTGTCCCACACCAGCTCCCTTTCCCTCAGTGCTACTAAAGCAGAGCTGTTGGGGTCAGAGAGATCAACAACACCATAAAACACTTCAAGCATATTCCTTCACCTTGTGTTGTGTCTGTGATGGCCATTCAGTGGCAGCAAGGCTTTCATGTGCACAGCCCTGGTCTGATTTTTCCATTGCTGACTCTCTTTGACCTACCTGCTCGGTACAATGATGTGGGTTTGTCCTTAGTCCAATTTTCCTCCTCTTAGGAAATGATAAATCTGTTAGGATGTGTATTTTTTTTTTTTTTGCCTGATTTTTTTTTTAAGTATCAAGCCATAAACGTTCCACAGTATCATCTTGCCACAATGCTGATTGAAGTTAAAGGATTGATCCACTTTCTGATTGACCAATGGACATTTTTTCCACAAAAAATTCCTGGTGAGACGAGGCGAAGGTGATGGACAGCCTGACCACCAGTGCTGGTGAAGCCAGTGCATGAGTCCTCACGGACAAGAAACTTGGGATTTTCTTCTTATCAACAGTGTAAAGGTCAGGCTTGTTTTTGTTGCTCAGCTGCACGTACAGAACAGTGTCTGTTTTCTCTGCCGAGCTGTCCTTCCACCTCCTTCCCCTGTGGATTTTGCTCTTAATTTAATTTGTTTGCAGCCCAACCTTTGGTAGCTGAGGCAGAAACACTGGCAGAGACAGACTGTAAGACTGGAAAATATCCCAGAAGGGGTTTGATCCTGCAAAACGCTGAGACTTTTGCTTTTTGGATTGAATGTTGGGCTCTTCTAATTGGAGGGGGCACCTGGTCTCAGCCCATTTTAAGCATGATTGGCATTTCTGAAGCACTTTAGGAACTGTGAAATCATAGAATCACAGAATGGGTTGGAAGGGACCTTAAAGATCACCCAGTCCCAACCCCTCTGCCACAGTGGACACCTTCCACTAAACCAGGGTGCTCAAAGATTTAAAGGAAGCAAAGCATTGTCCATAGAGCCAGTGGAAGTATTTGTGCTCTCTCCCTCCCCAGAAGTACATCACAGTAACTCTGAGGAGAAGCACGTGCTCATTCACAGAAGATGAGCTATAGAAGAGTTATCACTCATCAGAGGAGATGTGGGCTTAATGCAAAAAAGAGCCTGAGATTGCAAAGATGCTCAGCACAGCCCGTAGCTGAAATGTGTTGTGATACCCCTGGGTAAAGATCAAACTCTAAAGGTCTCACCGACATCTGATTCTCCTCAATTTTAGTTGGATCCAAATCTAGCAAAAGGGCATTTTTATGTCTGGTCACAGTCCAAAAAGATATAGCAAAATCACCTGGAGTTACAAATGTGTTGCAGAACCTGTCCCTAATCACATTAAGGGCTCTAAACTGTAAGGCTCGATTGTTTGCCAAATGAAATATTCTCCTCTGGTATTTGCAGAAAGGAATTACAGTCTGTGAGTCATGTTTTTCATTTGGTATTGAAGTGCAGTTTCTGTTTTACGGACCCAATGCTGAGCTTGGGGAAGGAGTCCTTAAAAGGGCTTTGTTTGTTGGGAAGTAAGGGTGAGGTGTCTCTGTCATCACACCCACCTTGGGACTGGCATCCAGGGCCTGGGGGCTGCCCCTCAAGTCCCCACTGGGCTGGTGTCACCTGCCCTGTGTGATGCTGTGGTGCTGGTGATGCTCAACAGCAGCAGGATTCAGACAGTGCATTTTGGGTTCACAGTTTCCAGCCGGACTTTTGACCCCTTGAGGTTCACCGTGTCGAGTTTTGTTCTGTGGTTCTGAGAGAGAGATCTTGTTGGCTGTTGGATTTGAGGTTGTGCTTAAATAAATGGAAAGGCTGTGTAATCATGGGGCTCTGGTCTTCAGAGCTTCAGAGACAGGCCCTAAGATTGTAATGCTCACTGCAGAAATACCTGGTGGGTCCCCAGTGTCCCTCTGGCTGCTTCACTGTCCCAGTGACCACTGGACTCTCACTCCAAGCTTGAAGTGCCTTTGGCTCTTCTTTTTGGCCAATCTGGTATTAGTTGGCCACCAGCCACAGTCACTGGTCTGGAGATGACCTGTGGTTTGTTCAAGAGCTCCTGGCCTAGTGGGAGGTGTCCCTGCCCATGGCAGAGGGGTTGGAATGAGATGATCTTTAAGGTCTTTCTCAACCTAAATCATTCAGTGATTCTCCAACCAGATACCACCCAGTAAGCTGATGAATTGGGTGACATGGAGTTCTTGCAGTGGGTAGAAATTGGGAACAGTGAAATCAAAGAAAGGAAAACATTCAAAACACCAAATCCCTGCTGAGAGGAGAAACAAGGCAAGAGGGTTCAGAAAGCTCCTGTCCCCCAACCAAGGAGGATGGACCTTGCCCAGGCTTTGTAAGTACAAGCCCAGAGCTGTGAGAGCTGAGCCAGCTCCGGGGGCAGCAGGGAGATGCTCTTGGCTCAAACCAGAGCTGCTGTTAAATGAGCTGCCCATCACACCACACTTAATTACGCTTAAGCTGAAGGACACGCTTGCCCAGAGTCGCCCTGCGTCCCACGGGAAGGAGAACCCAAACTGGCTTTATACCACCTCATCCTCAGAGCTGGGGGCAGGAGGGGTGGGCAAAGCTCTGTAATCCCTGGGGAGAAGGGGAGCACACCCCCTGGGCTGCCCAGCAGCCACAGCTTGCCCCCAGCGTGCCCCCTCCTCATCCTCGGGGAGGAAGGAAGCGCAGGGCCGGGTCAGCAGTCGTGCCTGGGGGATTTTGGCCTGACTTCTTGCAGTGTCTTAATATACCCCAGCTGGCAGCAATAATTGGAGAGTTATTAAATAACTGTCTGCAGCGACATACAATCTGCAGAGCACTGTACCAATTATTTTTCATTTGCTTCCCTCTATCTCAACGTGTCTCTATCTCCCCGTCCTGCCCCGCTGCCATTCCCAAGAACAATTTACTGTAGTGATTGGAGGGCAGTGAGATCTTTTCCAACAAAGAAACTACTTCATTTTCTGCCATGGTTAATGCCCCAATTTAATGAGTCCTTCATATCATTCTCACCACCCTAAATTAAAGGGTAGCCTGTGCAATTAAACTGTTTAGCTTCCAGAATGCCCTTCACAGTTATCTGCAAAATGGGTTGAAATGCAGCTGCTACTAATATTGCTTGTATTAAAACTGGCAAAGGAAAAGCCACTTTCATCTCTTTACTTTTAGTAGTGTGCCTTTACTTTCAATTAAACTAATTTTTTGCACCATTTTGTTCCTGATCATTGTCCCATGAGATTTTCCCAGCCAGGAAATATTTCATGCAATACATAACTGTAGATCCTTAGTCCTTCATGGCCGTGTCTTTTGGGAATGAGGAGAGAGATGGGATTTGCAGCTCTTTGACTAATTTATACCAGTACTAATCCAGAGTAAAGCTGTAGGTTGCAGTGGATTTACTCCAGGTTTAAGCCTTGTTAGATGATAATTGCTCTTTCTTCTCCTTTATTTTTCAGATCAGAATTTGCTCCTTTTTTTCCTGTCTTTTTAAATGTAGAGGTTTAATGAAGAAAATAATTCCCCTCAAAAACCCTTCTCCACAAATGTCTTCTTTGCATCCAGAACCTACTGCTGTATTCCCAAGGGTCATATAACAACCTGCATTACAGAGCATCCTTGAGGACCTCCCACTTCTTTCCATCAGCAGCTGCTTCACCCGTCCCACTCAAGATGAAAAATGGCTGCTTTTTAAGAACATGAAAGAGGTTTGTAACTGCTTGGGCTGGAAGCAGAGTGGGGACCCCCCAAAATGTCAAAACAGAGGCAAGAATTGTGGCATAAAAATAGCTCTTCTTAGCCATTTAGCTGAGAAAGGCTCTGCAGCAATCCAAGGAATTCTGTTTGGGATGCATCTGCAGGGAAGTGTCTTCCTGCCCCAAACCTGTTGAATTCCAATGTTCATTTTAATGATCTCATTTTATAAATAATGGAAAGAAAAACAATGCATTCAATAGAAATGAGATTAGAAATAGGAGGGGAACGTATTACAAATGCAAGACTCTGTAGTTATTCCAAGGAAGATAAATCTAATTTTAAGTGGTCTCCAGTGAAACAGTGTCTTGCTAAGACTAAAACAAAGTAAATCTGGTTTTGTTGATAAATAGAAGTGTGTGGCAGTAGCAGGGAGTGTTTTCCAACACTCTTTGGTTGTCATAGTATCCTGAGACTAACACTACCTGGGGTTTACTCTTGGCCTCACCACTGTCTCTCTGCAGTAAATCATTTTACACCCTGTGCTGGAGTCGCAGCACAAGCTGGAAAATCAAACTTCAGTGAACAAATGTACAATGACATCAGTGTGTGACCCTCAGTAAGACTGTCACTGACAGGCTTCTGCCTCAGCAGGGCCATGGAGTTTGGAGTGGAAAGTGGAGTTAGTGGCATTTCAGCAACCCATGCACAGTTTGCTTCAGACTGTTGTGGGAAAGGCTCTTGGTGGGAGATCTTTTAATCTGGGGCTGGATCTTGTGTGTCACCCAGTGTAGACATGCTGCCAGCAGTGGCTTGAAAATTCTGGTTTTTTTGCTTTTTCTGCTGCAATTTGGTCAGATTTTCAGTCCACGTGTTTAACAGGCAGCAGAAAGGATGTTTGCTCTGTAGAGCTCCCCTTGAATCACTTCTCCATCTGTTCCTCGAGCTGCAGTGAGGAAGGGTCTGCATCAGGGATTGCTAAGAGGGGCTGAACTGCAAACGCCAGCTCAGCAGGGAGGTAACACCACCAACTGTGTTCTCACCTGACTGAAAACACACTGTCCCTTTCCATCCCAAACCTGGTGGCTGGGAGGGAAGTGCTGGCACGAGCCATGATGGGATGGATGGGGTGAGATATCCCGAGAAGGAATGTCCACCCAGGAGCTGGCACGCGCCGAGCCGGGTACATAGACCTGCACGACACAACCCCACAGCCAGCTGCCACGTGGGCTGGAGCTGGAGAGTGGCAGACCCTCCTAGCTGGGAGCTAATGATTCCCTTCAGGATTGCATCATTAGATTCAAACTGAGTCATTATGAGGAGATTTGGGAAAACAAGCCAGAATTCATTGCTGAGGAAACACGCTGGAGCTGCCGCAAGGGCCTCCTGTCGGGTGCTCGGAGGCACAGCCAGAGCCTCACTCCTGGGGCCCAGGACTGCTCTGCCCTCGGTGGCAGGAGCTGAGATCCATGAGATCCATGCCTAGCGTGGGCTGGCAGGATTGTCCTGTTACACCACCCACAGCCGCGTCCTCCTGCCATCTGCTTTCCCCAGGACACCTGTTATAGGAACAAACAGATCTTAGGGCAAGGGGAGACACTGAAATTGTGAAATTTACTCCCATGCAATCCTGGCTGCAACCCCAAGAGCAGCCTCAGCCTCTGCCAGCAGTCACAGCATCCTCTCCTCTGGTGTCCAGCTGTTGGCAGCCCCTTTGCTCCAGGTGGAGGGATGGATATTTGCCTGCCCTGCTCAGTGCCTGTTGCTGCTGCTGTGGGCACAGCTCTGCAGGGTGAGTCTCTTCTGCCATCAGCAAAAGCATTTTGGCAGGTGTAGTGGAAGGGCTGGAAAGGGGTTCCCTGCAGATTGCTTCCTCTTTTGTACAGAGTTCAGCATTTGATTGGAAACCCAACAAAACCACACCTCTGGGATCACTAGTGTTTGGGCTACACCTCATTCTGTGGAGCTGCCTCTGAGCCACAGGATTTCTACCCCACGGTCACAAAGCTTTGGCTTGAAAATGCTGGAAGAACAGCAACATCCTTTAGGAGGAGGGCAGGGAATGTGGTGTGAAGGATGAGAAAGGTTTGAGTGAGCAGCAAGAGAAAAGGAACTTGGGGAGCAATCCAAGGCTTGATTGCAGGTTGGCACTCAGTCACTGACACGTGTGATCATCAATCAGCAGAGATCAGTTACTCAGGAAGCTTAAACACCTACCAGGAGTGCAAGTCAGGGATAGAGACCGGAGTGGATGGATCCAGGACTGTTCCTTGCCTCTGCAGAAAGGTGCTATCCCAAAATTACTGCTGGAAGAGACCAAGCTGTGGCCACTGAAAGTGAGCTGAATCTTTGCTAATATGTTCATAAAGATGTAAGGCCTGGGTGTTTGCTGAAAAAGAAGTCCTTGCAAATAAAATAAGCAAATGTTTGCCCAGAAAGGGAATAAAATAATTCAGAAATACGTTGAGTAATGGTGAAACTCCTCAAAAATCAAATATTTGGAGGAAACAAGAGAGTGAAACCCTGCTGAGGTGAGCCAGCTGGTTGATAGCGAAGGCAACAGAGACTGCTGAGCATTTCCCATCAAACATTTCCTAGAGATCTCCATGCCACAGATGCTTGAAGAGATGATGAATGGCTGATCCCAGGTAAAACCTCTACCAGCTCAGCATGAACTCATCAGGAACGAGGAGGTTTAAAGGAATAGGGCTCAGAGCATCACAACCCTTGTTACCACTGCCCCACATGGTGCTTTCCACAGGACTGGCAACAGAAAAGGCTTTGTGTGTCCTCACAGCTGCATGTGATGCCAAAGCCAGCAGCACAGGTGACAAACTCACCAGTTTGGGGCACTGGAACGGCAGTTCACCCTCTGCCCAGTGGCTGCAGGCTCAGGACTGGCTCTACCAGGTGACCCTTCGAAATTAGAGCCACAAAATCAGGTTGAACCTCCAAGAGTGGATTTTTTCCCTCCAAACTCCTACCAAAAAGCAGCAGCTCCCTGCAGGGTTTGCGTGAGGGAGAAACCAGGTAAAAACTTGGTGAATTGGGGTATAAAGGCTTTCCTTTGCTTCCTCAGCAAACAATCTTGTTGCAAATAACTTCGAGCCCCCAGTCTTGTTCTGTCCTAGGCGGTGCTTAAACTGTCAATAATCCTGAGGCTGCTGTCACAGCGCTGTTCAATGGGGGTGACAGATTATATCTCTAAAGTCCCTTTATTGGACCTTGTTCCCAGAAAAGCTTGCAAATTGCTCTGATCTTACCAGACAAAGGCGTTCCTCACTCTCGGAGTCCTTGGATATCCTACACAATAAGGTAGGAATTGGTGAGAATTACCCGAGATAAAATATCCCTTACAACATCAAAGTTCCTGATCTCTTAGCTGTCAGCTGCAGGTATGTGAAGGTCCTGACAGGCTGAAGATAGAAGGAAGAGATAAAGCAAAAAAAAAGAAGGGAGGGGGAATGGAGAAATTCTGTGGATGAAAGGTTATATCATTGGATTTGGCACAAAGATGTCAGTGCAGCGGGTCTGCACGGCCAGCTGCGGTGTGAGCAGGGCACTGGGCTTTCACTTCTGAAACGAATCAGCAGCAGCTGATATCAGGTGACCAAGGACAGATCCTGATCCTTGTCACATCAGTGGATAAGGAGTTGAACTTGGATGATCTTTGTGAGTCCCTTGTAACTCGGGATATTCCATGATTCTGTGATAAAGGAAGCAGGAGTAACTGAGACCAGGATACGGCTAAATCACGATGGTACAACCCACACATTTTCCCTGTCCCCACACACTCAGCTGCTGGTTGGTTTTGCTCAGTTAAACGGCTGAAATGGGTCAGTCCCGGGGGGGATTCACTGGTGTGACACAAGATACCATCCTTTTGCCATCGTTGCTCTGCGCATTTAATAATTGACCTCCCTGGACTCTTCGCAGGAGCTGTGGCAGGAGAGCTGGGATCAGACTTCTACCCATGCCACAGTGGATCACTAAACTCGTTGCAAAAGTCCAGCTCGTTGGCAGCAAAGCCACAGGTAAGTTTGAAACTGATTTTCACAAAAACAGAGTCAAAGATGTTGAACTGAAACAGGATCTGGCTTGTTTGTCTAAAATCCTGCCCTTTCACACCACAAAGATCGGACAGACCTTCCCTCTGCTCACTGCTCCTGCACACCTAATCCTCCTCTAAAACTATGTTTTAGGGCAGATCAAATACCTTTAGGTTCCTAGAAAGGGCTGGTTTTGGCAAACGCACAAAATACTTTTCTCAAATGACATAAATATCGTATGAGATTTGCTGCCTTGCCAAAATGCAAACACACACACATGCACTCCTAACTAAGCAGCATTCTTTAAAAGTTAAGATCATTGCTTAGAAAGAAATATAGAGCATTTTATAAATCCAAATTGATCACGCACTGCGTGTGTCGAAAATATGTACCAAAAAAAAAAAAAAATGGAACCCCCAAACTCCATTAAACCACTTCTGAGACAATACATCACTGCACCTTTATATTGCACCGAGGGGTTTAACAACCCTTCTCCAGGAAAATATTTTACTAGGTAACAAAAAAAAAAAAAAAGTTATTGAAAGCATATATTTGATACTTTTGGCAATTCATTTTACTACTTGCATTTCCAATTCATTGGTACAGTTCATGAAAAAAAATATTTTCGCAGTTGGGTCATGTTATTATTTCTCTAATTTTTTTTTTTTCTACTTGAAAGTCATGATAGGATTTTTTTCCATGAAACAACAAAGAGAGACAAAAGCTGCTTGCTTGGTGATCCTGTAGATGTTTTAGGGCCTGCTGGAAATGCAGAATACACACAAACATGCCTACAGGGAATTATGGCATCTTTCTGCTTTTCTGTATAACCAACTTTATATCTGAACAAGTTAAAGTGGAACTGGGGAAGAACCAGTAGGTTGAATCTTCTAGGGAACAAAAAGAAGGTATCATTTATTACAATATTAAAATCTTTTAAAAAATTAGATGATTTTTCTTCAGATCACCTGAAGTGTCCCTGGCACTCACCTCCTGTGTGACTCAGCCTCACCCTCCAGCACAGCTCCTCTCCTGGCTGGTGTGAATGTGCGTATCCAGGGGAAAGCCTGGCTTGAACTTGACCTGCTCACAGGATTCCAGAAGGCAAAGGAATTCCAGGAGAGGAGGAAATAAGCATTTCCTACGTCAGACTAACAGCAGATCTTCACTACAAACTTAAGTTGGGCTCAGATTCCTTTTCCCATCTAGAGAATAACTTTTCACCCAAAGCTGTTCATTCTTTAGCCCATTTTATCTGGCCATCATGGGAATGTGGGCATGCACTGGGTTTTGCTTTCCCTTGGGCAGAAAACACACTCATTTTGAAACAAACATAAATCATAAGTGTAACCCTTCAGTGCCAGCCTGCAACCCATCCTCCCTTCTCCCTCCCCACCTGCCCCTTTCCTTCACACCTCTCCCAGAAGGCTTTGATGGAGAGGCTCCGTGGAAGGACCCAGGTGATCTGTGCTCTTGGAAGCTCTGTTGACCTGCAGGCCTGTTGGTCTAAACATCCACACAGCGATTTCTGCTTATTTAACCAAACTGCTCCTGGACCATGTGTGTGTTTTTATACCACTACAGGAAAGTGTAGCCTTCTCTTTGAGAGAGATCCTGTGAGTACCCACGAGAATGTTGGACCCTTGTTTGCCTGGAGAATGGTGATTTTCCATTCTAATTGTTTCCTGTATGGCACATTTCCTTAGATCCCAGCTTCCTGTCAGCTCTCCTCCTCACTGCATTTCTTTCCTGATGTGTGTGTAATTACAACCATGAAAGTCCATCAGCAAAGGCAACATCAATTTGAAAGATTAACGAATCTCACGCTTTCCCTCTCTCCTCCCCCCCCAAAATTAGAAAGCCCACTCTGTAGTTTCCAGCACACATCTATCATTACACACTCCTGGGTCTCAGGTAAATTAGCAACCTGATTCTTTTCCCTGCTGTCACTTAGAAGAAAAGGGCTTCTTATTTGCCATCCAAGGAAAAGTACAGTAAACCTAGAACTAGATAAAAGGGAAGTAATCAAATATATTTAACTGTACTCAGCCAAATCCCATTGTTCGTATAGATGTTAGCTGGTGCACTGGAAGAATTAAGGAAGCCTTTTTTTAATAGGAAATGGTACTGCTTGATTGAAAAGTTCAATGTCTAAGCTACTGTTCTTCTTCTTAATTAAAAGGAGTTCAGCTCTATGTATAGATAATTTATATAAGAATGGCATATGTTTTAGAAGAAGTTTCATGTCCTTGCTCTTCCATTAATCAAGTGTATTTGGGGTGAGCACAGCATCCCTCTGTTTTGTTTTTTTTCAGAGATGGAAAATGCCTCCTCAGTGTGGGAAGTTTCCTTGGATTGTCCTTCTCACTTCTACCTGAAAGAAGTGGGCAAAATAATTTTAGATAAGCCACCTCCTACGTACCAGAGGGCACCACCTCCACACCGTGTGAAGAACAAACAGCTTACGGGGTGTGGGGATAATGTAGGGACAGACTGAGCATCGTGAGGGAACATCCTGGGATTATCTCATGGAGATTATAACCTTGGTGAGGGCTGTAGGAGAGCACAGAAAGCCTTCAGCTGGTGCTGGGACCACAGGTTTTGAAAATACATGTGGACAACATCACGGCAGTGTTTGTACAAGGGATGCTCCTTCCCCTGGCAGCTGGTTGTGTGGGAAAGGGGGAATGCGCCACCTCTAGACGGCTGCCGTCGGTGGTCACACACACAAGACCTTCCTCATGGAAATCCCTCCAGTGCCAGAGCACACAGAGTGCATGGACCAAGACTAATCTCATTGGGAAATATACCCAAATATACCCAGACTCACCTCTTCACCCTCAGGACCCAATTATCTTGCAGGTGTCCCTGTGCAAACAGCGCGAGTTTTGCTGTGGAAATGTTTGATTAAGATGTTCCAACACAAGCACTGAAATTCAGGTCCATGGACTGAGGGAAAGCCTCCCCGACCTGTAGTCTAACCAGCACACAGCTTAGCTCAGTTTTGTGCTCAGAACACACTGTTTTGGGTGCTAAACAGCCAGGTAAGTGACTGGGACTCTGCAGGGAGCCTGTTTTCTCCAGGATGATGAAGCAGCTCACCCTGATGTCCATGGGTATAGCAAGGCATTATGATCCTGGACTCCACTTTTACTTTGCTCGGATGAAACATCACAACTCAACGTTGTTTCAGTTCTTTGGGGAGAGGAAGGAGGCAGACAAGAGCCCCCACAATGTTTTTTTACATGCCTGAGTCAAATTACCTTCCCTTCTGTGGGACTTCTTCTGAAGTAACAGATCGTACTGTAACCAAATATTGCCATGCAGGAAAGCCATTTTCCATCCAGCAAGGAGGCTTCTTCCTTCTCAGCAGCCGCTGAAAAGGGCCTTTGTTCTCAGGCTGAACACCTGGAGAGTGTTATCAGCAGTGGCCTCTCCCGGCTGGTGCGCTGAGCAGCTGTGACAGGAGCCAGTGGCATTGGCATCGGGGGCGGCAGCAGCATCTGGGAGCTGCTGGCACCCGAAAAACATCCTGTTGGTCCATTGCATGGGCAACTCTGGGTGGTTCCCCTCTTCCGTAGGGACTGGGGAAACTAGTCTGGTCTGTACTTTCCTTCTTTTTCTATCCTAAAATGCACAGCCTCACGCCAAAGAGTCTTTAGGCAAGTCAGGGATGTGACAGCTCTGTGGGGAATGGAGAACAAGACTCGGGCATCACCTTTCTGGAGAAGCTGGTAAAGTGAGGGGTGAAGGGCTGACTCAGAGCACTGGTGTCCTGGGCACATGGCTTGAAACTACACCTCGATGAGTACAAGGTGGAACTGTTGCCTGGCATGAGGGGTAGGACATCCAGCAGAGAGGGAATCACCTGATATGACCAAGGACAAGATTGCACAGCAGCTGATGTGACCCTGGGCACAGCTTTCTGCTCTGTCCACACAGCACCACTTCTGTTTGTGTCCATGAGAAGACAGTCAGACCCACAACTGCTCAGAAACTCAAGGAAACCCAACTCATTTGGCCCATCAGGTGATTCCCTGAAGGCAGAGGCTCCTTTTCCATACACTGCACTGTATAAACCATCACTTCCAGAGATATCAACTTCAAAATCAAAAGGTTTTAATTCTTTTGCTGGATTTACGTGACTTAAAAATCTGCACAGGGTGAGAAAAAGTGGAGAGTCAGAAAGCAGAGGCTGTCAGTGGATCTTCCATGGGGTAACCTGGAGAGCTGCTGGCACCAGCTGAGTCTGTGCTGGGTTTGTGACAGTTATAGCAGTGGCCTCAAGGGAATTGTATCTGCAACCCATGAGTTATTTAGCAGGTCCAGATCTGCAGACCTTTCTCAGTGTATTGATTTTCCACTGAAGTCACAGGCCAGGCAGGCCAAATAAAGGAGAAAAAAAAAGAGAAAACCCCACAAACCCCAAAACCCACAACCTAATTCTTCCTTTCCTTATAACCTAGATAAAATTTTGACTCTCACAAGGGAGTTGTACTTCGGGGGATTTCAGCAATGCCTCACTGCAGGATGCACAGCTCTGCAAAGTATCTGTTCTGGAGCAGTTCTGCCAAATACCAAGAGAAAATTGCATAACCTGAGAAGGAGCAGGCCACAGCTGAAGCTTCATCATCCACAGTGGCAGTTCAGCGTGGACGTCACGAGTTCTTCCATACCCTGTGGCATCCTTTCCATTTTCTTTGGACTGGAGCAGGGAAAGAACAAACCTCTCAAAAGGTTCAAATGAGACCTTTGAGTGCCAGCGTGAGGTTCAGATAAGCAGACAAATTAACATCCTGCAGAAGCTTTGCCTGGGACAAACCACCATTTCTGTGTCCCTGTTCCTGCGGTTTGCAGCGTAGGGGCCACTTTAAACCTTGGTCTGTGTCCAGGCACCAGTACCAGCTCTCCCATGACTTTATGTTTGCGTCTCTTTCTTCCTTGCAAAGGGAAAATTTCCAGGTTTGTTCCTTTTAACTTTGTTCGTGGTAGCACTCTTGACAGAAGGACTTAGTGTCTATTTAGTGTCTTTGCAAGGAAAAGGGAGAAACTTCTCGGTTACATAAAAGTTTGTATCAAAATTCAAGAATCCGGATTAATTATAGAAGACTTGCCTTGTATCATTCAATTTGTTTGAATAGCTTTAAAGATTAAGCAGATCCAAGGCCTAACAGAACCAGAGCCAGTAAGACAATAGCTGAGATTTCCCTTTGAAACAAAATATACAGGTGGTTTCTGTGAGTTTCTGTGTCTATCTGCCCGGCTTTTTTATTTTTATGTCGTATCCAATATCACAGAACCTGGCAGTAGAAATCATATAGCAATTTGTGAAAGCTTGTTGCTGTTCTAGATATCATATAGTCTGTTCCACACCAGCAAAGACAAAACCAATGCCTTTACTCCTCGAGTTTTCATTCAAAAGGATAATGATCTCTGGTAACAAAATATTTGGCAGTAGCGTTATTTAAAATGCACAGAGGAAATGTTTGTCCCTAATTCAAGGGGCTGTGGTCACACAGTATCTATTCACTTGGTATTTACCAGCGAATGCCAAAGGCTAATCTGCAAAAAACCCGGGAACAGAGTTAAGTTTATCACACTCCGTCCTTAACCCATCCCATTGTAAGGGAGGAAAAAATAGTAATTACTGAATTTCTCTGTGGCCAGGGAACTTATAAACCGTGTTATACCCAGCAGGCTCTAATGGCTCCTTCGGTAAGTATCTAATTAAGCGGTTGGGGTGTTGTTTTTATTTTTTTCTTTCACCGCATACTTTTGTGTTTTAAAATCCCTTTGCATTAAACTACTTCTCGAGTTTTCCAAATTTCTCACACGCACAGGAGAGGGAAGTAAGGAAAAAAGTGGAGGGGAGATTTCGGTCGTGGGAACAGGAGGCAGAGACGAGGATTTTCAAAGGCTAAAGGCAAATCCTCCCCGAAATCTCCACCTAAAACACCGAAACCCGCAGCTTCGGTCTGCCTGGGACCGCTGGCTGGCTGGACAGGGGGAAATAAAACCTTCCCCGGGGGGGGATGGCTGCGTTGGGGCAGGGGGGGCACTCCCTGAAAGCCCAAAGCTGTTACAGCACCTCGAGGGTTTTGAACGGTGCAAATGCGGACTTTGGGCGGCTTTGCCGACCCCGCTCGGTATCTGCCTCCCGCCGGTCCCCGCAAACCTCCGTCCTGCCCCGGAGCAGCGGAACGCGCCGAGCGGTGCCGGGAGAAAGCACGCTCGGGGTGGGGAGAAACTGCCCCGGAATGGGGGGAGAGGAGCCGAGCGTCAGCCCCGCTCCCTCCTGGCCTCTGGGAGGGATGCTCGGCTTCGGCGGGGGCGGCGGGAGGTGAGAAAACTGCGGATCTCCGGCCCGGAGAGCTCGGGGAATGCTACCTGCTCCCGGGAAAACTACCTGCTCCGGGGAAGCGCCTCGCTGCGAGCCACGGGGCCGGTCCCCGCCGCTGCCACCGCGGTGCCAGCGGCCACCGCCTCCCCGCAGCATCGCTGCTCCTCCGAGCACCCCGGGGACACCCTCGCCCTCCCGGCCGAGCTTAAACCCGGCGAATCGGTTTTTCGAAGCGGAGCCACGTCGAGATGCCGGAGATGGGCTGGAAGGGGCTGAGCCCCCGCATCCCCGCTCGGTCCCGCATCCCGGCTCGACCCCGGGCGCACCTGCCCCGACCCCGGGGCTGCGGGTCTCTGCCGGGGCGGCTCCTCCCCTGCGCCCCCGATCGCTCCGGCCCCTTCTCCCTCGTTAGGGAAGTGTTAGAAAGTTGCTGAAGTGCGAAATGAGCCTGCGAAACCTCGTTGTCCTCATTAAACTCTGACAAGGAGGGTGACAAGAAGCAGCGGAGGGGAAACAATGCGGCAGTGTTGGGGAGAGCCCCGCGCCGGGGCAGCCTTTGTGCCCGCACACAAAAGCTCTTGTTTGCATGTGTTAAAGTCCATTAAACCGCGGCAGCCCCAGGTGCAAACGCCAGCCCGGAGGGGCCGCGCCACCTTCCGCGCCCGCTGAGCGCGGCGGCCGCTCCGCGCTCGGCCCCGGCACTGGCGGGCGGCGGGGCCGGGGCACGGCCCGGCGGGCTCCTAATGAGGGCTCGGGGCTGGCCCTTCATTAACAGGCATGGGTGGGTTTTGCTCTCTGTGCCCCCAGATTCGCCTGTCCCCCCGCCCCGCCGTTAGTGGAAGCGACGGGACACAATGTCGCCTATTGTGCTCACCCGAGGGGACACGGATGGGACCCCGAGCGCAGCCCGGGGTCGTGGATGCTGACCTGCTGCCAAAAAGCCTGGTGGACAGGGGCCGTGGTTTGTTTTTTGCCCACTTTGGCTTGTAAAGGTACCTTTGGAGGTTGGAACATCATCAAATCCTTATAGTAAGTACCCCCCAGCAGAGCAGTTTTCCAGCTTCTGGTTCAAACGGCAGAATTAAACCCAGAAGGTGGAAAAGGGAGGAACTGTGCAGAGAATAACCACAAAAAAAATCTTTGCGCAGGTCGAAGCCTACAAAAATAATCTCATCGCAGTGTTAGTGTTTCATATGACTGGCACAGGGCTTTGTCCAAGAAAAAGTATTTCCAGGTTCTGTTGCAACAAGTCCACATCACTTTATCCCCAGTGGGTCTGCCAGGGATCTGCCCCACGGCTATTTTA
Organism: Lophotriccus pileatus; assembly: GCA_035583135.1. NCBI lineage: Eukaryota > Metazoa > Chordata > Aves > Passeriformes > Tyrannidae > Lophotriccus > Lophotriccus pileatus. Next base: position 3,172,684 of record JAWWES010000018.1, on the reverse strand, counting down.
AATTGCGCTGTTAATAGCAATTCATTACAGTTGATAGAACTGGGAGAGTTGCCTTTTATTTTGGAATTAGACAAAGACTCTGATCTGGCAAACTCTGCACTGTGAGAATGCGAGTAGCTCTGCTGAAGTCATCTGGGACTGCTCATGTGCTTAACATTAAGCCCGTGCGGGTTTGCAGGATCAAGGTCTGAGACAGGATCATCTTTAAGGATGTTTGTTTACCTGCTCTGTTCTGCGTTTTCCAGATTCGTGACCGTGCCCTGCAAAACCATTTCTCTGAGAAGACCTGGAGTGGCTCGAGTCAGCTGGGCACAGCTCACGAGCAGCATTATGAGGGCAAGTGATTCTTCCCGTAAACAAAAATTGTTTGCAGGAGCTTGATTCGGGAAGACATGACGGCACCGGGTACGTTGCATTGCAAACTGTTCAGCTGTGTGAGCCTGTGTGTACTGAGGCGTTAATGCAGAACTGCTGGGCACTGGGCCCAGAACAGATGCGAGGATGAGTGAGAGCAAAGAGACACGGAGGAAGAAGCAGGAGAAGAAAGCACATTTTAGGGTCCTCTATTCCTGCCTAGACAACCACGGCTTCAGAAACTTGGGCACCGGCCCCAAATGCCTCTTATCAAGAGAAAGTGGGAAGTAACATGATCGGTGGGGAAAACAAACATATTTGTTTTTTTTTTTCATTTGCCAATCCTGCAAACAATAGCTGTTTGTAGGCAAATAATCCTCAGGTCTGCATGGCCAGATCAATGCAGGGAGTGGTTCCCATCAGTTCTGTGGTGCCAGACACACTGAGTGGTTTGTAAGGAAACAGGCCCTTGAACTTCACAGCACAGACACTATCTTAGTAGGTTATCATGCACTTGCTTCTGTTCCTGCTCCCACTCTCCTCATCTTCCAACGCTTGGCCTGGCAGGGAGAAATGAAGGCAAGAGGAAATGGACGTTGTTTTAACAGAAAAGGCTTCAAAATGTTCAGCTGTTTGTTATTTCCCTGCCACTTACTTTTCCAATTTACTTTTGGAGCCAGGCAAGCTAAAGGAAAAGCCAGTCCTTGTGCACTGTCACAGTTTAATACCTATGATATGCATGAAGAAAATTAATTTGACTGAGGATTTTGCTTCATAAAGTAATTACAGTGCAAGGCATAAAAAGGCTGTGTTTTGTCTTGAGCCTCCAAAGTCCTGGTTTGCATCATGAGGTCATGTTTAGGATTACAAATGTTTGCACAAATAGCATCTCACAGAGTCTCACATCACTTCTCTTCACCTTTACTGACAGGATTTGTGGAGGTGGAGAGGAACAGGAAAAGAAAGCCTCCTTTAGCCTCATATGTGTTAAAATGGAAGCTTTAACCCACAGGGAATAAGACGGGCAATACACCTGGAGAGTGCTGAGTTCATGGGGTAAGGCTGCTTCAAACTCCAAGATATATCCAATGCCTGCAACCCTCCTCCACTAATACCAGTGGAGAGGGATTGTAGGCATCAGAATAGCCCAAGTACGGTTGGATTGACTCAAGAAAACCCCTCATGTAATACATACTAATTGTGAAGTATTGTCTGAACAGTCTGACTTTTTAATTTTTATTTTGATTTTTATTTTTTTATGGCACATCTCTGAATTCAAATCCTTTTGAAGTTGCATGTGTATACTTCGATAAACTGAGTAGGGCTTGTCTTGTAGAATTTGGTGTGATGTCTTTCACAGCTGAAAGCACCACTTCAGTTATCACTATTTTGCAGCCAGAAAATATTTGGGAAAACAAAGCAAACTGAAATGCACTGACAAAGCACATCTCACTGCCTTTACATGGACAGCCCAGACCAATTAAAGAGTCACTACTGCTAACAGGGAGCCTGTAAAATGCCAATCGTATCACAATTGAAAACGATCCGTCCTGCCACCAACCCATATCGTGGAAAACTTGCTCAACAGTGATGACATTTACGAATTTGAAGTTTGCTGAGGAAAAACGAGCTCAAACCCAAGAAAACCCACAGAAAAAAAAAAAGTTACAGGAATAGTAGACTTCCAAAAATTAAGAAAATTCCCAGATTAAAGTCACCGGGGAGCAATGCCCACTCACCTGCATGCTCTGCCTTGCCTGGGGGTTTAGGTGGGAGCTCTTTAGATCCAGTTTGTTGCACAGTGACTGCTGGAGCTGAGCTCAGTGGGAGCTGAGCTCTGAGTGTCTGTCATCGTAGTTCTCAGGCTGTAGGTGACTCACATTGAGAATCCAGAATTATGAAGACTCTTTTTTTTTAATTCACTGCTGCCTGCCTTCTTTCCTCACTGATAACACAGGGTCAGCATCCTCCCAGAATTGCTGGAAAAGGAAATGGTGCATGTGAAACACTCAGACGCTGCTGTCATGAGCACCATGGAAAAACCACACGGAAATGAATAATTTTGTGCCCAAAGCACAGTTTGAATAACAGGCAGTAAAAAGCCCCATCGCTGCACATTAAACAAGAGGAGAATAAATCATGGGGGGAGCTGCTCCCTCAGGAGCAGCAACCATTGCCAATGCGGAGTGAGGGGGATGCCTGTAGGAAAAGGGTGTGGATAACTCAATTACAGCTCATCTGGATGAAGAAAACCAGGCAAACTCTGGACACTGGCAGGCTGTTGAATGCTGGAGTGCACAGCCTCAGTAGCCTTTCAGAGTATATTGTTTCACACACGTATTTATGTTTGTGTGTGCATGGGCTTCGGGGTATATGGAAAATAGGCAGGATAAGCTCTGGCTCTGCGCCAGGTTAACTGCTCTACACAGCAAAGGGACTGCTGCTCAACTGCAAGCACAGGATGAAGTCTGGATGCAAAAAATCAGTGAAATGTCAGCTGATCAGCTTGTAGAGTCGCTCTCAGATGCAAGAACAAGTCCTGTAATTGCCCTTGGCACAGGGAGACAGACCAACAGGCAACTGTGGTCAGGTCTCATTAATGGTGGCAGACTTAGGAGTGTATGTGTCTGATCCAACAGAGGGAAGGCAATCTTTGTTCTGGATGGAAGAGAAGACCCGGGCTACTCAGCCTAGGAACTTCTGTGACATACAGCTCTGCAGAGCAGCACAGCTGCAAGGAGTTCACAGCCATCACCATCCCTTCAGCAGGTAAAGGACACACACTGCAGAGATCTCTGCAACAGGGGAACACAACAGCGTGGCTCAGTAGTAATGTGACCTTTCATCAACAGATGCTTTTCCTCTTGTTTCTGACACATTTATCAACTGTTGAAAACTTAGATAAAAGCCATTTTTCCAGTGCTTCTATCCGAGTGGTGGCATGGCCCTCCTG